>BTPG01000004.1:144021733-144309233 GCA_036245525.1 Semisulcospira habei | reverse complement strand
CTTTTGCAGTTGGAAAACTGAAAAAATCATGAAAAATTTGAAATTTTGCCAAGAAATCGCTGAGTTTGCAGTTTTATAGGCGTTTTTTGCATGTTTTGCATTGCAACAGCCTGTTTACCTGCACTGGGAGCTATGTTTAGTGTGTTTGTTCATTATTTCTTGTCTTACAGGTAGTCATGAGTCTGACCTTTGACCCTGAGCTGTGACCTTTGACCTTGACCTTGAAAGGGGTGGGGTTTGGCGTGATAAAAAAATGCAATCTTTCAGTTATTGAAGTTGTGGGGTGGGTGGATTAGGGTGGGGTGGGGGGGGGGGGGTTGGATTGGAGGTGGGGAGGGGGGGGGAGCTTAAGGTCAAAGGTTAAGATTGAAAACTACAATGAAACAGTGTCAGCATGAGCATTTCATCAGACAGCTGAGCTCAGAGTGAAATAAGCCTCCAAAATAATGTGACATGCAGAAGAGTTATTTTGCATGATCCTGCTACACTGGCTGCATCTGAGGTGTCATTCTGCTGTAATTGTCATGAGGGATGTCTCTGGTGTCTATTCTGAGCCAAACATAAGCATTTTTACACTGCGTAAAGCTCATTTGAGTGCATTGTTATGGGAACAGCAGTGGCAGCCACCAGTACAGGCTTTTACAGGAGTGTTCGCAAGTTTGGCACACACATGCCTACTATATTTGTAACATGAGTTGAGGTGTTTTGAGACTGACAAGTGAGTTTTATATAAAAATGAACTGTACATAACCATTTTTCTCTGCTACCTCCTAAATAAGCACTCCAGACACTTGTTTGGGTATGCGGTGTGTCCCGCGTAGCATAGTTTTGGCTGTTTTGTGTAGTCTTTTGTCTGTGGGATAGCTCAGTAGACTTGAATGTTTAAAGTGCAGAGCTGTTTCATGACCCGTTTGCCTCAGGAAAAGATTGCATGCAGCATATAGGGCATGGCAGCTGGTTACAGGCCTCTTCCTGCTTGCTGTCACCAGAAAACAGGGTCAATGAGGATGCCTGGGCGTTGTCCTTTTGGCTGCCCTGAGATACACAAGGAAATGGCCTTGGGTCTGAAAGCTCATTTTTCATCAATGTCAGTGTCATGGTAATTGTTTTCAGTTGTCCAGCACACCAGAAGTCAGTTTGACTGTATTGCATGTGTGTGTAAACTTGGAAAAGCAGAAAAAGTAGGGGGGTGGGTAATGGAAAAATATGAAAAAAAAAAAAAAACTTTCATGTGCTTGTGTCTCAAATGCAACATTTCTGAAAATCAGATATGTTACTTGATGTACATGCCAATTTTGGAGGCATTCTGACCATATCTAGTCTGTTTCTCATGGCATCAGATATGCATGATCCAAAACATCAACAGCATAGTTAACGCCACATAATGGGCCATAACTTAAAGATGCAGCAACATTCAATGGTGTCCCTTTGGGTTTGACTTAGCTAGTGTCTAAGAGTTGCACTGATGGCAGATTGAATGGTGTTCAGGTGGGAGAGTTCCTCTTTCAGGTCACATTATACAGTCAAATTTGACCAGTTCAGGCAGTAAGAGGACCGGTGTTTTTAAAAAATAATTTTTGCCTTTTTAAACAATTTGTAGTAGGGCTGAATGTTGGAATTTGCTGGAAATGTCCGGTACGGAAACGGCACTGTAGTCCGTGACCTGCTGTGAAAGAATCTCCACGCATGCGCAATGACTTGAGGCAGAAATACAAAACGAATTTAATGCTCTCCCTTGCATAGCAGACGATATATTGACTTTCATACTTTGCCTTCACAAAAATCGGATTGTCTTAGAAAAAATCGTATTTCCGTATTTTTTATGTCTGTCCGTATAAAATACGGGAAAATACGGATGGTGCACAGGTCTGATGCCACTTTATAACAATATGATATTACCAGTTTTATTTTCACTTGCTCCACTTGGTCTGCTGCATGGAGAACAGAAGCAAAATATGAACTTCCATTTTCATTACATTGTGGGTAAGAGCTCATTGTACTATGCACATAAAATTCTGTGACAGTTTACAAGGTCTTACTGGGCAATCTAGAGATTTGAAAGGTGTTTCAGTTGAGCCGTCAGGCCTATCCATGGTGATTCATGTGACAAACACATTGGCCTGCCTGACTTTTATTATATAAATAAAATGTATTTTATGCATTCTCAGACCTGCCTATTTACCCTATAGGCAAAAGCATAATCCAAGGGCCTGAAAAGAGGAATTTGTATCTCAAAAGAGGAATATTAATCACGGCACTCGACAACTTGAACAAAACAGAAACCTTAATATTATTATTAATTTCAATAATCAAAATTGACACTTGCGGCACAACAGTTACATACAGAAACACAAATTTTGATCACTGGAGAGAGAGAAAAAATGTTTGATCGTAAATTCAGTCTTTAGACTTCAAACTGTTGTAGTAGGCAGACTTAATGCCCGACAGTTCTGCTGCAGAGTAATGCCTTTCTCCAAATGCCCCTGGCCTAGATTTCTGTTCATCACAAGCAGGCTTTCTAAAGTTTCATTTGAAAGTGCTGCTCTCTGGTCAGTCTTGTTCTTCCTGACTTGTGAAAAAATCCTTTCACAATGCGCTGAGGAGTGTGGGATAGTCAGTATTCCAAACATGACCTCGGCCAGCTCCCTGTAGAGAATTCTGAATCCTGAATCTTGCCGACCTCCAGCCACATTTCACCAGCTCTCTTGTTGTCTACTTGTAGTCTTGTCAAGTCCTCTGCTTGGTATCCAGCAAACTGCAGGCGAACCTTTTGCGGCCTGGTATCTTTCAGCAGCAAGCAGGGGAATCTGATTGAACAGAACAGATATAACATCTACTTTGTACATATAATAATAAATATATACATAGATCACAAATAACTACAACAGCATTACATTAAATTAAATACACAGAAAAGCTCAAGTCTAAAAAGAGAGTGAGAAAAACAAACACATTACAGGTACATGAAGTACACAACACTCACTAACCTGCTTAAGAAGAAGTCTAAACTTGCATCTGAAGCTGTTTCCTGCTTGTGAACATCAGCTACCTCAGCATGTATGGGAAGTCTGGCCAGGAGGTACGTGCAAACATCTTGATAGTACTTGATGACCTTGTGGAATTCTTCAGTGTGCATGTCCCATGACCACCAAGGCCAAAATGGGGGATTTGACATCAAAATGGGGGAATTCATCGATCGCACAAAGAAAAAAACCCCAGGACACGGTTTTTATTAATGTGCTTTTATTTTATTTGTCAACTGCATTTTAATTAAATCAAACACATCTAAGGGTACTGCAAACAAATCAACAAGAAAGCATTTGGTGTTATCCTACATCATTTACATGTTTTACTTTGACAAACTACTTTTGTAGGCAGACTTCACTGCTTTCAACTGCTCTCGAGAGTACTGTCTCTGCCCAAAGATGCCTGGCTTGGATTTCATGACCAGAAGTCTTTCAAGTGTATCCTCTGACAGAGAGGTCAGTCTTATTCTTGCGAACGCAGGAGAAAATCCGCTTGCAGTGAGCACTGGAGTGTGGCACAACTAAGATCCCCAACATCACCTGGCCAAGTTCTTTGAAGGCAAGCTCCCCAGTTTCATCCTGCTGTTGTCCAATCGCTGTCCAGGTCTCATCAATTCTCTTTTTCTTGCAAGATAACATGTCACAGCACTGGTATTCGTTGAACTGTTGCAAGATTTGCTGTTTCTTGGCTCCTGTGGGCAGCAGGCAGGGATATCTAACAGACAAAGGGAGAGAGAGAGGGGGAAATCAGTAAATGTAGCAGAATGAGTGACTGAAATATCAATATTCCAAATCAATATGTAAAAGAAATAGTATTTCAGTGTTGTTAACTTGGACAAGCTGTGTATAAACTATTACCTGTCAAGGAAGAAACTGAGGCTGTCTGGGGACTGCTCATCCTTGTCAACATCCACGACAGAAGCATGCTGCAGAACAGGGTCCTCCAGAGGCAGCTGTGAACAATGCAAAAAAATTTTTTTTTTTTAAAGCAACAACAAAACAAACTAAAAGGGTTTTTGAACTTAAGAAAAAAAAAAGCTTTTCATGAGACATGCATTTTTATGTGGAAATAGGGGGGGGGGGGGGGGGGGGGAAGAAAGAAAAACAAAAACCTTTTGAAGAAGGTAGTCACACAGAGTCTGGTAATAACTGCGCACTGTGTTGAAAAACTCCTCAATTCCACTGTCTCGAAAGTGGTTCTCTTCCTTCTGTTTCAGGAAGTCTCTTGCTTCATCACCAATCATAATGAGATGATTGGTTTTCTGATTCCTGTGGTCTTTGTATGGGACCTTGGTGACATCCTTGCCACTGAAAACAGATGCAACAAAACATGCATATAAAGTGAAATAGTGGTTAAGAGTAGTTAACCAGTTTTACATTGTTTTAGGTCCAGCAGACTACTTTAGAAATAAAGTGAGAGCATAAAACAATAATTTACACAAAAAGTATAATTGCTAATTAATAATACATAAAACTGCAGATGCTGATTAATACATAAAACTTCAGGTGCTTTACCTGACATGGTTGTTGCAGACAAAGCATGTCATGATTCTACGAAGAAGCTTCCTCAGTTGAGGTTGAAGGAGATGAATCTGTGGTTCCTCGGATTGGAAGAACACAAGTATGCCCTACAAAATTTCCTGATGAACATATTTCAGAAAGAATCCAAACAGCTTGTTGGTTGGGGACCTGACAAACTGGAATATGTTGACCACATTCTGCTGAGCATATAGGACTGCTTTGCTTTCTTCTCTTCGGAGAAGAATATTTTCAGCATGTCCCAATTCTTCAGCATTCTTTCCAGGCATCTGAAACAAAGTTAAAAGAATGCATAATTAAGAAAATGAAACTTCTAGACAAAGGCACACACACATGGACATGTTACCTGGCAAGCAATAAGGGTTTACAGCACTGAGAACTCAACCCCCCCCCCCCCACCCCCCACCCCCCAAAAAATAAAATAAATAAAAATAAAAAAATTAATAAATAAATAAAAATAAATAAATAAAATAAAAAAATAAATAATAAAAATAAAATTTAAAAAATAAATAAATTTTAAAAAATCAATACACTTTAAAGTCATCACAAGTAAAATTTTAATTCATATTGAAGTTACCTCGTAATGCTCAGCCATCTGGTACACACATGCTTAAGCATCTTGCGTTGTTCCAGTCCACAAAACTCTTGATCTCCTTTGAATCTGTCTTGGCGACAGGTACATGTACTTTTGTTGAAGCAGTGATGAATATCCAGTAGCACTTCGTCAAAATTTGGCAAATGCTGTGCTGCTTTTTTTGCCCCATTGTGCACTATGTGCAAAGTGCATCCAGCGAGAAAGACGTGGTCATGCTTTTCTTTTACCTAGTGGTAGACGTGGTCATGCTTTTCTCTTTTGCTCCCGTCATTATATTGGGGTTATCCACATCAAGGGTGATGCAGTTGGTCCATGGCGCCCCGACTTCCATGACAGCAGCATGAAGCAGGCCAAAGATGTTCTCCCCTAAAACAGCCAACTATAGCTGTCAGGAAAGTTTCAAATAAGTGTGAATTTTTTTTGACAGATCCTAAACTACTGCCCAGCAAAGATGACAGTAAAATATTCACAGAATAACTGCAGTGTAAAATAATAATAATGCACAAATTAATTATATTTAAGACAAAGATCTTACCTGTTGCTGATCCCTGGCACACAGGAATTGCCAAGAGTTCCGAAGAAACTTGACCCGTTTCTTCATTGAATGTCCTGACAACAACAGGAAATTTCTTGGCATCAGCATCATTGCTTCCATCTGTTGAGATAAAGAAGGGTCCTGCTCTCATTCTGTCCCCCACCTTCGCCTTGGCAGTTGCAGCAAGGTGTTTAACAATGGCTGTCGTTTTACTCCTGCCACACTGCATCCCTGAGTGTGGAAAACAACAACTGAATATCTGCTATTTGGGAGGACTGAATTATTCGGTTCCAATAACAGTAGCATTCCAATAACTGCATGCACTGGGAAAATGAAAATTAGTGAAAATTAATAGACTGCATGTCAACAAAAGCTGGAGTAACGAATAGACACAATAATTAACACCGATTCTGAACAAAACTAAATGCACAAAAAGTTTCAAAGAAGAAAAGGCAGCAAAAGATATTTGATTCAGATGGATACAAAATTATGAAGAGGATTGGCATCGCATCCCTACTCCCTTCCCCTGTTCATTTCGCTCAACACTGTCAAATTATTTGTGCAACACAGTCGAATTACACGTTGCTGACAGCATGGATATAACATCAAACTTTAGCACCTTTCATACAGGGTTTTCCTTAATAATGTTAATAATTGAATAATATGCAAACATATACAGCTAAAACAATCTTTTTGCCTGCTAAAAAAAAAATGTTCCCATGCTACTGTGCACTACATTACTATAATTTATGCCGATTAATTTCTGCTTGTGTGATCGAGTCGAAGATATCATTGGGTTTATCCTGGGCTTTAAACAGCGTGCCTATGGCTAGAGTTCCTTTCAAAGTGTCTGTCCGCTGCTTGTGGTTTTGACTTTCGACGTGCCGTTGCACATCGTAGGTGCCACTATGTCCTCAGTGGAAATGGTGGTCGCACGTTCTGCAAAAAGCAAAATCGTCTCCTCTTGACGAAGCAATAATGAAAGACCATCGTTCCGTGGACGATGAACCAAAGTAAGTCATGAGTTTCTTCGGCTTTTTCTTCTTTCCATCGTCAGTTGTTGTTGTGTCTTTTTGTTTAGACATAACGATGGCAGTGCATGCGGCTGAGCGTACAGTACCAGGCATGGAAATTAGAAAAGTGAAAAAAGTCTGAAACCAGGGGGGTCCGGGGGCATGCCCCCCCCCCCCCTCCCCCCCGGGAAATTTTAAAATCTAGATTAAAATCTGTGCAATCTGGCGCGTTCTGGAGGCATTTCCAAAGACAATAAAAAGTGAATAAATGATCAGTTTCAGGCCTTTCTTTTTAGTGTTAAACATCCATTCTGGGGTCAATCATAATCAAACTGTGGTACTCTCTTATGGTTTTATTAATATCTGAAATATCTCAGCAAGAAAGTTACAACACATACAAACAGGGGAAACTCACCTCCAAACACTTCTTTCCCTTTTCAAACAGCACAGCAGTTAAGTACAGTACAACTCCTACACCATCCAAATTGTCATTCAGTAATTGTGAAGAAAAAAATATGTACAGGTCCAACTCCAAGAAAATTCTGAAATGTTCCTCAATGCTCATGAAGTATATATTATATATTGAACAAGTCCAGTGAAAAATGACAGAGTCCAAAATGCTGGTTTGTAGAACTCTGGAAAAAACGGCAAAGTCGAAACAGCAACTGTAGAAGCAGTCGTGGATAACAACCGCTCAAATCCACCTATCTCCGCAGACCAGATACCACACCGCGATCTAAGCCAAAGATGCGGACCGCAGCGGGAGCTTTTGCTAGCCGAAAGCTGACGGGCAGCGAGAAACGGCTCACCCGACCAAAATCATTACGTGTTACAAAATGGTGAAGCACTTTTCCATGAGATAGAACATTACTTTCCTAGCTGAATACGCTTTTGTAAATTCTGAAACTATTACCAACACTTAAAGCCCTTCAAACACTATATTGCAAAAACCTCTTGCAGATGAAAAATCGTACCTTTACAAGACTATGTAATTAACAACCCAAATCCAACAAATCTCCTGTCCGGGGAAAATACTCCGCAGTAACCAGCTGTCTGGCACCATAGCAGAGCTCTGGAAAGAAGGGAGAAACCAACACTAGGCGAGGTGCGGTCATTGAGTACAACATCTGGCCTTTGTCTAAACGTTCTTCCGTGTTAAACAGCCTCGCCTCTTACTACTGGCAGTAAATGTACACTACACTAACTTCCAGGCTTGCAGGAGACAAAAATAGCCGAACTATGCAGTAAGCCTCAGTGAGCACACTGACTACACAAAAAGAAAAGAAAAATAATACGATAAAAAAAAAACAACGTGTACAAGGCATTTTTACCACACAAGCATTGGGTCACTGACCTGTCGCATGAGGACACCATCACGAAGGGTCAGTCGGTGATGTTGTTGGGCAAGGTACCTCAGCTCAGGGTCCCGGTTGACCTTAGGCTTCTCAGGCCAGGCTGCCAGGACATGGCTGATGACAGCATCTTTTCTCTGTAAGTCCTGCTGTACCTCAGCTGGGCAAGCAACGTCTTCAGCCTCAAGGCTTCTTGTCGATTTTTCCCCCTTCCAGGTCTCTAGAACTGGTGTCTCTATTATGTCAGGCACACTGACTGCTTGGTGACTGCAGCGGGCTTCTTGTGTGGCAGAAAGGCCAACATCAGGTGGTACTGCACTAGTGTTTTCTGCTACAGGTAGGCGGCACAGTGCATCAGCCCTGTTGTTGCTTCTTGGCCGGTACTTAACCACAAAGTTAAACTGGGCTAGTTGGGCAGCCCATCTCTGCTCCAGGGCACCAAGCTTGGTGGACTTGAAGTGTGCCAGAGGGTTGTTGTCGGTCAGTACGGTGAAGGTCGCACCCATAAGATAGCTTTGGAGCTTCTCTGTCACTGCCCACTTGAGCGCCAGCATCTCTAGTTTGAAGCTACTGTAGTTTGACTTGTTGCGCTCAGTGGGGTGCAGGTGATGACTGGCGTAGGCAATCACCCTCATCTTGCCGTCTGGTTGTTATTGAGAAAGAATGGCCCCAAGTCCCTCCAAACTAGTGTCTGTCTCCAGCAGAAAAGGTTTTGTGAAGTCAGCATAGGCTAACACCTCGGTGCTGGTAAGTGCTGCCTTCAGTTTGTCAAACGCTGACCGATGTTCAAGAGTCCAGGTCTGGATTATCGATGCAGCCTTGCACTTCTTGGACTTCAACTTGGGTGCATGATGGTTCACCAGCTGATGGAGGGGGCCTGCTGTCTGTGCGAAGTTATGGACGTAGCGGCGATAGTACCCACAGAAACCTAGGAAGGACTTCAGTTCTTTGACAGACGTTGGCCTGGGCCAGGTGCGCACGGCTTCCGTCTTCTCATCTTGACAACCCACTCCACCAGCTGACACTGTGTGCCCTAGGTAGGTCACCTCCTTGCGCAGGAATTGACATTTCTCCGTCTTAAGCTTGAGTCCCAGCTCACCAATCTTTCCTAGCAGTCGGTTAAGGTGTAGGAGTTAAAAGGTCTTGGAATACACCAAGAGGTCATCCAAGTAGACCAGTAGGAATGAAAAAAGGAACTCTGACATGGTGGACTGCATCAGTCGCAGTGGAAGGTGGCTGGTGCTGTCATCATCCCAAAAGGCATCTTCGTGTATTCAAAGAGCCCAAAAGGGGTGCAAAAGGCGGTCTTGCAAGCATCTTTGGGGTCCATCGCGATCTGATGATAAGATCCAAAGTGGTGAAAAACTGAGATCCAACCAGAGCGTCAAAAGTCTCTTGGATCCTTGGCAGAGGGTATGCATCCGAAATTGTCTTCAAGTTCAGGCGCCAGTAATCAACGCAAAGTCTAATGCTGCCATCCTTCTTTCTGACTATCAATGTCGGGGTGGCACAAGGGCTGCTGCTCTCTTTGATGACTCCACTGGCCAACAGTCCATTTAGATCCCTTACCCAGGGTCCGTACAGAACAGCAGGGACGAAGTTCACAAACATTTCATAAACATTTCACAAACCCAAACTGAAGGTTTACACAATTTATTTAGATCACTCTGTATCAGCAGCTCATTTGAAGCTTTTGTGCCTAATGCATGAAGAGATACCAAAATAAGAAACATAATGACATGGTATTAACTGATAAAACGTACACTCAATTGTGCAACTGCTATTCTGATTCATTGTTTAACTTTTTTAAAAATTTTGTCATCAAGCACTTTCAGTTCTTGCTTTTTATCTTGCACTTTCCTGCGCAAGGCATTGGATTGCATCAGCATTTGTATGTTGCTTTGTACTTCAGCATCCGATGCCATCTTATCAGCACTTGCTTCCAGGCTCGCAATGTCCTCAGCAAGCTTTCATCTTTTTGCCTTCAGCAGGATTTGATCCTCTTCTGCCTGTCTCGTTTTCTCTATAGCCTTGTTCTCTTCAGCCTTCTTGCATTCCAGCAAGTACTCCTCGTACTTGCGCCTTGCACATGAAGCATAGCACAGCAGCTCTTTTGTCAATGGAAATGTTGCAAGGCTCTCCACATTCTTGAGGCAATCCATGATGTGTCGGCGAGCAATCAGACTTTTCTGCTGCAAGTTATCTACAGAGGCTTCCTTGTTCACGCTGAACCCTCTTTCAACAGTTGCCTGTCCGTGTGACAACAGCAACAGTTGCTTCACAAAAGCCCACAGACTTGCAAACTTTTCACTCTTCCCAAGAAAAGGAAAGAGGAGCTGCTCCAGGCGATGCAGGAACGAGTCAAAAGTTCTGAAATCAGAGCTGTATTCTGCAAGGATCTCGTCACAAAACTGGGTGTATTCTCTTCGCACAACATCGCACTGATTTGGTTTAACTCTAACAGCCACTGCCATGAGTCTCAGTGTGACATCTAGGTTTGCCAACCTTTTCTCCTTTGCTTCTGTAGATGTTTTAGACAACTGCTCTCTGAAGGATGCAAGACGTTTCATTTCAGTGCCATCTCGCTACGAAAAACACAACACAATACTTTACCTCAGCATCTCGCTACAGTTGCATTTAAAACGAATTTATCGATTTTCTTGCCAGCACAAAGCAAACATGATAGCAAATAAATAATAATAATTACGGTATTTATAATGCGCTTATAATAATTATAACTCTAAGCGCGCACTCACAACTCGCGCACGCTTTAAACAACGACTCACGTACCTCAAAATAGTGAAATACATTACGACAGTTTGCTTAGGGTGGGGAGTGTGGTGGTATAGTGCTAGAACTGTTGAAAGAGGTGAGTTTTGAGGGCGGACTGGAAGGAGGAAAGAGAGTGTTTCTGACGGGGAGAGAGTGGGCGAGTGTTCCAAGTGGATGGACCGTATACTGAGACTGAGTGGGGGCCGAAAGTGCTGAGTTTGGTGCGGGGGATGTGGAGGCAGAGAGGGTCGGAGGCGGAGCGGGGAGGAGTGTAAGGGTGAAGTAAGTTTGAGAGATAGGTGGGAGCGCAGTTGTTCAGGGATTTGTAGCAGAGAGACAGAATCTTCTATTAGATGCATTGGGGGGATGGGAAGCCAGTGAAAGAGTTTTGAGCAGGGGAGTGATGTGGTCGGATTTTTTCTTTCTGAGGACGAGGCGGGCAGCATTGTTCTGGATGCGCTGGAGAGTGAAAGTGGTGGAGTGAGGGGGGCCGGAAAGGAGAGAGTTGCAGTAGTCGATGCGAGATAGGATGAGAGAGACAGCAAGTTTGGTGGCAAATCTCCAACGAGTTGTCTGAAACCTGTAACATGTCTGTTGCGAGATTGCAGTGTTGCCATTTCGTAAGATCCTTAACGACTGCCGACAGTTCATGTTTCAAAAACAAGGATGGGGAGGTTGTGGGAAAGTAGGACAAGGTATGAAAATGAAAACTTTTTTCTTCTTCTTTTTTATTTTTAGCAAGGTTAACACTTTTGTGGTGACTTCAAATGGCGCCTTCACCCATGCGCGAAATGTCAATACTCATCTTGCATACTTTGCAATAGCCTTTGCGTTTACAAGATGGATCTCTTTCTAACCAGCTTATGTTATCAGTGGACTCAAGCCACAGGTCATTAAATATGCACAGGCCCGGCATGATGCACACACAAACTGTCGAGATTAAACACAAAAAAAGGGGGTAAACCATGTTCACTCTCAAATCAGAGTGTCAAGATTAAATGCAGAAAAATCGGATATCAATTCACTTTGGCTGCAAAGAATGCTTAGCGAATGGTGGAGCTCGGTAGAAGCATAAACAACCAATCAGAATGTTCGGCAGAAAGGCCATGCAGTCACTTTGTGATCAGAGCTAAAAATAGATCACGTGCAACAAGCGTCGGCATGATCGTTCGCAATGGAATAGTCACAAATTGGGGAAGAAAAAAAAAAGAAGTAGACAAAAGTTTGCCAGCACTTTGTCATTTTTTTACAAACTTTCACAGACTTTCAGGAAAAGGACTTAAATTGACAGACTTTTTCTTCGATCTTCAGAAGGCATATGACACTACTTGGAAGTATGGTATAATGTCCAACTTGTTGGACATGGGTTTTAAAGGGCACCTGCCCATTTTTATTCACAATTTTTTGTCTAACCGGTCGTTCCATGTCCGTTTAGGCTCCTCCCTCTCCGACTCCTTGAACAGGAGATGGGTGTTCCGCAGGGCAGCATTCTATCTCCTGTTTTATTTAGTATTAAAATTAATAACATTGTAAAGGCCGTCAAGGATGATTCTGAGTGCTCTTTGTTTGTTGACGACTTTGCTTTGTGCTCACTTGCATCCCTTGAGAGGCGCTTGCAACTGTGCGTTGATTGCATCCAGGGGTGGGTGTCTCTCAACGGATTCAAGTTCTCGCCCTCCAAGACAGTCTGTGTGCATTTTACTGACCAGACGAAAATTTTTCAAGAACCTAGCCTGAGCATTGCTGGAGTGCCGATTAAGGTGGCCGAGGAGGCAAAGTTTCTGGGGGTCATCTTTGACAAAAGACTAACCTACCTTCCACAAACATATTAATTACCTTAGAACCTCTTGTCAGAAGGCCCTCGACGTTCTTCGTGTCGTTGGTCATACTGACTGAGGTGCAGACCGCACTGTCTTACTTCGACTGTACCAGGCCTTTATTCGGTCCATGACCCCACCCTGGTCTGCCCTGGGGGACTTGGGTGGGGTTAGGTATTTTTTAGTTCCCAGGGTCACCCTGTTCAACCCCACAGGGTGGGTTTTTCTCTCTATTTTGGGGCATGTGTTTCTGTCTACCCTTTGTTCATTCACCTGTATTTGCCTTTTTAAAACTCTCCCTACTGTCTGCACTGCCTGTAGCTCTTGATATTGGATGTGTGTTGCTAAATGGTCTTAGCTTTATTTAGGCCCCATGTGTTAGGTTTATTTAATGTATTTGACCGGCTGGCGACATACATTCAATGTTCTGTTTATTTATTTTTCACAAGCAGTGCAGGCACGTCCTGAGAAAGCCTTGTTGCTGTCGGGACGTTAAGCAATGTACAATCAATCAATTTATTCGGTCCAAACTGGATTACGGCTCTGTGGTATATGGCTTGGCTTACAAGTCTGTTCAACAGCGTCTGAACACAATTCACCATTAAGGTCTGCGGATATGTCTGGGGGCCTTCAGGACGTCTCCAGTTCTTATTCTGCATGCCGAGGCAGGGGAGCCTTCTAATAATAATAATAATACTGTTTATTGCCATTTGCCTTAAAAACATAAAGCATAGGAATGTGTGTTGGTGTCGTTACAATTACAAACATCACATTCAACTCTATCACACAATTCAATGCTCTACACACACTGTCAAACTTTAAAACTGAACAACTAATCTCACAAACCCATACGTACCCATTCACACACCCACGCTTATTTCACACACACACACTCACACAACACACACGCCTATTAATCTAAGAAGTCTAAGTTAATTAAGGTATATCGTTTAAAATGAAAACAGACCTTCACAGAGTAAACGTCACTAAATCAGCGCTCACAGTTGGGTGCAAAACCAGTTACCACATATCGCAAAACCAGGCCAAAACCGACATGCACCACTCTCTCAACCGTCAGGGGCACGCCCTGCCGGGGAGAAGACCCATGGAGTCAACCCGACCAAAAGCACCACCAACAACCAAGGGGACAGCACAAGGGATGGGCAAGGGCGAGGTGCTCTGCAGGCCGGCCACACAATTCCATACACATACGCACACTCACTCAGTCATTCACAAAAACAACGGTCCTCGGCAATGAAACTCTATGATCGGCCCACAGAGCACATCATCGCACGCTTATAACACTGAAAGGGCTCGGACAGCACTAGGGTAAAAACTGTTACTAAAACGGTTTGTCCGTGCTTTGAGAGCAGAGTTGCGGCGACCAGACGGCAGCAGGTTAAAGAGACAGTTAGCCGGGTGTGTAGTGTCGCGTGCAATAAGACCTGCACGTCTAAGCAGCCGCTGTTGGTATACACTGTCAAGACTTGGCATGTCTCTGCCGACTATTTTAGATGCCGTCCTGACAACACGGTTCAGTCTGTGTTTGTCCCGTGCAGACACACTGCCATACCAGACCGCGATCGAGAATGTCAACACACTCTCGATCGCGGCCCGGTAGAAGTGCAGCATGCCAGTTCTGCTCACACCAAAAGCCCTCAGCCTTCTAAAAAAATAAAGGCGCTGCTGTGCTTTCTTTACAATGTTCTCTGTGTTTTGTTCCCATTTAAGATCATCGGAGATGGTGGTTCCCAGAAATTTAAAATGCTGAACAGTTTCTATGGTTTGATCGTGAACTACGAGAGGGGGGAGGACAGTTTTGTTGCGTCTAAAGTCCACTATGAGCTCTTTTGTCTTACCGACATTGAGTTCCAGATTGTTCTGGTCACTCCACTGCACAAGCTGATCGACCTGCTCCCGGTACTGGGATTCATCACAGTTTTTTATCATTCCCTCTACTGTGGTATCGTCGGCAAACTTAAACATTTGCGTGCCCTCACGACTCGCTCTACAGTCATAAGTGAAGAGTGAGTACAAGCTCCGCCGCATCCACCTCATGCTCAGCTACGTTCTGAAACTGAAGGCCCATCCAGACAATCCTGCCTATGATTATGTTTTTAAACCGCCGTTTGCAGAGATTTACGATACCCATCCGGGAACTGTCTGTCCACTTTCCTTCCGTGTCCGACCTCATCTGCAGGCGGCCGGAGTGGACCTGGACAGAGTTTCGGAATCTCTGCAACTCATCACACTCCACCCTGGCTACTATCAGTTCCTGACATCTTGCTGGACTTGACCGCCCACAAGAAGGACTCTACCCCACCAGCCATATACCAACAGAGCCTAAATGAACTCCTTTCAAGTTATCCTGGCTATTGTCGTATCTATACGGATGGGTCAAAGTCCGAGGATGGGAGAGTGGCTGTGGCCGCATGTGTCCTCTCACCATCATAGACGCCCATTTAAGCACCGCCTCCCAGACCATTCATATGTATTTAGTGCAGAACTGCAGGCGGTTCTGCTGGCACTCAAGCATGCTTATCGATCTAGAGAAAGGAACTTCCTGATTCTGTCTGACTCTCTTTCTGTCCTGCAGGCCCCTCAGGGTGCATGAACAGACCACCCACTGCTGGTGCAGATGAGAGAGCTCTACACAGACTTGATGGAGGAATATTATGACATCACTTTTATTTGGGTCCATACTGTTTTTAGTGATTTTAAACCTGTGATTAGTGTGTACATAGCCCGTGAGTGGCAGTCTGAGTGGGACAAAGAGGAAGCTAGCAATCTGCATGAAGCTCTTCCTAAGGTGTCCGACAGTATACCTTACCGCTGCGGCAGCCGCCGTGAGGAGACTGTCCTTGCTTGGTTCCACATCGGGCACACGTATGTTATGCACTCTTATTTACTAAAACAGGAGGAGCGTCCATGGTGTTATGCCTGCGACGAGCAGTATTCTGTTAAGCACATTTTGCTGTCTTGTGCCGATTTAATTGACACAAGATATAAACACTGCACAGCAGACTCCTTCAAGGTTTTGGTCCGGGATGTAGCCCCGGACAAAATCTCAGTTTTCTGAGAGAGTGCAATATTTTTAATAAAACTTGAGCATTCTTAGACTATGACAATTCTATTATTTTGACCTTTTTGTGAGTCTGTAGACATTTCCTTTAAAGACCTGTGTGACATTTAGCATGAAAAGATATATTTTAAGATATATTTACATCTTGTCTTAAGACCTTTCTTTTAGTCTGGCTGGCCAGATTTTTACCCATCCCGCCGTGAGATGGCCTTAGTTGCCTGCTCGGCGTTAAACCCAAATAACTAATTTAACAACTTTCACAAATGTTCACAGACCATATGGACCTGTTACCTCACCATATTGGTGTAGTGAAAGTGACCTGTATGGTTGCGAAATGGGGCCTTCATCTGTGGTCCGAATTTGGTGCCCCAGTTCATGCTCCCCCTTGGAGAAAACATTTTGATGTTCCTTCAGCAGTTCCAATAGGTCTTGACGCTGCTGGGCTGTCCCGTCAAAGTCAGGTAATTCAGGCTCAACTGACTCTGGGGCCTCCCTGGTGATGAGGGCTTGTGTCGACAAAGACTGCACCAGAGCGGATGTGGAGATGTAGGCCTTCTGGTGATTCGACGCTGTTGATGGCATGCACTAACACCGTGGTTGCTGGGGTGCAGCTTATCATAATACATCACCTGTTTGGGTGCACCTCTGGTTGACAGGAAAGTTGATGTGTGGTCGATAAAAGTAACCTTTTCCTGTTTGCACACAGTTTTGAGGGCTTTGTTTGAGTCATGTGCAGGTCGGTGTAGGGGATGATGGCTGCCATGTGTCGGGAGGAGGGAAGACATCTGTAGTCTGGCTTTGGGGAACTTTGCTGACAGCAGGCCACAAAGTTTGAGCCAGGTCTGTTGGCTGACAGCCCCATCCCAGCAGCTGTTGATGCCAACGTGGATAGTGACAGTCCGTATGTTAGGGTTTAGGGGCTGTGCACTAAGCCACTGACCCAGATGATCCACCATGAGGCCAGACACTGACAGATTCTGCACGGTAGTCAGCAGTCGTCATCCTCTTCTCATCGATGAATTTGGTAACAAAATCTCCAATGAGAAGAGTGTTGACTTCAGGGCGGATTTTCATTCTGCAGAGTCTATCCAGTGGTGTCATTGCTGTCGTGCTGCTTGTCAGTTTGCTGTCCCTTTTTTTACACATTTTGGCCCAACCCCTGGAACCTGTTTGATATTGACACATTGGCTAGGAATTCAATGCTGACAATGTCAGCACGATTGTGCTGGAAGGAGGGTGTAGAAGTGGAGGGTGCTGGGGAAGGGGAAGGTTGTCGAGCATGAGGTTTTTTTTTATCGCAGTGGACTGGCTAACGACAGTGTCAAGGCGTTTGGTGATTTCGTCTAGCTTTCCTGCATGACAGTCTCGAGAGGAAGCGAGGTTGCTCACCTTTTTGATGAGAATAGCATGGTCGGTTTTCATCCCTGCTGTAGTCGTGTTCATAAACTCTCACAGCCCTGTATCAATAGCCTTGACTTCCTTTTTGGCCTTTACTTCACTGTCGAGGACAAGGGAGGCCAAGTTGTCATGCCCCTGTCTGAGGTCAGCACACTCCTTCCTGATATCAGTGCCCGGAGGGATGGGTCGTGCTTCGCTGCCCTCACTCGACACGCGTCGTTCATCCGTTGAATCCACGGCCGTGATGGGAATAGTGACGTTTGACGTGACAGTGTCAGTCGAGGGGGCCTCTTCATTTAGGCGCTGGCCATTAGATGGATCACCACTGAGGGAGGGCTGTAGGAGGGGCCAGTTTGTTTAAACTTACAGATGTTGTAGGCCTCATGGTTTTCACAGAGCTGACAGCACAGAAATCGGGAACAGCTTTCCCAAAAATCAGGAACACTGTTAATTTTTCAGGAACATCACAAATTGAACTCGAAGTACCGTTTTTAATGGCGCATGACAAAACAGCAATAGTCCATATAAAATAATAATAATAAAAAATAATAATGAAAGTCCAAAATAAAATGTCACATTCTTTCTGCCAATGAAGATAAGTAGCGGCTAATCTCTCTGTTTGTTTGTTTATTTTGACAAAGGGTATTTACCCGAAATATTAATAAATTGTGTTGTACCCGTCTTTTCTAAGCGTGTTTCTTTCTCCGTTGGGTACTTCTTTGCATATTACACGCTTGGCAGTCACCTTTTTGGTCTGGATTAAAATGTCTTTGTACAGCAAGACAATGGGCAGGTCTACTTCTTCAATGATTGGTAATAACAACTCTTGAAGCTCTCCAAATCGGAGGATTTGTACTGCCTATCTACAGCCTTTCCATCTCTTCCCTTGTTGACCATCAGTGCCTGAAGCATGTCATGGCCCATGCTTCCATGAAATTCAGTGGCATTTTTTCTCACTTGTGAGAAAACTCGCTCACAATGAGCTGAGCTGTGGGGAATAGATAAGATGGCCACCATGACTTTGGGAAGTGCTTTGAATGTGGGCTTTTGCCCCTCTCTTTCCACCATCTTTGAAATTTCCCCCCATGTTTCATCTGCCCTTTTCTTGACACAGCTCCTTTTTTGTCTGCAGTTATCTTCCTTTAAAAATTAAACTTAAAATGCTTTTAAATCTTTTATTTCTTTTAAAATTTACAGCTTTTACACCTCAGATTTATTAATATTTTATTTAGCATACTAAATGAAAAGCCAATCGCATTTTCACATTTTTTTCTGTATATTTGTGATCTAACTGAAGGTTCTCCTTTTGAAATTTTTTATAAAAACTGCTCCACAAATGTAAGATTATCATCAGATCATATTCATAGTCACCTTTTTTTAAAAGAATCGGTCGGGGAAAGGACAATCTATGTAAGATTTTCAGATTAGCCTACGCTGTGGGATTTAAAAAAAAAAAAAGCATACTTAAGAATTAGCCTACGGAAAAAAACACAAGACTTGACATGTATGACCATGATGTATCATTGTATGCAATAATTTGCTTGAATACAAACTTAAATGTTATCAAAATGTGTACTAACCTGTGGCTGAACCTTCAATCTTTGGTACGGCTAGCCCTTCAGATCTCACAATCAGTATCTGGATCATATGTTCTAACAACCAGGGGGAACAGCTTTGAGTCACCTGCATCACTGCTGCCGTCAGTTGAAATAGTAAATGGTTGTTGTTTCAGTTTATCAGCAAATGGCAGTTGAAGTCTTGGCGGAAATTTCCTTCAGAATAGCTGTGCCTTTACTTTGGCCACACTGAAAATTTTGTGCAATGTTAGAGTCTGGAAACATCTTGGGAAGAGCTTTGTTGAAGGTGTCTAGAGATGACAGGGGCAAGTTTAATTCTGTTACTAAATCAACGAGCATGACTTCGGCACAAATAGAGGAGTCGCCATTTTTCTTTTCTGCAGTCGACTGCGATGATGGGGCTTGCACAAAAAACCCTGAAATCTTCTGACACTTGTTTTTCTTCTTCTCTTTCTTTTCATTGTTGGTGTGTTTAACCGACTCACAAAGCCTGCGACAATCATCTGTACCTCCGTGCCCCACAGAAAACTCTTTGTCACAGAATTTGCAGTAAGCACAGTTTGGTTTCTTTCCAGCCAAGAGGCAACAGACCTGCCTACCTCATGTTTTACTCATCAGTAGTCTTCACTGTGAATTTCAGTAATTTTGCATTTTCCTTCAGTAACACTTAATCTATGGACACGAAGAAACGCGGAGTTTCTCAACAACGAAAGCATGAATAAAATCATAACACTTTTAATATTTAAATATATACATTTAGTTATTTATTTATATTTGTGTGTGTTAAAAAAGGTTTTTGAAAAAAAAGAAGAAAATATGAAAAAGAATTTAAAATGATTAAATGGTTAGAGTCTGAAGAGATCATGGCATGCAAAATTGCAAATGAATTGCACATCACTGACCTGCTGGTGAAAAAGGATAACTGACCCACATGAGTCTTATTTACACTACAACTGACTGATTCAGCCAACAGTTTGTCACTTTCACAGGAATAGGCACCACACATAAATTCAAAGTTTGCCATTTTATTAGTTCTATCAGATGTCAGTCAAATAAGTAATTGCAACTTTAAAAAAGTTGCTTCACCAAAAACTGTGAGGTTCATTTAATTAAACTAAACACTACACTTAAGGTATGTCAGCATTTACAGGTTTCCTTCACTGGGCCTTGTTACTTGTATTGTGCCTGCTGTATGGAGTAGGCACTCTTCAGGTGGTCAAGCTCTTCTGGCCTGAACTCCCTGGTCTCCTTAGGGCGACATTTTAGGACCAGCAGTGCCTCAAGAGTGTCCTGGTGCAAGGTGGACCTCTGGTCAGTTAGGTTCTTTCTGACACCCTTTCACATGAAGCACTGCTGTGTGGGATAGTACACACCCCCATCATTACCTCGGCCAGGTTGCCAAGGTCTGGGTGTTGCTGCCTGACCCCTGCCCAGAAAACATCCACCCTCTCGGAGCTGGATTTCAGGGCAGTCACATCTGCTACCTGATGGGTAGCAAACTCTTCCTCTACAGTTTCTGATGAAGTACCCTTGGGAAGGAGGCAAGGGTACTTCCTCAGGAAAAATCTTAAATCATCAAGAGTTGCCTGCATCTGCATGGCTGGGTCCAGAATGAGGGCATGCTGCAGTAGAGCATCCTGCAGAGGCAGCTTCTTCAGCAGGTAGGAAAGGGTGACTTCATAATACCTCCTCACATTGAGGTAGAATTCTTTTACTCTGGACTCTCGCAGCTTGTTCTTGCCAGCATTTGTGATGAACTCCCTGGCTGCATCCCCAATGAGGAGATCAGAATCTGTCTTCTGGTTGGACTGCAAAAGGTACTGCACCTCTGTTACCTCTTTGCCAGCAACAGCCACAGGCTTCAAAAACCTGCTGTAGAGAGACATCAGCAATTTCTTCAAAGATGGCAGCAGCCGATGGATCATGGGCTCCTCTGCCTGAAGTTTGATCAGTACACCATCATAGACCTTGACAGTGTAGGCCAGGAACAAGGTGTACAGGTGGTTGGTTGGAGATTGCATGAAGTCATAGATGCTCTCCACCTTCTTCATAGAGCAGGGCTTGGGACTGTCATCGTCTTGCTCAGATGACTTCTTAGCCGGGGCTTTCTCCACCTCTGCTTTGAAGTAATCTGTCAGAGGTAGCCAGCTCTCAAGTAGACGATTGATGCATCTAAAACACACAAATCCACACCCATGCTGTCTTACTAACTCTTCTAGTTACAGGCATGGATAGTGCCTGACTGCAAACACATATCACACAAATAATTCTTATCTACTATTTCTGCACTTATGTGAACATAAAACTGTTTCATTCTTTTAAAGGGCATTGGTGTCTGTTAGATTTTCAAACTTCAGGTGAAAAGCTAAATGTTCTTTTCAGGTTGCTTTTGCATAACAGATCCCAAAACCCACAGTTGATTAAAATCAGAAATTCTTAATATACTTGTCTCATCATAATTTTTTAATCTTTTATGAAACTTACAAAATGTATTTGTTCACATCATATGGTGCACATAGATTTAGCATATTTAATAATAATCAGATGAGATTAGAGAATAAAATATATGTAACAATATTAGGTACATCTCATTTACCTGGAAATACTCAGCCATCTTGTGCATCCATGCTTCAACATCTTCTTCTGTTCAACATCATACAACTGCTGGAACTGCTTCAGATTGGACTGCCGCAGACTGCTTTTGGCGAAGAAGTAGTAGATGTCAATCAGGGTTTCCTCGATGGGGGGGAAGACAGGATGCTCCTTTCTTGGCACCCAGATGCACCAAATGCAGGGTACAGCCAGCCAGGTAGACGTCTGTGTTCTCCTTTTTGATGAAGGAGATGACTCCCTTGCTGTGGCCCGTCATGACTGGAGCATTGTCACAGCCAAAAGCAATGCAGTTGCTCCAGGGAATGCCTTGGGACTGCAGCTCATTATGCAGGAGATTAAAGATATTCTCTCCTGTAGAACACACAAACATTCATTATTTACTACTTTGTTTCTTAAATATTGTGTCCTTAAGAACTAAGAAGGAACCACACATTCAAGGGAAATTTCATTGGTGGAAAACAGTTTAAGGGTAGCACGATTTTTTTCTTCTTCTGTGGGTGTACGTGTTTGTGTGTGTGGGTGGGGGGGGGGGGGGGTGGAGATTTCATATTAAAAAAGGTGTACCTGTGGCAGAACCATCGCAAGCTCTCATGGCTAATAGCTGAGAATCAACACCGCCCAGGCTGCCATCATCATGAACTTTGTATGTCCTAATGACAAAAGGGAACTGCTTTTTCTCGCCGTCATTACTTCCATCAGTTGCCAGACTGTATGGATTTTTCTTCATTTGATCAGCAAGATCCTTCATTTGAAGAGCCGACATCTCTTTTACCATGGCTGTTGCTTTGCTGCGGCCACACTGCATTCCTGATGAAAGAACAATTGTCACTTGAAATTGAATCATTAAGAGAAAAAACAACAACACACACACACCCTCCCCCCAAAATAACAAAACAATATAAAAACCACAACAACATGTGAGTCAAGACAAAACAATAAATTGAAAATGTTAAAGAAGATGAAGACACAGAACAAATGAGAGAGAAAGAAAGAGAGAGAGAGAGATCAGAATTTTATTTTACAAGGATCATGATTTTAGACTAATGTCTATTCTTCTAATCAATCCTTACGTGTAGGACGCATTACATCAATATAGCCTAATAAAAGTCACATAGTATGTGACATACCAAAGTGTTAGAAAAAGTAACCTTGAAAAAAAATAATAAACACACCCAAACACAATGAATAAAATACAGTGAAGTAATTTATGAATTCTAAGGCTAAGCATACAGAAAGTTTTAACATAGGCCTATTGTAAATTGCTTGTTAGATCAATAGATGACTAACCTTAAAAAATCAAAGCCATATTAGTTTATCAAAAATTTGTAAGATTAGTACCTTTAAAAACAAAATAGGCCTATATTAAATTAAATATACATGTGTATAACACATGTATATTTAATATACATACATAAAAATATACATAAACATACATAGATCTAAACATACATAAAAATTAAAAATAAAAATAAAAATCAATGACATGTTATTGTAAATAGTAGCCTATATGACTATTATTTTATGAAATATAAGTAAATAAACCATTCAAAAAAAGACAACAAAAAGAAAGAGAGAAACAAAACAAGCACCTTACCTTTAGCAATTGCCGAATCTGGAAACATTTTCTTTACTTTGGCCACAATCTTGTCAGCCGAACTCAGTGACAGATTATTTTCGAACATCAGTTCACACATCATTGCTTCGCCGTTCGGCATTGGTGACATTCCGTTTGTGAGTCTGATGGCTGGTCGTGTTTACTTTTGAAAACATCGACGAGATCGTCTGGCTGGAAACACTGGCAGCATGCTCTTTATGCCATTTTCCAGACACATGCCGCTTACAATCGTTTGCTCCCCCATGCCCAATTGAAAAGTCCGAGTCGCACACAGAACAGTATGCATATTCTTGACCACGTTTTTTTGAACCCACGAGACAAGACCACGTCTGGCTGTATTCCTTCTTAAATGCTTGCAACTGCTGCTTTTTTTTCTTCTTCGGCTGAACAACTTCTAAAGAATCTTCCGATTCATCGTCGGGTTCGTGTACACGCACTTTTGATGAACCTTTTGCAGCCATTTTAATTTTCTGCACTGCGTTTGATCAAGGTTCAAAACGACCAACCACAACACTCGAGAGCTCAAGCAAGGGCGGTTACTCTGTCGGCTTCAAATTTTTTAGGCTAGCAGACGACAATTTAACACGCTCGCGCAGCTTCTATTTTTGCGTAGTTTTTCGACTATTTTTCCCGTAATTTTGCATAAAATTGCGTACTTCCGTAACGGATGGTAAAATTACGGAAGAATACGGAAGGGTAGGCAGGTCTGAGGCAAGGATAATCGCGAGTGTACTTGGATACGGTAACGCCGCTGCTTCTTATGTGTTGTCTTTGGTGGTGTCTTTGCAGTATCACCGTCACTCAACACTTATGTGGGATTTTTCCGTTTACTAGCCATTTTAATTTTATCATCGAGCACAAGAGTTGAATACACACCTGGAGACGTGATGTCAAACTAGTAGCGGCAAGGCGCATGCCCGAAACTTCGAATCAGTTTGACTGCGCATGCTCGCAAGGGGCGGAAGGCGCTCGGAAATTTTCAGAAGACGCTCAGAAATGGGTTAAGGCTCACTGATCTAAAAGAAATGGATAGACCGCGGCTAGCTCTGTATGAAGCTAATATGCCGCCATATTGGAACTCGTATTCTGGTGTACTTTCGTTATTGTCGATAGCAAGCATGAGGCAGTCAATGCTCGTTATGAATCACAATTACCGGTCTTACTGAATTATTCTTATTTTTATTTTTAGAATTATGATAAAATCTCACGCAAAAGCATATGTTTAGACTGTCAAGAACTTTATGATTTGCGGATTTTGAGGTCGCCTTACACTGGCGATGTACATAGGTCAAGTTATATAACGTGTAGCTTTTTGGTTCCGTCTTTACCTAAATCGATTTATAAAGTAACCCTTATCCTATCCTGGTAAACGCAGGTTGCTTCTTTTCATATTAGGGCAACTGCCGTTATATGAATAAAATATTGGTGTTGGTGTTCAGGCAACGCCACTTCCATAAAAAACTCTTTGGCCTTGCCTTTTAGGCGTTCTTGGCACTCAAAGTCCGCTTCTACCCTCACAACTCTGATGTCCACATTTGTGAACATGACAAAATCACAGTATTCCACTTCAGCTGTCAGCATCTGCCCCTGCACCTGGTCATAGTACTTGTGGCCTTTCTTCAAGCATAGCTCATTGTCTACAATTTCTAGACAACATGTTTTGTCACTGCAAGCAGCAATGACTGGCAGGTCACGGTGTTTGTAGCTGCACTTCACTTCAAGGCAGCCTCTGCCACAGCATTCACAGTCAACAATGCCATCTGGCGATGATCCCATGTAGGGTATGTCCGGCCGAATTATGAAGCCACTCTTTTGAAGGCTGAAACCACAGTGGCTTCCTTTCTCTTCCTCTTCATACGCTTTTTTGGCTCTGGCCTCATTTTCAATGCCCCAGGTCACTGCAGCGTGTGTTATTTTGGTCATTGAGGGGTAGCAAATGGTCTTGATGGTGCTGAGGGCTGGTTTATCCTGCTTGAAAGTTGTAACTGCATGCAGCTGGGATGCGGTGACTCTGCCAGCCCTGCAGGAGAACCAGCTTGCCGTCTTGTGCTGGTCCCTGGTGTCCCTCTCTATCTTGGCAGCTTGTTCCGCAGTCACGTTCACTTTATCAGCCACTGTTGTGCAGTAGGACGTAAGGTCCTCATTGCTTAGACAATCACATGCAGGGTTGCGCAGGTTGGTCAAGGACTTGGGCAAGAGCACAGGCTTCACTGGATCCCTGAAGTCCTGGCAGTAATCCGGTCTGCTACTGAGAAGAACAGCCCTGTCTCCTGAAACACAGCAAAACATTTCATGTAAAAAACATGCTGCATATTAGCATGTACAGAAGGGCTGAAAAAAAAGGTTTAAAGTGACAGTACTATTCACATGATTTGTGCTATTCAGAAGTGTGCTATTAGCAGGTTTCGATGTAAATACATATACATTCGAAAACCTGATAAATGTCTACATTATTCCCACTATTGTTATGTCGTGATCGACACACAAAGGGTTAATTCACACTAATATGTACCTGTAGCATGTAGAGCCTTTAGAAACCTGTTGATCTGCTCCTGCGTTGGTGCCGGTGTTGTTGTATACTTCTTGGCAACAGACATGGTCCTAATCGGCAGTGGGGCTATGCCACTTGCAATGGTGTTGTCAAGCTGCTGCCTCCTGGTGTTTGCAGTCATGAAGTCGATTTTGTAGCCCACCTTTCCTCTCACCTAGAGACAAAATATTGTTTATAATTGTTCAATCAATCTGTGTGAAAAATCAAGAACATTCCCCGATGCACAAAATATACGCTTCAGAAACAAATGTGTGACTGTTAGAAGCTAACACTCGCTTAATCAAGTAATGTTAGAAATACATCAATCATACCTTATCAATAGTACTGGGTATCATCCAGTATGCAGCCACTCCTGTCACTGTTGTCCTCTCCCTCACCCGCATCACCGCTTCAATTTTGAAGAGCACAGCTCCCACATGAGTGCAGGTCTCACCAAGTCCCGCCATGCAGTCGCAGTGTGCAGCAACCACATCTCCACTCTCATTAATGATGACCCATGGCTGAAGGGGCATTTCGTTCATTCTCTGAGAATGAAGTACCTGGAATGAAAACACATATGTCTTATGATAATGTACAATGACAAGTCACACTCTACCTGATCTGTGTATCTGCATCAGTGTTTACAACTTAATTAACATACATGTAGTAAGGGAGCTTTTGATTTCACACCGTCTATCTCAGTCTCATGATACCCCAAATGCAACAACACAATTTATTTAGAATAAGTTTAGTCCATGCAGTAGCTGATCCACACAGCCTTTCAGCTCTAGAGAAGAAAAAGTCAAGGTGATGACAAGAAACTAAGGAGTTATGTGTCAAATTGTTACCTTGGCTTTGACGACAGTCTTGTCACAGGCTGGTGGCGAAAACATTCTAAGGCCGTGGACCCATCCATCCGTAAACTGCATATGAGCCTCCAAACTTTTGTAAGATCTGAACTGTTCAAGAGTGTAGGCACTAATGCCACACACCAGATAGCTTGTGAGACTAGGAAAATCCAAAGGAGGAATTGCACTGTAGTCCTCTGTCCAGGCGGATTCTGT
The DNA here is from genome assembly GCA_036245525.1 of Semisulcospira habei. Classification (NCBI taxonomy): domain Eukaryota; kingdom Metazoa; phylum Mollusca; class Gastropoda; family Semisulcospiridae; genus Semisulcospira; species Semisulcospira habei. The sequence goes on along the minus strand of BTPG01000004.1, from coordinate 144,282,705 downwards.
GCAGTCGTAGGGGTCAAAACCATTCAAAAATTGAATTTTTTCTTTGTACCGAACCTTATGTTCACTGTCCAGTCGATCAATATATTTTCTAGTATCCCTTCCCTTCACTTTTTCCATTTCTTAAAACAGAAAAACACGCTCTGTTACTGTTTACTCTCTCTGCTGTAAAAGGAAGTACGTCAACCTTTGCAACATGGCGGACGCATTGACAATGATCACGTGACGCACGAAGCCTATAGTGGATGCATGCTTGTTGTTATCTGTGATGTTTTGTTATTTGTTAAGTTTGGAACTTGGAGCTTTCTTCAAGACTTCTTAAGACTTGTTCTATTTACCTCAAGTCCTTATTTCAAATGCTAAGCTAAGTGCCATCAATGTTACATTTTTTTACTGTATAGGTTTGTTGTAAAGTGCTATGGAAAAAATATATATCGATGACAACCTATTTTGAGAAACGGTGTTAAAAATAAGTCAGCCGAAGACTGTAGATGATAGACAGGTCTAAAGAAAGAGGACAGCAAAGAGAAGATTTCAATTTTTGTTTGGTTGTGATGTCATTGCTAACAGAAAACTATATGGATGAAATTGAAAACCATGCCATATGAACAAAGACACTACTTACAAACAAGTCTGAACAAAAATTATAAGTGTTTAAGCCAATAGCATTTTATTCATTGCAATAAACCTATATTACATTCAAGATTATTCTTGAACAATACTGAGACTGTAATTAGACACACACAAAAATAATTTAACATGTTTGTAATAATAAATGCTATTGATAAATAAGTCGTTACCACCATTAACACGCCGTTCAGACATTAGCTTGTGAAACATAACATTGATGAGGGACATACAGTGACATAACATTGCACTTTCTTGAATTTTTTCCACCAAAATATGCATAATATCTGGCCAAATGACAAAATGCAATATAGTATTGCAATCAAGACTAATCTTGAACAATACTGAGACTGTTATTAACGAACACCTTATCTTTACAGATAAAGTAACTTAGACAACAAAAGTGCAAGACAACAAAATACAAGCATGTGCAAGAAAATTGAGAGTGACACCTTTTCACTGATGTTGGAAAAGGATCAGCTTGGACAGGGTTTTTCTCACTCTGTCACCAGTTATGATTTCTGTGTACTGCTTGCCAAGCTGATACAGGCGGATTTTGGCATAGTTCTCTGACACCAGTTTCACAAGTGTGTGAACATGGTTGTCTTCAATGCTAGTGTGAACTTGTGTGCACCCGGTGTTTGTGGGTGAATTAGGCTGGGGAATATAAGAAGCCGAAGCAGAGGTCGCGTTGACGTACTTTTATTTGTCGTTTATCAAATAGCAGAAAAACAAACAGCACGGATATCCCAGTGGAGATACGGTTGAAGATAAACTCAGTGATGGCTCAGAGTGGTAGTAGCAATACTGTCAGTGGGGCAACTCTTAGGACAAAGACTTCCCGCTCTGGCACTGACCGGCTTAAATACTCTGCGCGCGAACCACAAAGAGAGCAACACGGTGCGGACCAAGAAACGGTTCCAGACAGACCAAAAAATGGGTAAATCTGTGCTTCTATGGTACTACAAAAAGAGCCATAACTCAATAATTACTTATCACAAAGGCTTCGGGTTTGAAGCAAAAGACAGGAAATGTGAATAGCTACTAGCTACCATAAACTATATTTTAGAGGTAAGCCCTAGGAATTTATTATTAAATTTTAAAATGGGCTAAGAGAGCTCATTGGAATTTGTAAAAGTAAGAAAATCGCTAATTGAACTATGGTGGTCATAAAATCACTAAACACAGAGCATATGAGTAGAAGGGTAGTTGCATGAGGAAACTGATGTGAGTTACGGATTCTCGATCGGTAAAGCCGTTAAAAAGTTATAGAGGCTAAAACACGGGCTACCTAACACAACTTTCAAAGTACTACAAAATGACTAGCTGACTGACTCGTTGCTGGGTTGTGGCCCCTGGCTAAGCGTGGTTAGCGTGAAGGCTAAGAAACTTGGGTGGCCAGAGGGTAAAGGAATAAAAAAAAAACATCATAGCATCTCAGCTGGAGGGACCGCGTCAGCCGGTTACATTTCCCCCCGCTGAAACCCTACCAGTGTCCTCGCTGGAACAAAATTTTAGGAACTACTCAGGCCTCGAGCAGAACCACACCACTAACATGATACAACAGGTTACAAGATTACCACCTAAACCCTCTTGCTAACCTGTTTGGAAAGCATGGTCACAAAAGTGAAAACATTCCAAGCACAGCTTGCGTAGCAAAATGACAAAACAGAAAAATGGTAGTTAAAACATCATCCTGGGTCAAAATGTACCCTGCTTAGGAATAAAATATAAAAGACCCCACTTATATAGCTACTAGGCATGCAAAACACCAGAAACATTGCTTCGCAAAAGTCAGTCAAACTAACAGAACAGTGCGCTCATGAAATTGTCTTGTTCATGAGACTCAAAGCACAAACGTACTACAAAAAACACCTACAAAAAAAACAATTCATTGCAACAGCAATCTTGAGTGGTCCATGGCACAGTTCAGGTTAAAGTTCTGACGCCGGTGTCACTCATTGCAAATCCTAAAGTCTTGGAAGCAACTAAAAAAACAAAGCTTCCACCCGATTACACATAGCTTTCAATCTGTTCTGCAGTCTGACAGAACGTCTAGTTGGAGCCAATGATGTGACAGTCTCGGGTTCCGTTGATGGTCCAGATCTTGCAGCCAGAGCCGCTGCAGGTGGTACTGCTGTCACAACCAGAGCCGGCGTGACAGGCACCGGGACCATGGAAATGCTAGGGGCATCATCAACTGCCTGAGGGACTGCAGCTTCTACTTCTGCCAGGATGGGAACTGCAATGGGATCCCGCATCTCTGGGACTGGAGCTGGAACAGGAACCAGGGTGACAGGGTTGGCACCATCAATAGTTATTAGAAGAGGCAGAGCCCAGTCCTGTTCAGCCTCGTTCACCGGAGATTGGACCGGTCTCTGAATTGGTGCTTCCTGTTGATCAGGTTCCTCGGCCGGTTGTTCAGCCATGTCGTCAAGAAGGTGGTCAGTCCGCAGCAGATCGCGACGGTTGACAACCCTCTCAGCACCTCCATCAAGAGGTCTCACACGGTAGGCCTGGCCTTCCGGGCTGATCTGCTCGGTGACCACATACACGCCCCGCTGCCATCTGTCCTGGAACTTGTTTAGTCCCCGAACACGGTTGGGCAGCAGGACGTAGTCACCGATCTGCAGAGCGTGGTCAGTAGCTCTCTGGTCAGTCTGCACAGCTCGCTTGGCTGCAGCCTCAGTCAGGTGCTGGTGTGCTTTCTCGTGGGCACGGTGGAGGCGGTCGCGATGGCGACGAACCCATTCCTGAGGCCCAGCTGCAGCTGTTGTCGTAGGCAGACCAAGGAGATTGTCGACAGGCAGGCGAGGCTCTTGTCCAAAGAGCAAGAAGTAGGGTGTGAATCCGGTTGAGGCATGCGGGGTGCAGTTGTATGCATGCACCAGCGCAGAGATGTGGCGCGGCCAATGCGCCTTCTCAACTGGATCCAACTTCCGAAGGAGATCATGCATTGAGCGGTTAAATCTCTCGCATTGTCCATTTCCTTCCGGGTGGTAGGGCGTCGTCCTGGACTTTTTAACGCCATATAGGTCGCTCAGGAGGCTGATCGTTTGTTTTGGTTTGGCATCCTGTCTCGGAAGACAATGGAGTATATGCGCTTGCTGGGTCAGTCACTGGAGTGACCTCTCCAGGGCGCAAGCCTGGGCGAAGTGTATGGAGATCCTGGGGTGCCCAGTCGTCAAGATCCCCCTCTCGGCCTCGCTGATGTATCCAAAGGAATGCAAAGCAGTACGTTTGGCACCAGTTTGGCTGCAGGAGCTGCCAGAACAGTGCGTGAATACAGGCAGCTGTCTGCCTTCGGGGCTCCACTCCTGATTTGAAGGGTTTACTCCCCCACATTTGGCCGTTGGATCCAACCTGATCTCCGTCCTCTAGCCGTTGGCTGTCAGAAACAGCTCATCCGCCTAGTGGTGCAATGTGAACACCACCCCCTCACGTGGTTTAGCCCACCAGCTGAGGTGGTTTGCCAGGGTGTGGCGCTTGGAGCCAGCACGTGAGAGATTAAGGAGATGGATGAGGACCAGTGATGCCCGTCCGTCCTATGTAGGACGCAGCTGCCGAACAGCAAAGGTGCTAGGAGGCTGATCAGATTAGATTCAAAGTTCCTGCCCTGGTCACTATGGATCCGCTCGGGGACACCGTAGCGCTGGAACCATTCACGAACAAGTACGTCTGCTACTGTTACTGCCTCTTGGTTCCGTGTTGGAATCGCCTGCGTGAACTTGGAGAAGACATCAATGATGACCAGTACGTCTCGCTTGCCACCATCGGAGGTCTCCAGCTGCGTGAAGTCCATTGCGATGATCTCGAGGGGACGGGTTGCGAGCAGGTGTGCAGAGGGCAGGGACAGATTTTGTGGAGTGTTGGTCCTGCAGCGTTCACACCGGCCAATATACCCCTTGATGTCTTCGTACATTCCAGGCCAGTAGACCCGTGTCCTTATCAGGTCGACGGTACGCTCATGGCCCTGATGTCCCATGTTGTCGTGTAGGGCTACCAGGACATCAGGTCGCAGGCAACTTGGTAGGACCAGCTGCAGGCAGGCACCCCGTCGAGGGTCGGTGACACTCCGATGTAGAAGGCCATCCTTCATCTGCAGCCGCCGATGTTGGTGAAGGAGCGCACGAGCCGGTCTACCAGAAGATGAGGGTTTGCTCGGCCAAGCTGCCAGGAATGGGCCAATGACTGCATCTTCCTCCTGGTAGCGCCGTATTTGGGTGTTGCCAATCCGTGGAAAGACGTCAGTATCAGTCTGGGTGTTTGAGGAAGGAACCTTGGAGTCAGGGTAAGGGGAGGAGTCAACTGGGTTGTCACAAGCGGAAATGTAAACTGGTTCACCCACAGCCATGCGCTCACACATGGCTATCTCTGCTGGTACACTGGTCAGGACTGGAGGTGGCACTTCCATCTCCACTTCTTTTACAGGTAGGCGGGATAGCGAGTCTGCTCGATTCTCTCGTCCAGGCCGGTACTCAACACTAAAGTTGAACTGGACCAACTGTGCTGCCCACCGCTGCTCCAGTGCACCAAGCTTTGCTGTCTTGAGGTGAACCAATGGATTGTTGTCCGTAAGAACCTTGAATTCTGCCCCAAGCAAGTAGTGCCTAAACTTGTCGGTGATAGCCCACTTGATGGCAAGGAGCTCAAGCTTGGAACTCTGGCAGTGGTAATTCTTCTCAGTGGGACGCAGGCGACGGCTGGCGTATGCGATGACCCTCAGTTGTTTGCCTTGCTTCTGAGAGAGGATCGCACCCAAACCATCATGGCTGGCATCGGTTTCCAAGATAAAAGGCTCATTGAAGTCCGCGTAGCCCAGGACAGGAGCAGATGTCAGAGCCTCTTTCAGTGCTTTGAAGGCGTCGTCGTGTGGTTGGCCCCAAAGTCGAGTGATGTTGCCCCCTTTCTTCTTGGACTTGCAGCTCTCAGTTACTAGGTCATGAAGAGGGCCAGCCAATTTCGCGAACCCTTGGATGAAGCGTCGGTAGTAGCTGGCAAAACCCAAAAAACTGCGCAGCTCCGTCGTGGTGGTTGGTGAAGGCCACTCCTGAACAACCTTGATCTTCTCGCTGTCGCAGGATACCCCGTTCGCATATATGGTGTGTCCAAGGTATGTCACCTGCCTACGCAGAAATTGGCATTTATCTACCCGCAGCTTCAAACCAAGGTCAGACAGGCGCTTCAGGATTCTCTCAAGATGGGCCAGGTGCTCCTCAAATGTCTTTGAATATACCAGAAGATCGTCCAGGTAGACCAGTAGGAACTGGAATAGCTCCTGACTCATCGCCGCTTGCATCAGGCGCTGGAAGGTTGCAGGCGCTGATGATAACCCGAACGGCATCCTCGTGTACTCGAACAACCCCATCGGAGTGATGAACGCTGTCTTGTGCTGATCTTCTGGGTGCATAGCTATTTGGTGTATCCGCTGGCTAAGTCCAATGTGGAGAAGAACTGCGCACCGACAAGGGAGTCAAATGATTCCTGGATGCGAGGGAGTGGGTATGCGTCGCCGACTGTCTTGGAATTCAGGCGGAAATAGTCCACACACAGTCGCAGGCTGCCATCTTTTTTCCTCACAAGCACCACAGGTGCAGCATACGGGCTCCTACTCTCCACCACAATACCGGATTTGATGAGTGACTTGAGGTGTTCCTGTACTTCTCGCAGCTGCGTTGGCGGGATGCTGCGGTAGGGCTGTGCGACAAGGATGTTGTCCGTAGTTGGGATGCGGTGCTGCTCCAGGTCTGTGTATCCCAGGTCGTGTTCACCCTGGGCGAAGACATGGGAATACTGCGATAAAAGCTGCTGGAGCTGAGCCCTCTGGAAGTCATCTCCGCCACACTCGGGAAGGGAGTCACTGGAAGAAGGAGGGGGTGTAGGGGACGATGATGTAGAGACCTCTTCAATGGTGACAGCCATCTCCCGGCAGTCTGTGGTGACCTGGATTCCATCGTTTTCAACCGCGTCTACAGCATGAAGTAGTGCTATGGGCGTTCGCGGCCTCAGCAGATGGTCTTGGGTGCTGAGGTTGGCTAGTCGTATGTATGCATCTTTGCACGATTGACAGGGAAGTTTTTTTAGACACCATCTTGCAAACAAATCCAGCAATGTACGAAACTGCTGCATCTTTGAAGTCTGATAAGCAGTCATTTATTGCCGGCAATTTGTCTACTTCATCACATGTGTCAGTGCTGTCAGTAGGAAGAGCTGAATCCTCTGTTCCAAGTCTGGAGCTGCAGATGCTGGATGCAGAGAGCACGGTGTCGTCAATTATTACACAGTCGCTCATCACATCAAGAACTCTAGTTTTTTCAAGTACACTACAGTTCCCATTCGTGGCTTCAACGTTGTGACGGAGCAAAAGCCTCTTATATGCCGCTGTGAACTGACGGGCTGTAGGATTGTTGTTCCAACGTCCGCAAGCCCGGATAGCACCAAAGAAGAGCTCAATGTGATCTTGACTTAGTTTGTATGTCAGTACATACTTTAGTGGTGACTGCACAGGTCTCACAAAATTGTCAAACAATTTTGCTACACTCTCAATGCAACACAGAAAGCCAACGAAAGCTGTCTTCCTACGGGACACCACAAGCCTCTGTCCTTGGGAATCTCGCAGACCCTTGATGTAATTCTTGGCTTCAAGGAGTTTGGTTTGCCATTGCACTTCATTGGCTACTCGAAGAGGTGCTTTAGTGCCTTTTGCAACAGGGTTTCTGGTGTTCAATATATCAAAAAGGTCATTGAACATTCTGATGAACTCAACAGTACCCTCTGAGCCAAGAAATGGAGCCAGCTTCAACTCACAGCACAGATAATCCAATGCATCTGCAACACTGTGACTCAGAATCTGTGCTGCAAGATTAACCTTCATCTTCTGCTTTTTGTATTGAACATGAGCAGCCCTCAACTTGTTTCCCAATCTCAAACCTTCATCTTCTTGGAGACGGTGAAGTGCTTCGAACTTGGCCCATTCGATCGGCATCCCACTGGGGGACAACAATTTATGACAGTCACCTAAGCAGTTCCTCACCAGCTTGAGCATGTGACACGGGTCAAATAAGACGTGCACTTCATAATTGCCTAATGGGTGTCTGAAGGAGGGTTTGAACAGGAGAGAATCTGGGTTGAGGTTGGCTCCCAATTCCTTGAACATGGCAAAGTTGCAGGCTGGGCCATCGCAGGTAAGTGCGCACACTGTCACGCCACAAGCATGGACACGTTCGAGGCAGGATCTAATTATATTTGCTCGCTCCTCCCCGGTAAGTCCATCAATGAGAAAATAGCCCAAAGGCACTTTCCAGTTATCATTCATCGCAACAGCCATGATGACGAACGCTTCTGTAGCAACACGGGTGTCATCATTGCAAGGAGCATCACTGCCTACATCAACATAGCCGCTGTACTTGCTTCCAGTCCATTCTACATGACGACGAATAGACATTTCATCAATCATAATAGAAACAATAACCTGTCTGTTTATTTCCTTGGCTGCTATGGCTCGCAGTTTTATAGCATCAAATGCACACCGAGTAAAACCCGGATCTGCCTCAACTTTGCCGTACCACTGTTTGATTTTTGCTGGATGTGGAAGTGCAAGTCCGAATGTTTCACGGACATACTTATAAGCTTTTGGGGAGTAAAAATGCAGAGTGGATGCAAACGCCTTCATCTCATCTGAATAGAATCCCTTCTCCCCTGCGCATCTCCGAAAAATTTGATTTTGCACTGTATCAAAGGAGTTCATCATTTCACAACACTGTGATGAAACCAGATTTTTCTGGCGCAACGCAGACAGCATTTCTTCTAAAGAATTCAGGTTTTTTTTTACTCGACGATTAAATTGTTGTACAATTTTCAATTTCTTTCGTGCTGCTTCGTGGCTAACCTGGGACTCGGTGAGTTGTCTTTTCACTTTCCTTGGCGACTGCATTGTGGCATACGAATGTTCATTTTCAACAGTGCATGAATGGTCTTGGTTAGATGAGGATGGGGAGTCCACCTGAAAATCAATAAATACATAACTAAATAATGATGATAACAAGACCTTAAACAACTTAAAAGTTAATCAGTTATGTCGGATCTCTCCATACAGATTTGTTTTCAGGGGTTACTGTACCCACATCGTGTGTGAATGTGCACAAATCTGTGATTTATTTGCAAAAATCTGATGGCCGGGGGTGGGGGTTGCGTGCATGTTTCAAGATACTGCCAGTGGAGAGTGATTACCTGGGTTGGGGGTGGGGATCTGTGGGTTCGTGCTCAAAACTATTGCAAGTAAAAAGAATGACTTAACCATAACTGTAAAAATACACGTTTTGGGAGAAGTGTCCCAAGCCAATACTGATCTTGTGATCTTGGGAGGAAATGCAACTTTTGAGTTTTTGTTGTATTTGAGTCATTGTTAAAAGCTTGCACATGTGTGCGTGAGTTGTGAGTTTGCGCTTAGAGTTATAATTATTATAAGATACACGCATTATCAATACCGTCATTATTATTATTATCTTAATTGTAAGGCAAGGTTAGCCAAAATTAATGTAAAAAGACAGATTGAACATGGTGGGCCAGTGCATAAATCAACTTTTACTTGGCTTAGCAAAAACACTAGAAACAACACATCAGATGACTCGATTGAATTGATCAATTAAATGTGTGTCCAGCAAGCCATTCTGTGCTAATGTTGCTCATTTTAATGAAACTAATTTTGGATTCTCTAACTTTTCATACTAGGGAATAATGTTGGACCCTCGAACTTAACCTGAAACTGTATAGAAAACCCACTCGTGCATTGAATAGAAACAATGAGAACACAAACAAACTTAAGTACCTTATGTGACTGTGTGGCAGACATGACCTGGCTTCCTGTCACTGTGCATGGTGTGGTCATAGACTGAAAGATAAAACAAACAAAATAATGTTATCAAAAGAGTTATTAGTGAGCAATACCTAAACAGATGAAAGACAGGCAGACTTTACACACTAGCAGTAATGTTCTAGTAATGGGCGTACTTGGCCGAAAAACAGTGACATTCGCTAATTAAAAACTATCTTCATATGTTATGACCTATTTATCAGTACTTACAATTCCAGTGATTGTTGAGTTGGTTGTAACAACAAGCATCTGTGTGTTAGTCTGCCATTCTGACCATAACCACAATAACCACCAGAAAGCAGTGGAGGCAGCTGCTGTTCCAGTAAACTGGGGTCAAAGCTTGAATATATAATTGAAAATGTCTTGCCCAGGCACATTTCCCATTCTCTCGGCCACAGAAGGATATCAGGATATTTGGCCTTGGGGAACATCCACAAGGCCAAACACCCACCCCCACTCCGGAAGGCTGCAGCACTAGAGCCAGTGCTAATGTACGAGTCAGTTTTTTTCAATAAAAGACTAAGACTTAGTTCAGTGGTTAAGGCTGAAACCACAGGCAAAAAAACAAAAAACAAAAAAAATCCTCGACTTTTTAAAATCTTCCGGAACGTTTATAAAATATCCGTATTTTCCGTAACGCCGCGTATTTTTGTCAGTTTTCCGGAACAAAGTACGGAAAATCGTAACGGTAGGCAGCTCGGTGTGGTACATCTTGAGATGTGGGGAGAATAGGTAGGAGGGATGACTGGGAGGTAAAGGCGGGTTCAATGGGTGAAGTAATATCTTCATCAGACATAATGGCGACTATTCTTTTCATTTTGTCAAACTCTTCGTCCACCCACTGCAGACAAGCGATTCCCTGTACAAGCACGGTACCTCTTGTATGGTAGAGGGTGATGGTAATTAGCTTGCGCGACTCGAGGTACAACTGAAGGAATGTCTTGAAGAGATTGGGGCCAACCATTGGAGTGGGGACTGAAATGATGGCGGACTGGTTGTTTGTTTGCTCATGATCAAACCTATCGGTGTTGATTGCAGTCCGGCATTCGGTAATGTACCGTGTGTAGAGAACATATCTCCACAATGGAGGCTTTGCACTCTGGAACGTCTTTTGGATAGGGTCCAGCATGTGGCGTATTCGCTCTATTGACTCATCGATGGCATATTTTGCTTATGCAACTCAGGTGACAGGGCCCATGGTGAAAGGAAGGTGGACTGAGGGGAGGGTGTGGTGGTGGAGGGAAGATGGTGGGATAGTCAATTAGACGGGAGGGGCCTGCATTCTATAGCAGCTGGATAGTTCCACGCTGCGGTGATGCTGTCTCATAGGAGGGCCAACCTCGCCATCTTGTTTACTCAGATTGTGTCGATTACCAGCCGGCGCGCTCAAGCGTGACGACAGCAAGTGTCAAGGGCTGGGAAGCATCACACACATCCTGAGTGAAGGCCACAGTCGGGGAGAATGAACCGATGTTAATGTCAAAACCAAACACAGGTGGCCACTGTTAGTTGTAGGATTTGGAGCGCGAGGCCGACGCCAAGCGTGGCACAAAGAAGAATGCATCCTTTTCTTTGCAAGTAATCCCTGCCTTCAGGTGTTCCTGTGTCTGGTCCCCAATGAACAGGTCATCATCCTTGATGTTGCCTGATTTAAACTCAACCTGCATCAGATCTCCTCGGTTCAGTGCAGAAGGTTTCAAGAAAGAAACAAGGAGTTTGTGGAACCAGTGCTCCAAGTCTCTTTTGATGAGGTGGATTCTAGCATGGTCAGTCTGAAGCTGTGTGTTGACTTTGCCAAAAATCTGAATAAACATAAAATATAACTCTTGTAAAAACACAGAACTTCACACTGCACACAATGCAAAATGTATTACAGAAAAACATGATATTTAAATAAAGTAACTCGGATTAATAAAAGCAAATCACTTTTTGACAATTTTCAGAATTCACAGTTATAAGGAGACAATAATGAGTGTAAAGATATTCAAATCAAGCCACATGTGAAATTTGTATTAATATTTAATATTGAATGGGGCATTAAAAAACTATTATAGGCTTATATCAGTCCCAAGAACTGAACTAGCATAACTGTGGGCACTGAACTCCATCTAATATGGCAGATACACGACAGATACACCCATTACGCGAAAACAAGTCAAGTGTAACTGTCAGAGTTGCTCCCTTACATTACAAGTTTACATTACATAGGCCTATTTCCGAGTTATTCACATGCTTTTAAAATTAAAACACATGAAAATGAATTATTTTAAATAAATACATGCAAACTAAATATTTTAACATTTAATTTAAATTACCTTACCTCAATGACAGAACAGAAGAAATGCACATAGAGCTTCGTTGTTCTCCGACTGAAGAACTCCTTCAGTGTTCCTCTGATGGAAGAACTTTCCTTTGTTGTGTCATTTTTTAAGGCACATTCATCTTTGAAAAATAGCTTCAATGGTTCCCACTGCTCGAGGGCTCTGGCTAGAGCAGCACCAATGGACAACCATCTGGTGGGTATGTGTGCAATGATTTGGTGTTGGGGAGCACCACACTTTTCCTGAATTTGTTTCAAGTGTTACTGTCTACCACTGCTTTTGGAAATGTACCAAGACAGTTGCTTCATGGTATCGTCGAGGTCAAATTTAGAACTTGCCTTGATGCCTTTCTTTAAAGCTAAGCTCTTGGCTTGACTTCGCGAACGAAGATTTTATAGGAGTTGCCCACGACGTCTGCAGGCTTGTTCATGGCTGCGGAGGCCAATCCGAGACAGGCAGGTTCGACCGCAGTGGCTGCAGGGGAAGGTATGGCCAGGGTTCTGAGCTGCGGCATCTCTGTTTTTTCTCCTGAGCCGCTTGTCCTTAAGGCTAGCTCTGTGAGAGTCTTCAAAGGAGACAGCTGCCTTGTAAATGGTGGAGCGCCAGGTGTCACGGTCCGCAGCAAGCGAAGACCACTGGTGGTGGTCGATTTGGCAGGCACTAAGTGACTTCTTGAGACAGTCTTTGTATCTCTTCTTTGGTGCCCCTCTGTCACGGTGTCCAGTAGCAAGCTCAACGAACAGGGTGATCTTTGGTAGGCGATGATCCTCCATCCTGGAGACATGCCCCGCCCAGCGGAGCTGTGTCCGCAGCAGCAAAGCCTCGATGCTCACAGTTTCAGCCTGTTCAAGGACCTCGACGTTGGTGACATAGTCACTCCAGTGAATGCCCAGGATGGTACGCAGGCAGCGCTGGTGGAAGCGTTCGAGGAGTCGTAGTTGGCTGCGGTAGAGGGCCCAGGACTCGGAACCATACAGCAGGGTGGTGAGGACCACAGCTCTGTACACGCTGATCTTGGTGCCTGTTTTCAGCTGTTGATTGTGCCACACCCGCTTGAAAAGTCGCCCGAAAGCGCTGTTCGCTTTTGCCAGCCTGCTGTCAAGCTCCTTGTCCAGCTTGGCGTCCGACGTGATAATGCAGCCAAGGTAAGTAAACTGGTGCACTGACTTTAGTTCAGACTCGCCAATGGTGATGTGAGGAGGGCGATACACTGTCTTGGGTGCCGGCTGATGGAGGACCTCTGTCTTTTTCAGACTGACCTCGAGTCCAAAGAGCTGGGCAGCATCTGCGAAGCAAGACGTGATGCGCTGCAGGGCTCTCTCTGTGTGTGCAACGAGGGCAGCATCATCAGCAAAAAGCAGCTCACGAATCAGTTGGTCTAGGGTTTTCGTGTGGGCCTGCAGTCGTCTGAGGTTGAACAGGCTGCCATCGAGACGATACCTGATGTACACTGCATCGTCATCATCGAGGTCCACTGTGGCCTGCTTCAACATCATGCTAAAAAAGATGGTGAAGAGGGTCGGTGCCAGCACGCAGCCCTGCTTTACGCCGTTGAGAATAGGGAATGGTTCTGAGAGGTCATTGTTGAGTCTGACCTGGCCTTGCTGGTCCTCGTGTAGCTGGACAATCATGTTGAGGAACTTTGGGGGACAGCCAAGTCGCTCCAGGATCTGCCACATGCCTTGCCTGCTCACAGTGTCGAACGCTTTTGTTAGGTCGACAAATGTTACGTACAGCCCTTTGTTCTGCTCGCGGCACTTCTCCTGTAGCTGTCTCAGCACAAAGACCATATCGGTGGTGCTCCTGCTTGCTCTGAAGCCACACTGGCCCTCTGGGAGTTGGTCTTCAGCGATGGCAGGTACCAGCCGATTCAGGAGCAGCCTTGCAAGGATTTTCCCAGCAATGGACAGCAGGGTAATTCCCCGATAGTTGCAACAGTCAGACTTCTCGCCTTTGTTCTTGTACAGGGTGATAACGACTGCATCACGGAGATCTTTTGGTAGTGTTCCTTCCTCCCAGCAGCAGAGAAAGAGGTCATGGAGCTTGTTGTGCAGTGCTGTGCCTCCATGTTTCCAGATCTCTGGCGGTATTCCATCAATGCCTGCTGCTTTGCCACTCTTGAGCTGGTGGATGGCTGTGAGGATCTCTTCAGCGGTGGGCGGTTCGTCCAATTCAACCTTTACTGGGAGGTGTGGGATTTGTAGGACGACTGCTTCTTGAACAGTGCGCTCAGCGCTGAAGAGGCTCTGAAAGTATTCCGACCAGCGGTTCAAGATGGAGGTATTATCTGTGAGGAGTGCCTGGCCATTCGCGCTTCGCAGGGGACTTTGTACCAGGTGCCTGGGGCCATACACTGCTTTCAGTGCTTCGTAGAAGCCCCTGTAGTCACCATTGTCAGCGCAAAGCTGGGTCCTCTGTGCAAGTCGGGTCCACCACTCATTCTGGAGATCTCTGAGCTTGCGCTGGAGACTGCTGCAGACGAGGCGGAAGGCAGACTTCTTCACAGGGCAGGAAGGCTGGGCTAGGTGGGCCTGATGGGCGGCTCTTTTTTTTGCTAGGTGTTCCTGGATCTCTACGTCGTTTTCGTCAAACCAGTCTTTGTTCTTCTTTCTGGCGAAACCCAAGACTTCTGCAGAGGATTTTGCAATAGCAGTTTTCAGTTGTTCCCAAAGTGTTTCAGGGGAGGAGTCTACTGGGTCCGCTGTGTCTTTGAGCCTGCGCTGTAAATCTGTCTGAAAGGCAGCTTTCACATCGTCACGCTGAAGGCTGGCAACATCAAGCTTTTTCTTGGGGGGCCCCCATTTCCTGGGTTTTGGCTTGAAGTGGAGCCTGAGTTTGCAGCGGACAAGGCGGTGGTCAGTGTGGCACTCTGCGCTGGGCATCACTCTGGTGAGGAGGACGTCACTGCGGTCCCTCTGACGCACTAGGACATAGTCGATAAGGTGCCAGTGTTTGGAGCGAGGATGCATCCAGGTGGTCTTTCGACTGTCCTTTTGCTGAAAAGTAGTGTTGGTGATGACCAGTTGCTGCTCCGCACAGAACTCCAACAGTAGGCGGCCATTGTCATTGCAGTTCCCCACGCCATGCTTGCCGAGGACTCCTTTCCAGGCTTCAGAGTCCTGGCCCACTCTGGCGTTGAAGTCGCCAAGGATGATGACTTTGTCGTCTGTAGGGGTACTCTGTAGGAGGCTGCGCAGGTCAGTGTAAAACTTGTCCTTTTCAGCAGGCTCTGCCAGGAGGGTTGGGGAGTACACACTGAGAAGGGTGACGTGTTGCTGGTGTCTCAGTGGGAGGCGCATGGACATGATGCGGTCTGAGTGGCCCGTTGGTAGGTTTTCCAGCTTAGTCGCAATGGATGTCTTGACCATGAAACCCACGCCTGAGAGCCGTCTTTCTGATGCAGGCCTGCCTGACCAGTAGAGGGTGTACCCAGCACCAAGTTCTTGGAGGCTGCCTTCGTCCGGAAGGCGTACTTCGCTGAGCGCGGCGATGTCGATGTTTAACCTCCGCAATTCATGGGCAATGAGGGCGGAGCGACGTTCAGGGCGTCCGCTGTCTGCTTTGTCGAGCATGGTTCGGACGTTCCAGCATGCTACTTTGAGTCCAGTCGTGGTCGTCATGAAAGTGGATCCGTTATTCTTTCTTGTTTTTTGACCGCAGGAGAAGATGCCCGTTGACCGTGGCTAGCCAACTGGGGTTTCGAGAGGACGAGCTTTGGTTAGGCCACCTTTTCTAGGCCCCTCTCCGTGTGGAGCAAGCAGTGCTGTCCCTAGAGAAGGCTGCTTGGTCGTTCAGGGTGTGCCGAGTGATGTTGTCATCCCCAGGTCAACATCAGGCGACCAATATCCTGAACCGCCTGCATGCAGGTTTGAGACTGCGGCTTCCAGTGACATCTTTCACCTGCCGTTTCGCCCCTCGCCCGTCGCTACAGGACTTGGAATGTCAGTGTCATGGTCCGTGGACGTTTCCTAAAGCCTGCGCGGTGGAGCTTTTTGGTGGAGTGCAGTGTGCGCAGTACTGGCCCCACCCTTTAAACCCTTGGTTCATCTGCCATGGCCTAGCAAGCTGGGACGATGGCATCGAGGTCCTCGGGTCGTAGGTTTTATATCAGACTGTCCTTGTCCTAGTCTCTGGCTCAAAAGCCTTCCCCGGAGACACGGGGGCTTTGATGTCAGGGGTTTCCTCCCTTAGCCTTTCCGCAGCCAAGCGGCCAGGCCTGCAAGGCAGCAGGCGACTCGTGGAGGGCGGGGTCGTCTATGTCCCGTGCAGATGTGAACATCTGCCCACTGCATGAACATAACATGCATTGTAAATTTCACACCGGCAAATCTCGCTGTGAACTGGAACACAAAAAAACTTACTGCGAGGCACCTAATTAACCTATCCTAGATAACATTACTCTTAATTCCGATTATCGTAAACAAATTTGAAATCTGTTCGAGAATTAAAACAAGGCAGCATTTAAAACTTCTTCAACCTGAAGTTGTAAATTTTGTGTTACACTAAAACACGGGGAAAAAATCTCAATCACCAACGCGCGTGATTTTCTGGAATCGGCGGCCATTTTGAGTTTTGCATTTGGTCAGTCTATGCACCTCATACCTACAGATGACATCGATGGAGCAGGGAAGCTACAATGTCGAAGGTAAGTTTTGGTTGTAAATGGTTACGTTCAAGCAAAATTGATGGCTGAGCGCCATAAATGTTTTTAAAAAAGCAATATAAATGTACTGCTTTTCTAAATACTTCAAATGAGTGTTGACGCAAACAAACGTAAAATCAATCGGCTCAATGTCGGTGAGTTTTGAACAAAGGAAGAAAACATTACTTAATGGACTTTGCCTCCATCGGACGATGATGGTTTAGTTTTGGTTGTAACAGTTACGTTCAAGTTTCTGAATGCGATATTCAATATTTTAAAGGATAAAACAAAACAAGTAATGTATGTTTGGATTAGTTTTGCAGCACAGCAACACTTTGAAACAATAACTGTTAACGTTTACCATCACCTTGCCGTTGTGTCCGCTTATACATAACTTTACACACGGTTGAAGGGTTGTCAGCGTTACTTTCAGGCAATTACAGCTTTATATTCAAAGATTAAAAAGAACAGTACCTATCACACATTTTCATCGATTCAGTATTTTTTTCTTTAAGTTAACATTCCTGATATAAAAAATACAGTAAATGTCTTTCACTCCTGCTGTTTGATTGTTCATAACTTTACAGTTTGGCCAGAACTTATGTTCAAACCATGAGTTTTGCATTTTGGGGGAAGGACGAGTCATACATTTTTTGTACCTTTTTTTTTTTTTTTTTTTTTTTTTTTTTTGTAGGAAGGGATTTTGTACTGATTTGATTTATACTTTGGGTCATAGGTTATGAGTTGCTGAATTATAGCGTTTGTACATAACATGACGCATAGCACCTTCAATCAAAAAATGGCCGTTTTTCTTATCTTAAGCTGTGATAATGTTCCCATTGTCTTTATGTACTTTATGTTATTGTTTCTTTATTACGTAACATAAGATAAGTAAGAATAACCCTGTTCTGACAGTATTGTTGGACTGAACATAACATGACGTAACACTTAATGTGGTTGGGTTGTAAAGTTATGTTACACAGTGCTTTATGCTATTTTCATATGATTTAATGTTCTGTGGTAAGTACAGAGAGTTTGTGCATTTTTTGAATTTTTGTTATTCATTTTTTAAAACTTTTCTGCACCCAAGAAATGGCAATTTTTAAGAAATGCCTTGAACATAACTTGACAACAATTATGTTGTCAAGTTATGTACAGTTGAAACGGTGTTCATTCAGCTAATGTTTTCCTTCATAGTAACAGTCTCTTTTAAAGTGGAAGACTGGTTTGATTATTTTGTCTATTGTAACTAATATACAAACTTTTATTCTAGCTAGATGACTGTGTGAACATAACTTGACAAACTAGACTGACAGAATCACATTGCGAATAAGTGTAAAGTTATGTTCATTACTGTAGCACAATTCCTAGTATACTGTCTTTGGGATGCCCAATTTGCTAGTTGTTATTTATCAAAGTACAGTTTGGGTACTAAAATATAAATTGTTAAACCCAGAATATAGGGCATTTTTCTCTTTTAAGTGGTTTGTACATAACATGACAACAGCATGTGTTGTCAAGTTACATGTATGTCCAACCATTGGCATGCTACTGCTACTGAATTTTGATTTATTGAGGCCTGATAAAGTTTTAAGTCCTTTCCATGCTTCTGCTAAGCTACCTGATTCAAACTGTGACTCTACTTTCTCTTTATACTTTTTCTTAGCGTCTAAAATCTGCTTCGCCTACCCGGCACCGGCCTCCACGTGGCGTAGGTGGGTAGTCCGCTCAGTCCCTGACTGAGTGGGCTAGCGGACGGGTGCCATCTTTGTCCAGGATTAGGACTTGATGTCAGCAGATATGTTGTTCAGCCTTTTCACTGGTCCGGTTTTTAAGGAGCTGTGCTAACCTAGGTCGTACCATGTTGGATTGGTCCTTAAAAATACTCGTGACTTTTTGGTCCTTTGGATCCCAAGTGTTTGCCGTGCTTGGAGACCCGTGTCGGGGGAGAAGAGGATCCTGGTGGCTGAGGTTCCCTTTGGGCTGCGGCTCACTGGTGCCAACACTCCACTTCGGCCTTGACTTCTACCTAAACGGGAGGCTAGTCGTACCGGCCTAGTCAATCGGCTCTTGTCACGTTGAGCCCTATCCCACTGTTGACATGCGGGTTGCTATACGGAGCACCATGCTATAGCTTCTGCTGCTGATTAGGTGCTTTACGCCAGTATTCCCCTGCATTCAATGGTGTGATAGAAGGCGGTGGCTCAAACGGTTCAATCGGGCTTACCCCCTTGAGTATATCTTTCGGGCAGTCTCCATTGTGCGTCGGCTGGAGACCCGCCGACAGTTGCACTTTCCCTTGTTGGGCTCGGTGGCGGGCGGGGACCCCCGGGGGATGAATATCTCTACTAATATAATATGGATAAAACCAAAAAACCAAAACTAGCACAGAAACGGCACATAGACGCCGACATTGAACACGACAGTGATTCAGACTGTGAGGAAGCGACACCTCAGGCGTCGGCCGTATGGCCTCGCTTCCTCATTGTCCATAGCAAGGTGAAGGAGAAACCAGTTACCAAGCTGCATCCTTTTCTGGTGGGGGAGACCCTCAGGAGCCGTGTTGGCAGGCCTGACGCCCAGCGCCTCCGGTCTGGTGACTTGCTGGTGGAGTGCCGTACTCGGGCACACTCCAGCGGGCTACTGGGGCTCTCTTCCATCGGAGACACTCCTGTGGAAGTCACACCCCACAAAACTATGAATTCGTCAAGAGGCGTAATCAAAGATCAAGCTTTGGCAGAACTGTCAGAAGATGAACTTGTAAGGAACCTTAAGTCTCAGGGGGTGACTTGCGTCAGGCGCTTCGCTTCCAAGCGAGGTGGTGGGGAGATCCGTCTCCCTACCATCATCCTGACGTTTGGCACCCCCACCCCTCCTACTACCATCTGGGGAGGTTACTACTCCCTGAGAGTGAAAAAGTACGTCCCTCTTCCCCTCCGGTGCTTTAAGTGCCAAAAGTATGGCCATGGGCAGAAGACATGCGTCAGGCGGAGGCTTCATGCGCCCGTTGCACTAGGTCCGGACACTCTGCTGAGTCCTGCACAGCCACCCCCCTGTGTGTGAATTGCCAGGGGGCGCATATGGCTTCGGATAAGAAATGCCCTCGTTGGATATCCGAGTGCAAGATTCAGCAGGTGCGTGTGGAGAAGGGGCTGTCCTTTCTGGATGCCAAAAAAACTGGTTGAAGGCCCTGGTGCAGCTGCGGCTGCCCCAACCTCTAACACCTCAGTGTATACTTTTAGTGCAGCGGTGGCAGGCAAGCGCCCCACCAAAGACTTTTCATGTCAGACCCCAACTTCTTGGTTGGGGGCGGAGCCTCGGCTCCTCTCGCCCCTGGAGAGTAACCCTCCTCCGGTGGTGACAAGGAGCCAGGGAACGCAGAAGGCGGACACTGCCGGTCCGGTTGTGCCGCCTTCTGTTGCCCCTAAGCCTCAGCCCCCACCCAAACCTGTTAGTCAGTCAACTCCAAAGGCTTCTGGCTCTGGTCAGCCTTCTAAGGCCGCTAACTCTAGCGGCAGGAACGCTGCCCAGGACCAGAAGTCTAAGAAATCTATGGGACCGCTGTGCGCACGGGCCCAGAAGGGGAACACAGATGTCCCCCTTCAAAACAAATATGCTGCACTGGAGGAGCGGATGGAGGGAGTGGAAGTTGTTGTTGCTGATGCTGCGGCAGCTCCACCCCCTTCCTCTCCGAGGAACCAGAGGAGGCCCGGGAGCCGGCCCCCCTCTGTTTCTTCAACTCCTTCCAAGGTAAAGGAAAAAGGGGGGAAAAACTCCTTACCCCCAGATAAGACTTAATCATGGACTCTTTGCTTCAGTGGAATTGTCGTGGTTTTCGAGCTAACTTTGAGGAATTACGTCTTTTAGTCAAGTTCTATAACCCCTCAGTAATATCTCTTCAGGAGACTTACCTGAAGACTTCTGACCCTGTGTCTTTTAATGGTTTTAATGTTATACATAAAGGCTCTGATTCGGAGAGGCGCTCGGGTGGAGCGGCTCTTCTCATTAGTAGCCAAATTTTATGTAGCCCCGTTAGCATCGACACCTGTCTTCAGGCTGTCGCTGCTCGGGTTACCTTAAAAAAGACCATAACCATATGTAGTATTTACCTGCCACCATCACTGCGGGTCTGTAGCAATGATATTTTTAACTTAGTAGATCAACTGCCCCCTCCCTTTATTCTCATGGGGGATTTTAACGGTCATGCTCACCTTTGGGGTAGTGACCACTATGATGGCAGAGGTCAGATGTTAGAAGATGTTTTTTCTCAACTTAACCTATGTGTTTTTAACGATGGCTCACCTACATACTCTAACTCAGGTTCCGGATCTAGTTCTGTTCTCGACCTCACTGTGTGTGATCCTTCTCTCATGCTGGACTTTGACTGGAAGGTTCACGACGACCTGTGTGGTAGTGACCACTTCCCGGTAGTCCTGTCATCGGTCAGCTGTGAGGAGGATTCGCCGGTGGGGCGCTGGAATCTCAAGAAAGCTAACTGGTCTCTGTTTGCCTCTCTCTGTCAGTCTCGTCTTACAGAGGAGGTGGTCATGTCAGCTGAAGAACCTGTTTCTTGTTTTACTTCTATTTTGTTGGAGGTTGCAGGTGAAACCATCCCTAGAACTTCCACATCACTCCCTCGGAAGCCGAGAGTACCATGGTTTAATGAAGAGTGCCGCAAGGCCCAAACAATGCGCAAATCTGCTCAGCGACGTGCTTTTCGTAATCCGTCGCAAGCAAATATTTTAACCTTTAAAAGACAGCAGGCGAAAGCCCGTTACATTTTTAAACGTGAACGCCGTGCTTCCTGGAGACGCTTCGTCTCATCTTTATCTTCTAGGACTCCGTCCCAAAAAGTCTGGAAGGCTGTTCGAAGAATTAGGGGCAGGGGTGGCTTGGCTTCTGTCGGCCATCTTAGAGATGGTGCCAGTTTGGTCACAGATAAAAAGGCTGTGGCCAATTTGCTTGCCTCCACCATTGCCCATAATTCTTCAACAGAGCATTATTCACCTTTCTTCCAGAGAGAGAAGGAGAAGCGAGAATCTTGTGCTTGTGATTTTATATCGGATAACTTGGAAGACTATAATGCCCCTTTTACGTTTTCAGAATTGCAGCAAGCCTTGCAGAAATGTACTGACTCTGCTGCTGGATTAGATACCATCCATTATCAGCTCATAACACATCTGCCTGAGGATTCACTCCTTGTACTTCTCAAGGCCTTTAACCATATCTGGATAACCGGTCATTTTCCGCCATCTTGGCGCCAGGCTGTGGTTGTGCCAATTCCCAAGCCGGGTAAGGATCCTTCCGACCCGGGCAACTACCGGCCAATAGCTTTGACATCATGTTTATGTAAAACTATGGAACGCTTGGTCAACGCCCGACTAGTGTGGCATCTTGAGTCACAGGGTCTCATCACAGACCTCCAGTGCGGTTTCCGGCGCTTCCATAGTACAACTGACCATCTAGTCCGCTTTGAGTCTTTTATCCGAGATGCTTTTGTCAACAAGCAGCATGTCTATGCAATTTTCTTTGATCTTGAAAAGGCATATGACACTACCTGGAAGCATGGTATAATGGTATAATGTCTGATTTGTCGGACATGGGTTTTAAAGGGCATCTGCCCGTTTTTATTCACAATTTTTTGTCCAACAGGTCGTTCCATGTCCGTGTGGGCTCCACCCTCTCCGACTCCTTTGAACAGGAGATGGGTGTCCCGCAGGGCAGTATTCTATCTCCTGTTTTATTTAGCATTAAAATAAATAACATTGTAAAGGCCGTCAAGGATGATTCTGAATGCTCTTTGTTTGTGGACGACTTTGCTTTGTGTGCACGAGGTCGAGGACTTGCGTCCCTTGAGAGGCGCTTGCAGCTGTGTGTTGATCGAATCCAGGGGTGGGTGTCTCTCAATGGATTCAGATTCTCGCCCTCCAAGACAGTCTGTGTGCATTTTACTAACCAGACGAAATTTTTTCCAGAACCTAGTCTGAGCATTGCTGGTGTGCCAATTAAGGTGGCCGAAGAGGCAAAGTTTTTGGGGGTCATCTTTGACAAAAGATTGACCTTCTGCAACCATGTTAACTACCTTAGAACCTCTTGTTGGAAGGCCCTCGACATTCTTCGTGTCGTTGGTCGTACTGACTGGGGTGCAGACCGCATCGTCTTACTTCGACTGTACCGGGCCCTTGTTCGGTCCAAACTGGATTACGGCTCTGTGGTATATGGCTCGGCTTCCAAGTCTGTTCTGCAGCGTCTGAACACAATTCACCATCAAGGTCTGCGCATATGTCTGGGAGCCTTCAGGACATCTCCAGTTCCTAGTCTGTATGCAGAGGCAGGGGAGCCTTCTCTCAGGCTCCGCCGCATCCGCCTCATGCTCAGCTACGTTCTGAAGCTGAAGGCCCATCCAGAAAATCCTGCCTATGATTGTGTTTTTAACCCGTCGTTTGCAGAGATTTACGATGCCCATCCGGGAGCTGTCCGTCCACTTTCCTTCCGTGTCCGACCTCATCTGCAGGCGGTCGGAGTGGACCTGGACAAAGTTTCGGAATCTCTGCAACACGTCTCTCCACCCTGGCTACTACCAGTTCCTGACATCTTGCTGGACTTGACTGCCCACAAGAAGGATTGTACTCCACCAGCCATATACCAACAGAGCCTCAATGAACTCCTTTCAATTTTTCCTGGCTATTGTCGTCTTTATACGGATGGGTCCAAGTCTGAGGATGGAAGAGTGGCTGCGGCTGCAGTGTCCTCTCGCCATCCTAGACGCCCATTTAAACTCCGTCTCCCTGACCATTCCTCTGTATTTAGTGCAGAACTGCAGGCCATTCTGCTAGCACTCAAGCATGCCTATCAGTCTCGGGAAAGGAACTTCCTGATTCTGTCTGACTCTCTTTCTGCCCTGCAGGCCCTTCAGGGCGCGGGAACAGACCATCCACTGCTGGTGCAGATTAGAGAGCTCTACGCGGACTTGATGAAGGAATATTATGACATCATTTTTATTTGGGTCCCAGGCCATGTGGGCATCGAAGGCAACAGAATCGCAGATTCTGCTGCCAACAGTGCCCGCAGTGACCCTGTCCCTGACACACAGACTGTCTATAGTGATTTTAAACCTGTGATTAGTGCGTACGTGGCCCGCGAGTGGCAGTTCGAGTGGGACAAAGAGGAAGGGAACAAGCTTCATGAAGCTCTTCCTAAGTTGTCTGACAGTCTACCTTTCCGCTGCGGCAGCCGCCGTGAGGAGACTGTCCTTGCTCGGCTCCACATCGGGCACACGTATGTTACGCACTCTTACTTACTTAAACGGGATGAGCGTCCATGGTGTTTTGCCTGTGATGAGCAGTTTTCTGTTCGACACTTTTTGCTGTATTGTGCTGACCTAATTGACACCAGATATAAACACTTTACAGCAGACTCCTTGAAGGTTTTGTTCCGGGATGTTCCCCCGGACAAAATCTTCAATTTCTTGCGAGCATGCAATATTTTTAACAAGATTTGAGCATTCATAGACTATGTGAATCTTTTTTATTTGCCCTTTTTGAGAGTCTGTAGACATTTCTTTTAAAGACATGTGCGACATTTTAGCCTGAGATTTTTAATCTGTATTTACATCTTGTCTTAAGACCTTGCTTTTAGTCTGGCTGACCAGATTTTTACCCATCCCGCCGTGAGATGGCCTTAGTCGCCTGCTCGGCGTTAAACCCAAATAACTAACGTTTCCAACTAATCTTACAATCTCTATCAGTTCTAAACGGCGTACCAAAACCGTCGATCGCAACACTATCATCACTCACATCTTCGCTCCACCACGTTTCAGTAAAGCACATCAAACACACATTCTTATACTCGCTCGTCAAACGCACATTCGCTACCAGTTCCTCAAAGTTCATATTATCGCTCTTGGGTCGAATAGAACGCACATTCGCCATGATCATGGATGGTAATGGAGGCCTGTTCTTGTTATGTTAGGTGCTTTTGGCTGTTCATCATCAGATTCACAGGCAACAGGCCTCAGCGTCCATAAGTCATATCTCCTAGCCAGAGAAGCTGAATCAGCATCTGGAATAACAATGAAATGCACATTAGTAGTGACACAGTCATGAAACATAATGGTATGTCAGATGAGCAAGTGAGTTTGTCAGCTTAATGCCAGCTTACATGCAGCTTAAATGCACCAAGCTATGTTCTTGTTTGTTCTGGCAGCAGACTGTTACGTTGAAGGCAATATAGGCAAAACTGACAACTATGACTGAACATAACTTTACAACATGCACTACTGTCATTTTTCGTACAAACCTTTAAAACAGGAGAGCGACTGTTTTTGATTCAATATTATTAAAATTTAGTATCTAACTATTACATGACTAGCAGCTGTTTAACTGTACATTACATAACAACTCTTTAATTAAAAAGTGACTAAACATAATTTTGCACCCAATGACCATGCTGTCTACCTTGTCAAGTTAAGTTCAAATGGCCAAGTCGCTGAAAAGATTTTCTTACTTAAACTACCATTGGCCATTATCAAATCTGACACGCACAATAAAACATAAGTGGCAGCAGATTGTTACTCTGAAGGCGATATAGTCAGAAGAGAAAACTGTGATTGAACATAACTTGACTACATGCACTATTGTCATGTTATGTACAAACCATTAAAAACAGGAAAATGATTATTTTTGATTCCCTATTATTCAGCTTTAGTTCCTAACCATTTAAGGATTATCTGCTGTTAAACTGTGCATTACATACTTATGCATTACATACTTATTACTGTTAGAATGTGACTTGAACAACCATGAACATAACTTTACACTTAATGAACAAGTTAGTCTAATGTGTCAAGTTATGTTCACATGGCTATGTAACTAAAATGGCCGTACACAGTTCAAGTAGCATTATCATGAATTAGCTAATCTGACATGTAAAATAAAGAACAAATCGCAGCGGTCAGTTACTTCCTTGCCAATGTAAGAAACCAACAAAACCTTCACTGAACATAACTTTACAACATGCACTGTTGTCATGTTATGTACTAAACCTTCAAAACAGAGAAAGCTAAGCTAAGAAGATGGCAAATGCAAGCAGACAGAAACACATTGAAATGCTTTTGACGGACATACGAAATGACGCCTTTGTTACTGCCTGTCATAACAAGCATTGTCAGAAACAAGTGCCAAGCAATTGTCCCATGTGATATTCAAGGCACTGAGCTCTGCATCTAACACCTCAAACATATGTTCCCCTGTCGAAGATGAGTTGCAAGTTGGATTACACAACAGTTCTGTTTTGATTGCTCCATTTATGATCCCTTGTACAATTGGGTAGCACTTGTCGCCCCCCTCCTGACTGCCATCTGTTCCGATCACAAACGGTCCTTTTTGCATGCAGGCAGCAAGCTCAGAAGCTTTAAAACAAGTAAAAAAAACTTGGCAGTCACCTTTTTGGTCTGGATTTCAGAAGCTTTAGCTTTGCTGCAAGTTTTGATTATTTGCGTTGTCTTCGTTCTGCCGCTGCTGTACTGTTCAGCAATGTCACTGTCCGGGAACACTGCTCGGAACAATGGGCCTGCATGATCGGCTGCGCTAATGGGTATATTGTGCTCGATAAGAAAATGTGCAAACAACGTCTCTGCCCGGATTGTTGAGCTTCCAGATGTTTCAGGTTTGCTTGAAGTAAAAAAAACTTGTCAGTTTATTTTTGTGCTTTTGTTTGCGCAGCACTTTTCTCTTTGTGGTGAGTTGTTGCACAATGCAGGCATGGGAATTGCCCAAACAAAAATCATCTGAAACCAGGGGCGTCCGGGGGTAAATCCCCCCCCCCCCTCCCCCCCCCCGAGAAGAAAAAGCGAACATGGTAATTTGTGCAATCTGAGCATATTTTGTGTATTTGTATTCAGTGAAAACTAAGTGACCAATGTAACAAGAAAAGCTGAAACATCTTATTTTATTAAATAAACGACAACAACTCCTTCAATAAATAACTCCCACCTAGTCTGCCCTGGGGGACTTGGGTGGGGTGAACTACTTTTTAGTTCCCAGGGTCACCCTGGTCAGTCCCACAGGGTGGGTTTTCCTCTCTATTCTGGGACATGTGTTTCTGTCTACCCGAGGTCCATTCACCTGTATTTTCCTTTTTTAAACTCTCCCTACTGTCTGCACTGCCCGTAGCTCTTGATATTGGATGTGTGTTGCTCAATGGTCTTTGCTTTATTTAGGCCCCATGTCGTAGGTTTATTTATTTGACCCCACCCGGGTCTGCCCTGGGGGACTTGGGTGGGGTTCGGTATTTTTTAGTTCCCAGGGTCACCCTGGTCAGCCCCACAGGGTGGGTTTTTCTCTCTATTCTGGGGCATGTGTTTCTGTCTACCCTTTGTCCATTCACCTGTATTTGCCTTTTTCAAACTCTCCCTACTGTCTGCACTGCCTGTAGCTCTTGATATTGGATGTGTGTTGCTAAATGGTCTTAGCTTTATTTATGCCCCATGTTGTAGGTTTATTTAATGTATTTGACCGGCTGGCGACATTCATTCAATTTTCTGTTTAGTTTTTTTTCACAAGCAGTGCAGGCACGTCCTGAGAAAGCCTTGTTGCTGTCGGGACGTTAAGCAATGTACAATCTCCCAATATCGTAGGTTTATTTAACGTGTTGGACCGGCTGGCGACACATTCAATATTCTGTTTTTTGGGGTTTTTTTCACAAGCAGTGCAGGCATGTCCTGAGAAAGCCTTGTTGCTGTCGGGACGTTAAGCAATGTACAATCAATCAACCTTCAATGAATAAAAAAAATGGAGAAAAATAAAGGAAAAACGAAGAAACAACCAACCATGTCCATAGTAATTATGAAGTCTTGAAAAAACCAAGAATAGACTTCTGCACTTTTTCCCCAAGCACAGGGGTTGGTGGGACAGGCTGAGTAGGGGATCTGGCTAAAGAGCAAATGTCTGTAGTTGTCTTGCTGACAGTTGAAGGTTCTGGGTTCTGAGGTGGGCAGTGATGCAGCAGATATGTTGACAGAAATTTTCTTGACAGCTGGCTCTCCAGAAGAAGACTCGGTCACGGATGGACTGGAGGTAGATGCGTCCAATCTCTGACAGTGTTTCTCTCTGGCACTTTCAGCATCACTTAAAATCTTTCTTTTCTCTGCAGTTTTTGAATGCGGGTGTTGATGAATGGCTCCAAGTTTTTTTCCTCCTTTCAGCATGTGCCTGTCTGTTTTCTTCTTTCCTATTTGCATTTTCTTTCCAGGACTTCTGCATAGCTTTGGCAAGACCCTTTGGTAAAGGGTCCTCCAGAGGTTTTTTTTTTTTGTTGTTGTAAAGAGTGCCACAGCAGAAGTTTTCTTTGCTGCAAGATGATAGTGGATTGTCTGTACAGCTGCATATGTTGCAATGTCTTGTCTGCTGTTCCTTGCATCCAAAAGGTCTGACATAGTACTGAAAGAAGCTTCCACTAATGGTCCATGGAAGGCACTAAACAATGTGGCAGCAACTTTAGTAAGAAGAGGGTAAACCTTGTTCATTTGTGCCCAGAATTCAACAATGCTTCCCTTTCGTGGCACATGTAGTTTTGACAAGGAAGGATCAGAGGTGTATTTCAAAACTTCCTTGGAGAAGTCCTCAGCTTCATCTGGCTTTTCGTAATCCGTCGCAAGCAAATATTTTAACCTTTAAAAGACAGCGGGCGAAAGCCCGTTACATTTTTAAACGTGAACGCCGTGCTTCCTGGAGACGCTTCGTCTCATCTTTATCTTCTAGGACTCCGTCCCAAAAAGTCTGGAAGGCTGTTCGAAGAATTAGGGGCAGGGGTGGCTCGGCTTCTGTCGGCCATCTTAGAGATGGTGCCAGTTTGGTCACAGATAAAAAGGCTGTGGCCAATTTGCTTGCCTCCACCATTGCCCATAATTCTTCAACAGAGCATTATTCACCTTTCTTCCAGAGAGAGAAGGAGAAGCGAGAATCTTGTGCTTGTGATTTTATATCGGATAACTTGGAAGACTATAATGCCCCTTTTACGTTTTCAGAATTGCAGCAAGCCTTGCAGAAATGTACTGACTCTGCTGCTGGATTAGATACCATCCATTACCAGCTCATAACACATCTGCCTGAGGATTCACTCCTTGTACTTCTCAAGGCCTTTAACCATATCTGGATAACCGGTCATTTTCCGCCATCTTGGCGCCAGGCTGTGGTTGTGCCAATTCCCAAGCCGGGTAAGGATCCTTCCGACCCGGGCAACTACCGGCCAATAGCTTTGACATCATGTTTATGTAAAACTATGGAACGCTTGGTCAACGCCCGACTGGTGTGGCATCTTGAGTCACAGGGTCTCATCACAGACCTCCAGTGCGGTTTCCGGCGCTTCCGTAGTACAACTGACCATCTAGTCCGCTTTGAGTCTTTTATCCGAGATGCTTTTGTCAACAAGCAGCATGTCTATGCAATTTTCTTTGATCTTGAAAAGGCATATGACACTACCTGGAAGCATGGTATAATGTCTGATTTGTCGGACATGGGTTTTAAAGGGCATCTGCCCGTTTTTATTCACAATTTTTTGTCCAACAGGTCGTTCCATGTCCGTGTGGGCTCCACCCTCTCCGACTCCTTTGAACAGGAGATGGGTGTCCCGCAGGGCAGTATTCTATCTCCTGTTTTATTTAGCATTAAAATAAATAACATTGTAAAGGCCGTCAAGGATGATTCTGAATGCTCTTTGTTTGTGGACGACTTTGCTTTGTGTGCACGAGGTCGAGGACTTGCGTCCCTTGAGAGGCGCTTGCAGCTGTGTGTTGATCGAATCCAGGGGTGGGTGTCTCTCAATGGATTCAGATTCTTGCCCTCCAAGACAGTCTGTGTGCATTTTACTAACCAGACAAAATTTTTTCCAGAACCTAGTCTGAGCATTGCTGGTGTGCCAATTAAGGTGGCCGAAGAGGCAAAGTTTTTGGGGGTCATCTTTGACAAAAGATTGACCTTCTGCAACCATGTTAACTACCTTAGAACCTCTTGTTGGAAGGCCCTCGACATTCTTCGTGTCATTGGTCGTACTGACTGGGGTGCAGACCGCATCGTCTTACTTCGACTGTACCGGGCCCTTGTTCGGTCCAAACTGGATTACGGCTCTGTGGTATATGGCTCGGCTTCCAAGTCTGTTCTGCAGCGTCTGAACACAATTCACCATCAAGGTCTGCGCATATGTCTGGGAGCCTTCAGGACATCTCCAGTTCCTAGTCTGTATGCAGAGGCAGGGGAGCCTTCTCTCAGGCTCCGCCGCATCCGCCTCATGCTCAGCTACGTTCTGAAGCTGAAGGCCCATCCAGAAAATCCTGCCTATGATTGTGTTTTTAACCCGTCGTTTGCAGAGATTTACGATGCCCATCCGGGAGCTGTCCGTCCACTTTCCTTCCGTGTCCGACCTCATCTGCAGGCGGCCGGAGTGGACCTGGACAAAGTTTCGGAATCTCTGCAACACGTCTCTCCACCCTGGCTACTACCAGTTCCTGACATCTTGCTGGACTTGACTGCCCACAAGAAGGATTGTACTCCACCAGCCATATACCAACAGAGCCTCAATGAACTCCTTTCAATTTTTCCTGGCTATTGTCGTCTTTATACGGATGGGTCCAAGTCTGAGGATGGAAGAGTGGCTGCGGCTGCAGTGTCCTCTCGCCATCCTAGACGCCCATTTAAACTCCGTCTCCCTGACCATTCCTCTGTATTTAGTGCAGAACTGCAGGCCATTCTGCTAGCACTCAAGCATGCCTATCAGTCTCGGGAAAGGAACTTCCTGATTCTGTCTGACTCTCTTTCTGCCCTGCAGGCCCTTCAGGGCGCGGGAACAGACCATCCACTGCTGGTGCAGATTAGAGAGCTCTACGCGGACTTGATGAAGGAATATTATGACATCATTTTTATTTGGGTCCCAGGCCATGTGGGCATCGAAGGCAACAGAATCGCAGATTCTGCTGCCAACAGTGCCCGCAGTGACCCTGTCCCTGACACACAGACTGTCTATAGTGATTTTAAACCTGTGATTAGTGCGTACGTGGCCCGCGAGTGGCAGTTCGAGTGGGACAAAGAGGAAGGGAACAAGCTTCATGAAGCTCTTCCTAAGTTGTCTGACAGTCTACCTTTCCGCTGCGGCAGCCGCCGTGAGGAGACTGTCCTTGCTCGGCTCCACATCGGGCACACGTATGTTACGCACTCTTACTTACTTAAACGGGATGAGCGTCCATGGTGTTTTGCCTGTGATGAGCAGTTTTCTGTTCGACACTTTTTGCTGTATTGTGCTGACCTAATTGACACCAGATATAAACACTTTACAGCAGACTCCTTGAAGGTTTTGTTCCGGGATGTTCCCCCGGACAAAATCTTCAATTTCTTGCGAGCATGCAATATTTTTAACAAGATTTGAGCATTCATAGACTATGTGAATCTTTTTTATTTGCCCTTTTTGAGAGTCTGTAGACATTTCTTTTAAAGACATGTGCGACATTTTAGCCTGAGATTTTTAATCTGTATTTACATCTTGTCTTAAGACCTTGCTTTTAGTCTGGCTGACCAGATTTTTACCCATCCCGCCGTGAGATGGCCTTAGTCGCCTGCTCGGCGTTAAACCCAAATAACTAATGTTTCCCACTAATCTTACAATCTCTATCAGTTCTAAACGGCGTACCAAAACCGTCGATCGCAACACTATCATCACTCACATCTTCGCTCCACCACGTTTCAGTAAAGCACATCAAACACACATTCTTATACTCGCTCGTCAAACGCACATTCGCTACCAGTTCCTCAAAGTTCATATTATCGCTCTTGGGTCGAATAGAACGCACATTCGCCATGATCATGGATGGTAATGGAGGCCTGTTCTTGTTATGTTAGGTGCTTTTGGCTGTTCATCATCAGATTCACAGGCAACAGGCCTCAGCGTCCATAAGTCATATCTCCTAGCCAGAGAAGCTGAATCAGCATCTGGAATAACAATGAAATGCACATTAGTAGTGACACAGTCATGAAACATAATGGTATGTCAGATGAGCAAGTGAGTTTGTCAGCTTAATGCCAGCTTACATGCAGCTTAAATGCACCAAGCTATGTTCTTGTTTGTTCTGGCAGCAGACTGTTACGTTGAAGGCAATATAGGCAAAACTGACAACTATGACTGAACATAACTTTACAACATGCACTACTGTCATTTTTCGTACAAACCTTTAAAACAGGAGAGCGACTGTTTTTGATTCAATATTATTAAAATTTAGTATCTAACTATTACATGACTTTTGGCATCCTGTCTCGGAAGACAATGGGTATATGCGCTTGCTGGGTCAGTCACTGGAATGACCTCTCCAGGGCGCAAGCCTGGGCGAAGTGTATGGAGATCCTGGGGTGCCCAGTCGTCAAGATCCCCCTCTCGGCCTCACTGATGTATCCAAAGGAATGCAAAGCAGTACGTTTGGCACCAGTTTGGCTGCAGGAGCTGCCAGAACAGTGCGTGAATACAGGCAGCTGTCTGCCTTCGGGGCTCCACTCCTGATTTGAAAGGTTTACTCCCCCACATTTGGCCGTTGGATCCAACCTGATCTCCTCCGTCCTCTAGCCGTTGGCTGTCAGAAACAGCTCATCCGCCTAGTGGTGCAATGTGAACACCACCCCCTCACGTGGTTTAGCCCACCAGCTGAGGTGGTTTGCCAGGGTGTGGCGCTTGGAGCCAGCACGTGAGAGATTAAGGAGATGGATGAGGACCAGTGATGCCCGTCCGTCCTATGTAGGACGCAGCTGCCGAACAGCAAAGGTGCTACCTCTATCCAGAGCCCCCTACCAGCTGTTTAACTGTACATTACATAACAACTCTTTAATTAAAAAGTGACTAAACATAATTTTGCACCCAATGACCATGCTGTCTACCTTGTCAAGTTAAGTTCAAATGGCCAAGTCGCTGAAAAGATTTTCTTACTTAAACTACCATTGGCCATTATCAAATCTGACACGCACAATAAAACATAAGTGGCAGCAGATTGTTACTCTGAAGGCGATATAGTCAGAAGAGAAAACTGTGATTGAACATAACTTGACTACATGCACTATTGTCATGTTATGTACAAACCATTAAAAACAGGAAAATGATTATTTTTGATTCCCTATTATTCAGCTTTAGTTCCTAACCATTTAAGGATTATCTGCTGTTAAACTGTGCATTACATACTTATGCATTACATACTTATTACTGTTAGAATGTGACTTGAACAACCATGAACATAACTTTACACTTAATGAACAAGTTAGTCTAATGTGTCAAGTTATGTTCACATGGCTATGTAACTAAAATGGCCGTACACAGTTCAAGTAGCATTATCATGAATTAGCTAATCTGACATGTAAAATAAAGAACAAATCGCAGCGGTCAGTTACTTCCTTGCCAATGTAAGAAACCAACAAAACCTTCACTGAACATAACTTTACAACATGCACTGTTGTCATGTTATGTACTAAACCTTCAAAACAGAGAAAGCTAAGCTAAGAAGATGGCAAATGCAAGCAGACAGAAACACATTGAAATGCTTTTGACGGACATACGAAATGACGCCTTTGTTACTGCCTGTCATAACAAGCATTGTCAGAAACAAGTGCCAAGCAATTGTCCCATGTGATATTCAAGGCACTGAGCTCTGCATCTAACACCTCAAACATATGTTCCCCTGTCGAAGATGAGTTGCAAGTTGGATTACACAACAGTTCTGTTTTGATTGCTCCATTTATGATCCCTTGTACAATTGGGTAGCACTTGTCGCCCCCCCTCCTGACTGCCATCTGTTCCGATCACAAACGGTCCTTTTTGCATGCAGGCAGCAAGCTCAGAAGCTTTAAAACAAGTAAAAAAAACTTGGCAGTCACCTTTTTGGTCTGGATTTCAGAAGCTTTAGCTTTGCTGCAAGTTTTGATTATTTGCGTTGTCTTCGTTCTGCCGCTGCTGTACTGTTCAGCAATGTCACTGTCCGGGAACACTGCTCGGAACAATGGGCCTGCATGATCGGCTGCGCTAATGGGTATATTGTGCTCGATAAGAAAATGTGCAAACGTCTCTGCCCGGATTGTTGAGCTTCCAGATGTTTCAGGTTTGCTTGAAGTAAAAAAAACTTGTCAGTTTATTTTTGTGCTTTTGTTTGCGCAGCACTTTTCTCTTTGTGGTGAGTTGTTGCACAATGCAGGCATGGGAATTGCCCAAACAAAAATCATCTGAAACCAGGGGCGTCCGGGGGTAAGTCCCCCCCCCCCCCCCCTCCCCCCGAGAAGAAAAAGCGAACATGATAATTTGTGCAATCTGAGCATATTTTGTGTATTTGTATTCAGTGAAAACTAAGTGACCAATGTAACAAGAAAAGCTGAAACATCTTATTCTATTAAATAAACGACAACTCCTTCAATAAATAACTCCCACCTAGTCTGCCCTGGGGGACTTGGGTGGGGTGAACTACTTTTTAGTTCCCAGGGTCACCCTGGTCAGTCCCACAGGGTGGGTTTTCCTCTCTATTCTGGGGCATGTGTTTCTGTCTACCCGAGGTCCATTCACCTGTATTTTCCTTTTTTAAACTCTCCCTACTGTCTGCACTGCCCGTAGCTCTTGATATTGGATGTGTGTTGCTCAATGGTCTTTGCTTTATTTAGGCCCCATGTCGTAGGTTTATTTATTTGACCCCACCCGGGTCTGCCCTGGGGGACTTGGGTGGGGTTCGGTATTTTTTAGTTCCCAGGGTCACCCTGGTCAGCCCCACAGGGTGGGTTTTTCTCTCTATTCTGGGACATGTGTTTCTGTCTACCCTTTGTCCATTCACCTGTATTTGCCTTTTTCAAACTCTCCCTACTGTCTGCACTGCCTGTAGCTCTTGATATTGGATGTGTGTTGCTAAATGGTCTTAGCTTTATTTATGCCCCATGTTGTAGGTTTATTTAATGTATTTGACCGGCTGGCAACATTCATTCAATTTTCTGTTTAGTTTTTTTTCACAAGCAGTGCAGGCACGTCCTGAGAAAGCCTTGTTGCTGTCGGGACGTTAAGCAATGTACAATCTCCCAATATCGTAGGTTTATTTAACGTGTTGGACCGGCTGGCGACACATTCAATATTCTGTTTTTTTGGGTTTTTTTCACAAGCTGTGCAGGCATGTCCTGAGAAAGCCTTGTTGCTGTCGGGACGTTAAGCAATGTACAATCAATCAACCTTCAATGAATAAAAAAAATGGAGAAAAATAAAGGAAAAACGAAGAAACAACCAACCATGTCCATAGTAATTATGAAGTCTTGAAAAAACCAAGAATAGACTTCTGCACTTTTTCCCCAAGCACAGGGGTTGGTGGGACAGGCTGAGTAGGGGATCTGGCTAAAGAGCAAATGTCTGTAGTTGTCTTGCTGACAGTTGAAGGTTCTGGGTTCTGAGGTGGGCAGTGATGCAGCAGATATGTTGACAGAAATTTTCTTGACAGCTGGCTCTCCAGAAGAAGACTCGGTCACGGATGGACTGGAGGTAGATGCGTCCAATCTCTGACAGTGTTTCTCTCTGGCACTTTCAGCATCACTTAAAATCTTTCTTTTCTCTGCAGTTTTTGAATGCGGGTGTTGATGAATGGCTCCAAGTTTTTTTTCCTCCTTTCAGCATGTGCCTGTCTGTTTTCTTCTTTCCTATTTGCATTTTCTTTCCAGGACTTCTGCATAGCTTTGGCAAGACCCTTTGGTAAAGGGTCCTCCAGAGGTTTTTTTTTTTTTGTTGTTGTAAAGAGTGCCACAGCAGAAGTTTTCTTTGCTGCAAGATGATAGTGGATTGTCTGTACAGCTGCATATGTTGCAATGTCTTGTCTGCTGTTCCTTGCATCCAAAAGGTCTGACATAGTACTGAAAGAAGCTTCCACTAATGGTCCATGGAAGGCACTAAACAATGTGGCAGCAACTTTAGTAAGAAGAGGGTAAACCTTGTTCATTTGTGCCCAGAATTCAACAATGCTTCCCTTTCGTGGCACATGTAGTTTTGACAAGGAAGGATCAGAGGTGTATTTCAAAACTTCCTTGGAGAAGTCCTCAGCTTCATCTGGCCATACAAGAGATGTCACTGTTGATTTTTTTCCAGGTACACACCAGCTGTTGATGACTGTCGAACCTCTGGATCTAAAGCACTGTAGGCCTTCAAGACTGGATTGTCTAGAGGCATCTTACTTTGCAAGCACTTAGCACAGGAAACATAAGCCTTCTTCAGATGTTCCTGAAATGATTTCTTGTTGCTTGCACCCTCAGAGGACTTGAACAATTCCTGCACCATTTTGGGCAGAAACATTCGGGTGTCTGGCAGGTGATTTTTTTCTTCAGCAATGTCAATTTTTTTTTTTTTTTGACGCTGCTTCAGGCACTCAAGAGTCAGAAAGATGCTGCAAAACTCATTAAAAAGTTCATGTTGCTTTGAATGCAGCAAATGCATGATGGGTTGTTTTTCCTGAAAAAAACAGCACATACTTTTGAAAGATTGGGAGTACTGAAGTGTAGACATGCAGCACTACCAGTGTCTTTACTCTTGTAGTGAAAATCTTGTCTACAATCCTCGACTTCCTATCTTTGCCTTCCTTGGTGAAACTTGAGAACCTCCCTCGTAGAAATTCTTGTATTTTCTTGATGTTTTGGCGTCCCAAGTCAGAAACCTTATGACAAGTGAGAATGTTGTCCACCACATCAGCATACAGTTTTCGGTCCTGTTGCAAAAAGCTGAAGTAAAATACTGTTAGTGCATCAAAAAGGCACAAGGTATCCAAGCCAACACCAAGTACTGAAAGCCATCGATGAGAGACATATCTTTCTGGGGGCAATGCTTTCAAGCCAAGTATAGCACACAGATCAAACAGTTTGTCTCTCAGCTCAACACACCACTTGAATTCAGTGTGAATGTCAGACATCAGCGCTTCCACATGACTTCCAAAAGGTTTGCTGAAAGCTTTAGCAGCATTATGGGCATGATGACATGAATCACCATCAATGTCTAAAAGCTGTGGTGCCCTTCTTTGCCGGATCAGAGTCTCCAGGCCTGCCTTGCTGCCCACATGACGGCACACGAGTCCATCAAAATGGACACCAAGTTGCCCCACCCCAAACCAACTTGTTTGTTATTGATGATTTTAAAAAGCAATAATGCAGTCTTAACACTGCTAGTGACGACTCATAAGGGTATGAAAATGAATATGATGATATGATATGATATGATAGAACTTTATTGCCATATGTAACAATACATTATCAGGGTTCCCAGGTAAGTTGGATAGGGCCTCAAAAGGACCTTAAAAGCACCTTTAAAAGTACCAAGCTTGAAAATAAAAGGACCTCGACAAAGTCAGGTTGGTCAGCAAATATAGCAATTTATTAAGTACTCAGTATTGTGAAAATACTCGAGGTGCTACGATTCCTGAACCGGTAGCTGGCAAGGGAAATCTTTATTTTAACCTGTCTATTTTGACACTTTCAAGTATAAAGATACACAGCTAATGCTGTACCCTTAGTGGGCTCTCAACCTGCAACTAAGCCCCAGATGTCTATAGATATGCTTTTCAAACATCAAGACAGTTATGATTCAGATTAGTCTGAGCTTTAATCAGCCAGCCAGAGCCAACTGTCTCGCATTGTGCTTGAAAAGCATTATAGACAGCCATGACTAAGCTCTTATTTCAATAAGTTCAGTCATCAGAGGTTCAGGTGTCAATCTTGATGCTTTTCATTTTTCAAGCATCAAAATTGACAGATGTAACTCTGTACTCTTCTTCTGCATCAAGTCAGTCAGTAACTTTTTAAAGTTATGTAAGAAAGGACAACCTTGACAAAGCTCACAAGAAGTGAGGCGTTGATATAAACAGTTCATTTTTCAGCTTTCTGAAATTCAACTTGTATCAAATATTCACAACCAGCTCAGAGCTCCAGCTATCAGTCTTGATCCTTTTCATGCAACAGCATTGACAGCTGTGACTCTGTGCTCTCAAAGTCCGAGGAACAGCCCAACTCTTCTTCTGCATAAGGTCAGTTTTCCATTTTTGCAGGAGTGACAAGCTTGATGCAGGGATTCGGTACACAGTAAGCTGTAGGACCAGTTAAAGAACCTGCCTATCCAAGTTTCTTTAACTCATCTTGCAGTCTGCACAGTTCCTTTTCACAGCGAGATGCTTCCTCCAGCTTGTCCTTTGAGGTCAGTCGCAGTGTGTTAGACCGATCCACAAGGTTAAACGATCTCTGCTCTTGCGCCTGAAAACTGAGACGATCTGCTTCCACCACCAGCTGCCTGGCATCATCCTCTGCCCTCTTCTTCTTTTTTCTGCAGTCCTCAATCTCATCTATCAGTCTCTTCCTCTTGCGAGTCCTCTCTTCTGTCTCCTTTTCTTTTCTCTGGTCTGCAAGATACCTGTCAAAAAAGAGGGAACAATGAGTATAACAGGACATGTGAAGAGAAAACTGATTAGTAATTTTGATCACAGAGCAGCCTGACACCACATCTGCAAAAAATTGGTTTCAAATGCACAGCTTTTGAGAATGATGGAGAAATACTGCAACTGCCAGGTCTGCAAGTGAAAGTCAAGCACTGGAGAAAGGGGAAAAATGCATGCCAATAAATAGCATAGGGGCACTAATATTAGGAAACACCTTTAAGTTGTACAGTATGGTGAACATTAAAAGTGATGCAAACAAGCTCTAACAGAATAATATAATGGCATATCTGCCCCATGCTGCTCCAACTGACACCATCAGCTTCTTGTCAAGGTTGACCTCCAGCACCCCCCCAGCATCTCTGATGTGATCAAGCACAACTCGTCTGGCCTTCAAGGCTGTTTGGCTCAAGTTATCTGCGATTACTTCCTTGTTGTATGAAAAGCCCCGTTCCACCGTCGACTGCCCATGGGACAAGATGAGGAGCTTTCGCACAACAGCCCAGATTTCTCGATATTCTGGCTTTCCAGAAAGAGCATCATGAAACCAGGTATCCAGTCTCTGCGTCTTCACATCAAAACTACTGGCGCCACACGCAACTGCAGTGCTGTCCAGAAATTGGCAGTACTGTGAAAGGGCATCATCTGCCTGTGTCTCCTCAATTCTTCTCACTTCCACCATACACTGCAGAACCCTCTTCATCTTGTTCTTGTTGGCCGCTTTGTCATCCATGGTGAGGGGATTGAGGCAAGATACATTTCGCACGATGGCGAATTTTAAAGGCGACTTTTCAGCGAGCTTGGTGACGGTTGCAACAAGGAAGTCTTTGCACTCAATTTTGAAGGCAGACACAGCTCTGTCACTGACACCATCTTTCTTTGCTTTCTGCAAAAGGCTGTTAGTTTGAAAGCCGATGTCTACACGATCTGGATTCACATGCGTTGATCGATCTGACACATCTATCTGAATGAGTTTTTGTGATGAGATGGTGTCTGCCACTGCTTCTGGTTTCAGGAAGCGTCGCATTAGCGCCTTGATTAACGCATGCAGATCTGTGGCCAGAAATGGCAGCATGGGCTCGTCTGACTGATACTTTGCCAGGAAGGGTTCAATCTGCCTTGCAACACTTGCAAAGAAGGCAAGCCTACAAGCCAATAAAGGAGTACTCAGCACACCCTCCTTTACTTCTCCGAAGCTTTTATTATTTGGCATTGCAACCTTGCGCTCCATTGCAGCTTTGACATATGTTTCTAGAGATGGTAACAACTGCAGAGCAGTATTTGCCGGTGACACATTCTCCAGCCACCTGTGACAACAGAATTTAGCTGGAAACACAGAGGATCCGGTGACTGAGGAAAAATCCTCCCGACGAGCAGGGCATTCCTGGAAGAGATGATAGGCCGAAGATAAAAACGACTCGATTTTCCAACCAGTCGCCTCACATCCCCTCCTGAACGCATTGTGTGCCACATGCAAGCCACAGCTTCCAACATGCATGAGCCCTACTCCAGAGTTCTCTTTAAGGTCAAGGTGTATCCGCTCATACGCATTCCAGTTGACACTGGGCCCATCCATTGAGATCTGCAGAAGGCCCGACTTCGGAAGAGCAAATTCCAAAAACACACTCTCAAATTTCTCTTGGAGGTCAACAGCGCATGCATGGCCCCCTGGTCTTTACCTGTGAGTTATGCCACAGGCGAATGTGAAAGTCCATTTGCTTAAGCTGATTTTTTTTGTTGAGGCTCTCATCAAACAACAGAACATATCCTGTGCTTACAGACTGCTTGACGGATGCTAGTAGAATGTCAGAAAAATGTGGGGCTAATCCAAATGTGATCATGTACCGACTTTTAGTTTCACCAACTTTAAAGGATGTGGCAACTTGGCTGTCAGGAAACATTGTCTTGAATATATCCGACACACTACTGGAAGAGGCGCAGCTGTAATGCGAGTCCACCATCTTCAGAGTCCACAGGATCTCAGCCTTCATCTTCTGGGTGTGGATATCACTATCTGTGGACAGCATGCATTTTACAGAAAATAAGAGCACTGGACGGCACATGCAGTGGATTCCTAATTCATTCAGTCCTCTCTGCGCCGTCTGGTGCTTGAGGCGACGGCAAGGGAGCGCCACTTTTGTCTGTCAGCTGCTATTTTGGGTGCTGTTTGCAGAGTAAGGCCTCTGTTCTTGAGCTCTCGCTCCACGGTTCGGCGCCACGTCTCCTTTGGTCGCCCACGGTTTCTCTTCCCCTGTGGTGTCCATCTCAGTGCCACCCTTGGTAATGAGTCAGGTGACATTCTGCAAACGT
This sequence comes from Semisulcospira habei, assembly GCA_036245525.1. Taxonomy (NCBI): domain Eukaryota; kingdom Metazoa; phylum Mollusca; class Gastropoda; family Semisulcospiridae; genus Semisulcospira; species Semisulcospira habei. Next base: position 144,242,494 of record BTPG01000004.1, on the reverse strand, counting down.
GGCCTAGCCATCTCCATCTCCGTGTGGCGATGGTTTCAGCGATGCTGTCTGCGCCTGCTCTCTTCCGTAGTTCCTCGTTTGTAATCATGTTTGGCCAGAAGACCTTCATGATCCGTCGCAGGCACTTGTTCTGGAAGACATCCAGCTTGCGTTCCGTAGCGGTAGTGGATTTCCAGCATTCTGACCCATATAGAAGGACACTCAGCACGTTGCTCTTAAAAATACGGAGCTTGGTGTGGATGCTCAGGCTTGTGGTCCTCCAGATGGGTTTCAGCATTGCGAAGGCTTGGTTGGCTTTGCTGATTCTTGTGGTGATCTCCCTTGTGCAGTCTCCATCTGTGGTAACCTTGCTGCCCAGGTACGTGAACTCGTCCACCTCTTGCAGAGGTTGGTCATTGATGGTGATTGGGTCGCCCACTATGGTGTTCTTCCTCATGACTTGAGTCTTCCTAATGTTGACCCCGAGACCTATGGAGCTTGCTGACTGTGTCAACTGTTGTGTCTTCTGTTGCATGTCCTGGTTTCTGCTTGCCAGCAGCCCGATATCATCGGCGTAGTCCAGGTCATCCAGCATTGAGGTCAGCGTCCACTGAATTCCCTGCCTCCTTCCCTCTGTGGTGCGGCGCATGATCCAATCAATTGCCATTGAGAATAGGATTGGCGAAAGAATACATCCTTGTTTCACTCCGGTTTCCACCTTAAACGGTTCGGTGAGCTGGTTGTTGTGGACGACTCTGCACTCAAAATTCTTGTACAGGGACCTGATGACGTTGACAAGTTTCTGGGGGATTCCATAGTATCGCAGGATTTTCCAAAGGGAGTCTCGATGCAGACTGTCGAAGGCCTTCTCAAAGTCTACAAAGACCACATAGAGGGATCCATTCCATTCGTTAGACTGCTCAAGGATCTGTCTCAGTACGAAAATATGGTCAATGCAGGACTTGCCTTTCCTAAAACCTGCCTGCTCCCGGCGAAGGATGCCATTCACTGCTGTCGTAATGCGTTCAAGGAGAATGCGGCTGAAGATCTTGATGTGGCACTGGAAGTAGGAAAAAATCCAAGGCGTGTCTTCAGGCTTGTGTTAATCCCCACCACATAGAAAACTAGGGCATGTGTTGCCAGTTCCTCTGTACCATTCTCAAATCGCACCAGCTCATTGGAACGCTGATCAAACACAAGGTCCGCCTTCACTGACATCTCATCATGAAGCAAGGCAACAAATCTTTCTTCATCTGTGAAGTTCTTTGTAGCTTCTGTGATGGAGTCGAGGGTGTTCCTGCTGAAGCCAGCAGAGGGTTTGAAGACGTTCGTGTAGTCCTGTAGAGTTGACTGGCCTGGCAGATGCAGCACTCCAGTCTTTCTGAGGGTGTCGTAGGCTGCAGGGCTTCTGCTGTGGAGCAGTATGGCCAGCCTCACCATCATTGGATGCCAGCGCATACCTTCTTTCTTCTTGCAGCTGAAAGTCTTGAGCTGCTCTTCCCAGAAAAGCTTTGTCAGGGGGTTGTTCAAAGATCCAACTTTGTCGTTAATCACTGTCTGCAGTGACTTGTGCACAGAAGCACTGACTGCAACACTTTCAGCTGCCATTTCTTTTCTAAATTTTTCAAGCGTATTTTCTACCGCTTTGGAATGTTTCCGTGCCTCCTTGAATGATTTTTTGAGTACGCTGTTTGAAAGTTTTAACGGGTTATTGGCACACACTGGGGTTTTCTCGGCACGGACCGCTCTCTCCAACTTCTTCTTCAAAAGTGTTTCAGTATACCGGCAGTGCGCACACATGTCGCTATCATTTGTATCAAGCAGCCAAGCACACTTGTTGGATCTTACAGTGGATGTGTGCATATCAGCTGAGAGACACACAATGTGGCAAAAGTACAACTGACCCTTAGCGGGAAAATTTGCAAATTCTTGCAAGGTTTGCGCAGTCACGCCCTTGCACATGGTCCTTGTTAATAGCTCTGTCAGAAAGTTTTTCAGAGATACAGTCTTCAGGGTTCTTTTTTCACCGGGTACGGTGAAGCCATGTACAGTCACTGTAGCCACAAAATCTGGGTTTATGCTGACTTTTACCTTCAGCGCACTGCCTTCCACGACACCCACCACAATCTCTTTCAATGTGCTGCAAACCTTTATCCAAGGTGAAGGCAATCTCTCTGCAGCAGCTTGGATCTCCCCGAAGGTGTAGTAGACAACCAGCTCTGGGATAGAGGGCGGTAGTCTCTCCATCTGCAACAATATTGGGTCAAGTTTTTTTATCTTGTGGCATCCATGCGCTTTAATTTTTATAGCAATCAGTCATACATGCATGATCAAAGTATCAATAATTTACAGCATTGGCAGCTTTAATTTCTACTGACCATTGTAAATTGCTTTTCAGAACACAAATAGAGATAATCAAATCTAATAAATTAAAATATAAATAGCTTTGCTTTTTAATGTTTAGCACTGCCACCAAGGCACAATTTTTTAAGCATAACATGCTTCTGTTGTATTCAGATATTTAGGCCGACACTGTTTACTTATTTGTAGTTTCAGACACATAAATGGATAAATTGAATAACTGAATAAATAGTAATTATAAGAATAAATGAATCAATAACTATTATATTAATTTATCAAATCAACCTCAATCTTAAAATGTAAATAGATTAATAAGTTATAGAATAGTAGATGTAAGAATACAAATAATGTCCCAGTTACTATTAGAAATCAATATTATTAATAATTAATACCCATATGCATGAGGCAAAATATAAACAAGTAGTTTATTGGAATTAAAATTAAAAATAAAAATTGAATCACAAGTAGTAAGTATAACACTAACAGAGTAATATTATAGTAACTATAATAGGGTAATATTATAATGTAATATAATTATAATAGATTATCATTGGACTACTAGTAAAGGATAACAAAGTACTTTGCAAAATTGCAACATTGCAAAAACATGAACTTACACGTATAGTACGGTCATGTAAGAATAATATCCATCGCAAATTTAATAATAAGTGGTAATAGAATAGTAAATACATAAAATGTTAAACATTAACAAAAAATAATAATAACTAGTAAATGAGACCATGAATATTCACTAGTAGATTAAATTGGAGTATAATTATCAAAAAAAAAAAATTATAAACAAAGTCTAGGTTGAAACAAAAACAGAAACTATAATAATGTAACATCAAGATATTTTACTAAAGCAACGTAAAAATTTAGCAGAAAACTCAAATTGTATATTTCATTGCACTGAATCTGATGTTTTAAAAAATAAAAAATGCAGCAAGCATAGCTGGCCCACAGTGTCATTGTGCACAAATCTGAGCACATTTTGTTTTAGAACTAACTCAAGTTATCTTTGATCTGTGTTGTTACATGTATATTACCAATTTGGTACGAGTTCAAGAGACAATCTGCATGTTACTCACTGGAGGCTTTCTGGGTGGGGGCTTGGGAGTTTCCACACTTTTTGTTGGCATCAATCTTGTAGGCAGGCTTCCTGGCACCAGGGAGTGTCTTCCACTTGTACCTGAAATAAGAGCATACATTTGAAACATGAGAACAGAGACCAAGGTATAGGTATAGGGACTATATAAGTATATTTGGCCGTGAAGCCTTTCCAGCATGGAATGTATGCCCTTGCAGACACCACAGTAAAATGTGGTTGTCTTTGCAGGTAGGCAGAAATTCCTGCCTCCTCCAGTATCGCCGATGGTGTGCTGAGGAGGTTGCCAAGACCGAAACAGCTGTCCACACCGGCTAAATATCTGGACCCCCCTCGGGGGGACCTAGATTTAAATTTCCATGCACTGAGTGGCTGGAACAGTGGGATATGTGATACGCCCCCCTTCGGGGGGGCTTCCATATGCATTGCTTTCAGTCACTTTTTTAGTGCCCCCTCTCTTTCCTATCTTTTTTTTTTTTTGTGCTTTGGCCACAGTAGATCTATGATCACTGGTCGATCATGCACATTTCTCTCCCCTGACAGTGCTATAATCTACTTTACTTTGTAACCTTCCTAAAATATTAGCACTGGCAGTCTCCCCTTTTCTTTTCATTTACTACTACAATATCGACTGCAACCCCTTCCCCCCTTTTGGTAGGTTCTCTTTTAGGGTGCATGGAAATTTGGCTCTAGGTGGTGGCATGGAATGTATGCCCTTGCAGACACCACAGTAAAATGTGGTTGTCTTTGCAGGTAGGCAGAAATTCCTGCCTCCTCCAGTATCGCCGATGGTGTGCTGAGGAGGTCGCCAAGACCGAAACAGCTGTCCACACCGGCTAAATATCTGGACCCCCCTCGGGGGGGACCTAGATTTAAATTTCCATGCACTGAGTGGCTGGAACAGTGGGATATGTGATACGCCCCCCTTCGGGGGGCTTCCATATGCATTGCTTTCAGTCACTTTTTTAGCGCCCCCTCTCTTTCCTATCTTTTTTTTTTTGTGCTTTGGCCACAGTAGATCTATGATCACTGGTCGATCATGCACATTTCTCTCCCCTGACAGTGCTATAATCTACTTTACTTTGTAACCTTCCTAAAATATTAGCACTGGCAGTCTCCCCTTTTCTTTTCATTTGGCCTCATCATTGTTTTATATAACTGAATAAATGTATCTTCCTGCAGAAAGTCAAAGGATCTCTTGTTATTCCTAACATTTTGTTTGCTTTATTATAATTGCCACCTGTAGTATATGTAAGTAAGTCAAAAAGTAAAGTTGCATCAAACGTTATCCCCAGATATTTTTTTTTAAACGCACTGTTACAAAACAAGTATTTCATAGAATAAGATTGATTGATTGATTGTACATTGCTTAACGTCCCGACAGCAACAAGGCTTTCTCAGGACGTGCCTGCACTGCTTGTAAAAAAAAACAACTAAACAGAACATTGAATGTATGTCGCCAACCGGTCAAATACGTTAAATAAACCTAACACATGGGGCCTAAATAAAGCTAAGACAAGACCATCCAGCAACACACATCCAATATCAAGAGCTACAGGCAGTGCAGACAGCAGGGAGAGTTCCAAAAAGGCAAATACAGGTGAATGGACAAAGGGTAGACAGAAACACATGCCCCAGAATAGAGAGAAAAACCCACCCTGTGGGGCTGACCAGGGTGACCCTGGGAACTAAAAAATACCTAACCCCACCCAAGTCCCCCAGGGCAGACCCGGGTGGGGTATTTCATAGAATAAGCTTGTTAACATTTTATTCACACACGCATTAACACCAGCTATTATGATAATGTCATCTAGGAAAGAGTTACAAAGAAACACTGAAGTGCAGCAGATTCTTGAGACCTGTGTCAGTGTGTGTGAAGTTGCCCGCCCTACATGAAAGAAAACTGCACACCGATTCAACCATGAATGATGAATGCTTTGTGAGTCTGTCAGCGTGCAGAAAACACTGCCAATGGCCGAATGGGTCACAGTTTGACATTCATCAGTCAGAATTATCATAATAATAATCAAATTAGCACCAACCTGAAGTCTGGACACATTCTTCTTCAAAATGGCGAGAGCAAATGCACGCATTCTCGATGTTGAAACTGGGGTCACTTCTGTTGATAGCCAGGACGCGAGTGCCTGCTCCCATTCAGGATTTTTGCGTTGGCGTATCTTAAAAAAATGCACACCCCGACACCTTACACTACACGTACCGCATCCAACAACAGCACAGTTTTTTCCTGGCATGGTTATTGTTTCAGAAAAACAATAGAAAGCCTTTCTGGAAACTAAAACAATTAGAACTTTGAAGCAGACGTGTGAATCGAAAGAAATACCGGAAGACAGCAGTGAAACTTCATTGACGGACATGCGCGGTGGAAATTAAAATCGAAACAAGGGAAGCTACGAATCCTCTCTCTGGATATCTCTGGTCTGCCCAAGTTTACTGCGCAGCGCGCGGCGCACTGAGACAGTGACCAGTGCGGGTCGCGGACACAGCCTGCCGCGTCATATCCTGCCCGCAAAGTAAAACCGGTGCTTTGCTCGTTTTGCTACCCACAGTTTTTTTTCGCGGAGACGCCTTTTTAATTTCAGTGAAGATTTTTTTTCTCGCAGAATCCCGCGGTTTTCGCGGACAATTCCCATGCCTGACAATGCCTAGTGACATCGTCTAATCCACCGTGACAGATTTTGAAATCTAATTCACATGTAACACAGCGAGCATGTCGTTGTGACACTTTGGACGTGGTTATGCACGGATAGTCTTTGGAATAACATTGCAAAAACTTCTGCTGATACACTGTTTTCGCTTTTTTCGCCTCAGCATTGCCGCTGCAATCAGCACTTTTACGTTTTAACGATTCACTTTCGTCACCCATGCTTACAGTGTAAAACAGCGAAATGCTGAGAACTACTGAACTGAACTGAAAATCACACTATTTCCAATATGTATATTTCAGATTCCAATTGGTTGTGCTAGTCAGAGGACACTTCTCTTATTGGCTTATTATTTATCTTGAGGGAAACGCGATCACACATCGGTATAAGAGCAGCAAATTCAGCGAGAAATTGGTAACTTTTAGTGGACAATTTCAGCGCTTTTTTCGCCGGAAGATAATTTATTTGGCCGTAAAATCTTAAGAAATTAATTTTGGCGTAAGAAAATACGGCGAAACCGGAAGAGTTGGCATCTCTGTGATCTGGTTCCATTCACCCTCCTCTGAAAATACATGAAAGGCACAGAGCTACATAGGGGCATTTAGCATACTAAATACAAGAAACATTTAGTTTTGCATTCCCTAAGTATCACTCATCGCCATCAGAATCCGACAGGGACGTGTCTGTCTAACCAATTACCCCCAGATAAACATCTCCCCACTCTGACACTGCTCACGTGTGAAAAATACAAGAAATAGTATGAGAAAGGTGATGCATGTTTCATGCCTGCGTGCACTTATTAGAAGTCAAGAAAACTTGACCGCGTGTGCTTAGGGGGTAGGCCGCTGTGCGTCGAAGAGTTGAGACGTTTTGCTACTGGGGATGGCTGCCTCATATGGTTTCAGTTGAGGGTTATGGGTGTGTTGTTCAGCACAAGCTGAAGCACATCAACCGATCCACTTTTCCTGTGGGTAAAATGGATATGCGCTCCTCAACCGTCTGGTTCCCATGCTGCACTAGTCCTTGTAATTGTGGGTGATATGGACTGCTGTGCACAATGCTGCATTGGCCCGACCAGCTCTTTATCACTTTCACCAAGCTGCTGTTTTTAAATTCACAACCATTGTCACTTTGAAATACCTTACGGTATGTATCTTCCCATGTGAGTGTCCACAGTGTGGCTTCCTCTTGGATGATTTGGCTTGCCTGTAGGGCCACAAGCATAAGTTTCAGGTTATCCAGTGCAGCTTTATATCTTGATGGGTGCAAGATATTGTCTAGTCCCGATTACCAGTTTGGTGGTTAGGGTTATACCTCTCTCTTCATTGCCAGGCCCATGAACAACAAAGTTTGTATTTCTGAATGACCGTCGTGTTGCGAAACACAACTGGCCAGACTTTCACTCTTCCTGCCATGAAATGGCCTTTGTTGCCTGCTCTGCATCAATCTCTAAAACTAAATCTGCCACAAATGTTGTCTTATTCCATGGCCGTGTTGCCTGCTCGTCCTTAACCCTTATCATTCGGAATACACCAGTGTGTGAAATAAGTTTGACAAAAATAGTTCAAGGGCAGTGCCAGAATAGCTTGGCGCCTCTAGGCGCCAAGCTATTCTGGAACTACCCTTGAACTAAAGCCATTGGTCTATATCCTTATCTGTAAGTACTATGTAGCTTGCATATATGGCCGTGTACACATTTGAAGCTTTTAGCGTCAGTATATGGGTTAAACCCTAAATAACTAAATCTGCCACAAATGTTGTCTTATTCCATGGCCATGTTGCCTGCTCTTCCTTAAACTCTAAATAACTAAATCTGCCACAAATGTTGTCTTATTCAATGGCCGTGTTGCCTGCTCTGCCGAATAACTAAATCTGCCACAAATTCTTCTTATGAAGGTTACCGTTTGCTGTAGTCACGTCCTGCTTCATTTCTGCCTAAAGCACTTTATCTGGATCACCCCCCAGTGTACGTTACTTTGATCACCAAGGTCCCGTTTCTCAAATTTTGGAGGTGTTGCCAAACAACCAGATGAGCTTGGCGCCTTCAGGTGCCAAGCTCATCTGGCACTACCCTTGAATTATCATGGTCAATCCATCTCCTTCTGTAGGGACTCAGGGTTAAATTAATCCCCCCCCCCACCCCCTCCCCCCCCCTTCCCCCACCGGGTCTGCCCTAGGGGACCTTGGTGGGGTTGTCTACTTTTTAGTTCCTAGGGTCACCTTGTCTAACCCCTGCAAGGTGGGTTCTACTCTTTTGGGGGTTTGTATTTCTGTCTTTCTGGTCCATTCATCTGTATTTTTCTTTTGAAATTCTCCCTCCTGTCTGCGCTTCTTGTAGTTCTTTTCTTCATTTAGCGCAGGCACGTCCTGAGAAGGCCTTTGTCGCTTGCGGGACGTAAAGCAATCTATACTCATACTCATACTCCCCCCCCCCCCCCCCCCCCCTTGATCACCAAACAAATGTCTTAAGACCTTGCTTTTAGTCTGGCTGACCAGATTTTTACCCATCCTGCCGTGAGATGGCCATAGTCGCCTGCTCGGCGTTAAACCCAAATAACTAACTAACTAACCAAACAAATGCACTTTATCTTTGTCACCTCCCAATGTTTTTTCTCGATCATTTTCTGTTACTGATCAATGTTTGCACCCAGAATCGAGTCAAAGTCTGTGGTCAGTTCCCTGTTTAACACTGTACTCACACACACCTCTTGAAGTTTTTACTTTTTTTCCCTTCAAAATATCAGCAAACTATCCATCCCATACGGACATATAAAATGAAAAATAGTCTTTAAAAAGTATAGAATAATAGCACACAAGTCCCACCTATCCCTGTGAAATCTTAACCCTTTTCATCCTGGTACACTGCTGCTTGAAATGAATGACACTATGATAGTTCAAGGGTGGTGCCAGAATAGCTTGGCGCCCGAGGTGCCAGGCTATTCTGGCGCCGCCCTTGAACTAAAATGGTTGATCTATCTCCTAAACTGTACTGTAGCCTTCACAGGACAAATAAGCAAATTTAAACAAATCATCCTCAGGATTTAATGGGTTAACCTCTGTAACCCAGGGCCGCATTATCCACAGGTTAGTGTCAACTAATGACTGTGTACCAGTTGCATGATATGGATCAGTTCTAATAATTCAAGGGTAGTGCCAGATTATCTTGGCACCAAGCTAATCTGGCACTCGGATTAGCTTGGTGCCAAGCTAATCTGGCACTACCCTTGAATTATCATGGTCAAGCCATCTCCTGCTGTAGGGCATCAGGGCTGTATGGTTTAACCGAGTGTAATCGTATACCCAGGTACTCAATTTGTGAGACCAAGTCTGTACACTGAAGGCAAAAGTCAAGACAAAGTCTATTTTTATGGAAAAGCAAGATTTTCATTGTAATACAGTGGAAACCTCGCTTTTCACAAAAATGGCCTTGCTGCCATTCGTCTTCACAGGGCAGAAGTTTGTTCGTCTACCTCATCCAGAATTTGCTACAATGTTTGTGTGTGCTGCTGTGACATGACCGAATAGTCTACAAAAACTTTACCAGCTGTTAGAGGTGGACAAGCCATGATATTTCAAGGGTAGTGCCAGATTAGCTTGGTGCCTGAAAGGCACCAAGCTAATCTGGCACTACCCTTGAAATATCGTGGCTGATCTGTCTCCCGTTGTCTTTAGTGTGAATGTTTGAAAAGAATTTAAGTACATGCTTTGATTAGTGTCAGCAAGATGCACATTATTATGTCTGTGATGCGTGTTATGTTTTCACCTGGCTGGATTCACATGCATGATATTGATAGGTGTGGATGACTGATGAACCAAAACACACAGAACACTTCATAAAAGTACTTTTATTTCCTCACAGTTACGTTTCCTTGATTACATAATGAATTAAATATTGTTACCATATTTTTCACAGAATAATGTATTCAATGATTAACAGCCACTTCAACTCTTATATTATTAGGTATGAGATTATTAGTGTAATTTTAAATAAGGTGCATTATTTTTGTTGTTTTGTTCAAATTAACTTGATAGATTGATTTGTAGTGACGTAGTTGTGTAAATAGTGTATAGTTAATATAACTTACATCTTTCAGTGTAATGAAGGATGATGGAGTCTGAATTGAAAGATACCCATGTGCTTTTGCCAATCATATGAAAGATTTACCAAGACTGACAACCCGAACCATGTGCCATTCTTGTGATCGAGGTCTGCCGATTGCGTGCCTTTCGGCCTGTTTGTGCATATCACGTGACACACAAAAGAGGCGTGGAGGGCAAAGATGTCAAAAGAAACTTGAAAATATATCGACACTCTACACATGCTGGTCTCATCAAAACTGACATAATGGAGACAATAAAACGCAAACGCTGCACGAAAGTTGAAGATCACACACGCCCATGATACAAAAACCGTATGAAAATATCAGGGTGCGAGTGAGACAACAGCCTGCTGGCATCATTAGATAGTCCTTCAGTGGAGCAGGCAGTCCTAATCCCTACCAAACTATGAGGGTAGGATTTCAATGGAGATTTTGATACGTGCAACAACTGAAAATGCTGCGCAAAATGACTCTCTCCACGGTACTCCTCTCCGCTGACGATGAGGAGTACCGGCAATTCAAAGCAAAACTTCCTCGAAACACGCATGAACTTACTAGACATACAAATTGAGACTGACTTGTGTCGCTCAAGTGTGTACGGTCGGTCGATAAACAGGCAATTGCATCATATGGTGTGCGATCATGTCAAACATCTTTACACTCTGTCCTACTTATAATATTAGAAAATGTCTTGAGCAGACACGGGTCCATGACTTCACTGACTGTTGTTTCTGTGACGGTCTTCCTGTTGAATTTCGCAAACCATGCCCCCCGACGTCTCTCGCTCAGTTCCCGTAAATTATCCCCTTTGTTGGCAATTAAAGAAGGAATTCTGAAGAACTTTTGTTTTTGAATCGATGAACTTCTCATAAAACAGCCGCTCACACAGCATGTGTTCACCATTGTTACATTTGCCAAAGTGAACGCAACAATCAAACGGCTATAAAGTCCATGCGGTCTACTCCAAGCCGCTGCCCTCAGAGAGCGTTACCGCAGAAAGTGAGGACGTCATTCGGCAGACCTCAACACACTTCATTTCTTGTCAAATAAATATCAGTGCACATGTCTCTGCTGCTTTGCTGGTTAATTTTGTGTGTGTGTGTGTGTGTGTGTGTGTGTGCAATTTGTGATTAAACGTCATCTGTGGTCCCAAATTACTTTACAAACAAGGTATCTTGGCATCACGCGAAAGTCAACAGCAATAGAAACACATAATCGGGTTTTAGAATCAACTTTTCACACTCGTCGCCTCGTTAAAAAAAAATGTTTAGGGCTTAACGTCTTTTGTCCACCACGAGGGTGATTTCAAAGACGGGGACAACGAAAAAGGGTCTGAGCAAATTTTGACCCAAGCTGGATTCGAACCCGGGACCTTTTGGTCTGGAGGCAAACGCTTTTACCACCGAGCCACCCAGCTCCCCCAACCTCGTGATTCTGTGCACCGATAGGTATACATCCTTTACCCCCAATGCCGGGCAACAGGAAATAGACTGACCATGATAATTCAAGGGTAGTGCCAGATGAGCTTGGCGCCTGAAGGCGCCAAGCTCATCGGGCACTACCATTGAATTATTATGGTCGAACTATCTCCTGCACGGTGCAATTGGTACAAAGTCATTAGGCAACGCCTCCAATATTTGGAAAATGTGGCCATGGGGTTAAATGGGTTAATTACCTTATTTAGGTGTACATGTAGTTCCAGACTGTGGAGGCGAAAGACAGCAAGTCCGTTTTTGTGAAAAGTGAGATTTTGAATTGTAAGACAATGAAAACTTCCGCGGCTTTTCACAAAATAGACGGCTGGCTATCGTTTTCATTCACGCGGTGAAGACTGACGTCCCAGGATGGATATTTTACACGTGAGACTCGTCTGCCTTGCATTTAGAGCAGGTCGTGGGAAACAGATCGTCACAGTATGACGCCTAAGGCTCCCAGCTGATTTGTCACATCACGGCCTTGAGCTGTAATCGAATGGCTGTGCCTGGTTGCTCGTGTAGTACACCACAACCTAAGAGCTGTCATGGGCGAACGGTTTTGGCCGCAGCAGGCGGGAAGCATTCTCACAGGTTTACACGCGAAAATTACTCTTTCGCGTTACGCCGGTATATAATTCAGTAGGAGTTCTTTTGAGAAAGGTGAGGTCGAAGTCCACGAAAAAAATCAAACGGTATACAAATAATTATGCATAGTGAAGAAGACTCGCTGAACACAAGGATCGTTTGTTCAACTGAACTGACTGACTATATGGTATTTAACGTCATACCGGCACTAAATGTGATCAAAGACAATTAAACTGCCTAGCCGTACAACTGTATTTTAACCAATGGTACTTTTTCATACGAACGTTGTAAAAAAAAAAATCATTACTAGGGGTAACTGTCTTTAAGTGTATTCGTTAAGTAAATTTTAAGTGGGGTTACTGGTACATCATCACAACAAATGAAACTTCGGCGTCATTGTAATTATCACCGAGTTTAGTTACGCGTGATTTTGTCACAGGTGATACACATTTATATGCACTGAAACCATAATATCAACAGAAGTTTGTCTTCTGACCTGGTTCAGTCACGACAAAACGCTTTCATTATTCAACTTGTTTCCGTTGTATCACCGTTGCCAAGATCTGACACCAGCAAACTGAACATCTGCGGTCCAATACGCATTAAGTACAGCAGCACCAAGATCCCCAAGTACACAAACGTCATGATGCAGTTCTCGTGATTCAACATTGCGATGTGTTTCTCTGCAACAGACAAAACACGCGGGTCAGCCCTAGTATTATGTGCTCCAGTACACTGCGGTATCTAATAAACGCGCAGTTCTCCTGCTTCCTGCGGGGATACCCGGTGAGCAAGAGGTTCTTGGGCCAACGTGAGCCTTTGTTGACCTGCGCACGGCCATGCGCCGTGCGCTGGCCAGCTAAGGCTGATGTCGGCCGGATGATTCTTTGTTTACTAATACTATAGTGGGTTTTTTTTTTTTTCCTTTTCTAAACATGTCTCTACAGTTATTAAGTACGACTGTATATTGGGTTCATCTGATTGTTTACCACTGGCATATTGTGCTTATTGAATGTATGGCATAGGTTTAGTAACCGGTTCAGCGACTAGATTTTGGTCGTATTTCATATTAACCCTTTTGGCCCCAAGGTCCCATTTCTAACATTTTGGAAGTGTTGCCTAATGACTATGTGCCAGTTGCAGGAGATGGCTTGACCATGATAATTCAAAGGTAGTGCCAGCTTAGCTTGGCGCCTTCAGGCGCCAAGCTAATCTGGCATTACCCTTGAATTATCATGGTCAATCCATCTCTTGCTGTAGGGACTCGGGGCTAAATGGGTTAACTTTATTAGGTGATCTTTGTATGCATATTTTTTGGGGTAGAGCGCACCAAGCCTGATCTTTGTGGGATGTTCCATGTGTATATATATATATATATATATATATATATATATATATTTTAATTTTAAAAATAAAATAACGTATTTTATTATTATTATTTTAAAATTTACATACAACGCGGTTTCAGTTAGACCTCTGGATACTTTGATTTTCTTACAAATTACAACCACATTGGTTACCTTCCTCGATCCGTTACGCATTATCATGTTTTGCGGTTCGAGAGAGGGAACCTATGTGCAATGTCCAATATTGATTCTATTGTCTGCGACACGTTGAGCGTGACGGAAGTCTGTCTACTGCAAAACATCCCCAATCTGTCTACTGCAAACCATCCCCAATCTGTCTACTGCAAACCATCCCCAATCTGTCTACTGCAAACCATCCCCAATCTGTCTACTGCAAACCATCCCCAATCTGTCTACTGCAAACCATCCCCAATCTGTCTACTGCAAACCATCCCCACAATACAGCATGACTACACCGAACTAACGCATAAAAATGAACTAAGTTAAATAATAAAAATAATAATACATAGTATTTATATGGCGCATTTCTCACATGTATAACTCGATGCGCAGGCGAAAACCACGCACACACACACAAGTTACTACAACTCGTTAAATTCAAGCAGAAACGACTAATTATGAAGCACGACGATATTCAAGGGCGGTGCCAGAATAGCTTGGCGCCCATAGGTGCCAGAATAGCTTGGCGCCCATTGAACTATCATGCTCGACCTGTCTCTAGAATGGTAATACGGAGGGCAACTTCAAAATTTAGGGATTTCGGTCCTGGAGTAAAACGTGTTAGGCCCGTTAGTTGTCGATGAAAAGTAAACATAATACAACTGCAAGAGGCACAGATCCTCATCAGCCCCAGCAGCTGCGGGGCCTCATGAAGGTCTATGTCTCTGGCTGGTTTCACTTTGTAACCATTATAGAGCGATCGGAACACGCACGAGTCGTTTTAAAAACAATTTTTACCCAACCGCTGTCCAGACTTTTAATGATGCAAACAAACAAACGCCAAACCTGACCCGTCCGTCCCACTGTTTACTGTATAATAATAATAATAATACATAGTATTTATATGGCGCATTTCTCATATTTATAATATAACTCAATGCGCAGAGTTGTAATGTATATACAGTATTGTCCAGCTATCAGCATAATACTTCATCTATGATGCAAGTGACATGTTTTTATATTACGATATGTCCTCTGTTATTTGTAGTGTCACTGTGACTATCATGTTTATTGCCTTTACGTTTAGACCACAAAAGTGGCAAGGCATGCGGGTGTATATGAGTGAATGATGTGTGTGTGTGTGCGCGTGAGCAGCTTAACTATATTTTGATGTGTTTGTGTTCTTTTTAAGTTGCGCAGTACCGAAACGATTTCCTAATGTATTATTACATATGGCAATACAGTTCTATCTTATCTTAACCACGTTCCTTAGACGGCTTGGGATCTTCGCCGAGAAAATAACCCATTTAGCCACAAGGCCGCATTCGGGGCGGTCCGTGGCGCAGTGGTTAAGGCGCCTGCCACCAATGCCAAAGGTGCGAGGTTCGATACCGGGTTCCGGCGTCGGACTTTTCTCCTCTGGTGTCACCGTTAATTCGGGCGGATCGTCGGGGGTTCTTGCTCCGGGTACTCCAGTTCTTCCACCCCCTCCCATCCCCCCCCCCCCCCTACACACACACACACTTTGGTACCGGTTTCAGGCCACTTTACAAATTTCAAATACAAGCGATCAAAAATCTCTGTAACTTCAGTAGCTGAAATGGCCCTTCGTCTGTCTTGTACTGTGTTTGTCTTAAATGGCGTAAATCCGTGTCTGTTACGTGAGTGTGCGTGTTGGGTTTTCAGTTTGCGGTGCTTTGAGTCGATTCGCCTAAAAATTGAGAAAAAGCGCCTATGTAATCACGGTATTATTATTATTTTCCTAATTTTGGAGATGTTGCCTAACGGCTATGTACCAGTTGAGATGGATTGACCATGATAATTCAAGGGTAGTGGCAGATTAGCTTGGCGCCTTGAATTATCATGGTCGATCCATCTCCTACTGTTGTGCGTTGAGGCTAAATAGGATACACTAACACACATTTTTGAAGCAATCTGTGAGTACTGGCAAGTCAATGATAAAGCACGCTGAAAATAAACTACACATTTTACATGGGAAAACTGAACCTTATACATTCCAAGATGTTTATGCACCCCCCCCCCGGCCAACGTAGGCATGGAGGAAACACACATAACTGGAATAAATAAAACGGCAAGAATCAGCTGAGGTCAATGGCACTGTTAACTCATTGTATCCCAAAAACGAAATCCCCAAATTTTGCTGTTGTCCTCTGAAGACTGCATTGCAGTGCAGGACACAGATCGACCATGATAGTTCAAGGGTGATGCCAGAATAGCTTGGCGCCCGTAGGCGCCAAGCTATTCTGGCATCACGCTTGAACTATCATGGTCGATCCTTATCTTGCTGTGGTGTGTCTGGGGTAGAATGAGTTAACCGTATGCCTGTCGGTAGCGGTTTTTGTCGCGACGATTCCTGCACCAACAGTCGAGGGAACAATGCTGCGTGCACAAAACGGTTAATTGAACAATGACCTTTGGCAATACAAAGGCTCTGTGTTCTATGGTTATTTCAGTTTTCATAAGTTGTAAGGAAATTGCAGTACTCAGGGGCGGATCAGTCACCTCGAGTGGAGGGGGGGTGGGGGGGGGGCGGGGCGGGGCGGGGGAGGTCCAACGTTTTGTTTGGGACTTTAAACCTGAGACAAAAGGGGCCTTCTGACGGTTGACCTTGCTTCTCAACGGCCGCCGGAACAATTAAACCAACTCTGTTTTAGCATTTTAAAGGTTGTTTTTGTTGTTGTTGGTGGTGTTGTTGTTTGTTTTCTGTTTGTTTGTTGTTGTTTTTTGTTGTTTTGTTTTTTTGGGGGAGGGGGCGGCCGAACCCCTGGAACCCACCCCCAGATCCGCCCCTGATACTCTAAACATCTAAACACAGAAATTTCTCAGAAGTTGACTGACCGTATGTCCCCAGTAATAGGTTGATCTTCCTTTTCTCTTCAGTCACCTGTCTCCTAAACACAAGACAAGAGAACGCTTAAAAGATTCTAAAAATTAAACTCAAACTCGTGTGAGTATTAACAAACTGTAGTCTTCATTGGTGCAGATCGAAATTTCTAGCATGATCGTTTTTAACCCCTTCGCGGCTGAGAAAAACTAAAACTGACAAGATTCCACACTGCAAGAGACAGATCCTCATGAGCCTCCGCATTTGGCCAGGTCGGCTCAGGTGGATGTGTGAATCTTGCTGGCGCCAGTTTGTAGTCCACGCGATTCCTTGGGTGGGCTCTTTCTGTGGTTCATTCATTGTGCCCAAAGTACGAAATACCCACAGTTAGGAGTTTATCCTCTGAGGACCGCATTACGATTTAGGAGACAGATCGACCATGATAGTTCAAGGGTGGTGGCAGAATAGCTTGGCGCCTATTCTGCCACCACCCTTGAACTATCATGGTCGAGCCATATCTTGCTGTGGTGAGTTATGGGCAGAATGAGTTAACTTGACTGCCGAGAAAAAATATGAGAAAAAATATGAACACCTGCATGAGACAGATCCTCTGCCAAATGCGCCCCTGCTCCTGCGGGGGCTCATGAGGATCTATGTCTCTTGCGGACAACACTTTGTATCTATGTTCCTGGGACGACTGGGAATCTGGCGCTGACAATCAACGAAGATTGTTGAAACACTCTACATCAACGGGCAGTGACTGACTGGCAGCGAAGGTGTTGATATTCCAGAAACAATCTGCGTCCCACTAGCAGGGAAGGGATTTTAACGTACAAAAAGCACGCATACATTTTATCAGCAGGGTTTGTGACGGTGTTGTTTTGTTGTTGTGTTTTGTTTGTTGGTTTGTTGTTTGTTTTTTTGTGTTTGTTGTTGTGGGTTTTTTTGTTGTTGTTTGTTTTGTTGTTGTTTTTTTGGGGGGAGGGGGGCGGGGCGGCGCAGAACCATCCTGGTTTATCATTCCTCCGTCGACGAAGGTGAATGGCTCCCTTCTACTTCTAGCAGGACCGCGGGGCCTGAAACGGCTAACACGAAGGCGAAAGAAACAGTTGTGTCAAATGGCATAGTTCTAAAGTCTTGGCCATCATCCACGTGGTCAAAACACCTACAAAATAATAACCTAGCACTGTATTTTCTGCCAAGATTTCCCCCCAATAAACTACCCTCGGGCGCCAGCTGGCGCGCGTGTTGTGGACTTAAGACACGGCGTGGTAAATTTTCCCTACTACCACTGATCAGCAGTAAGGAGCACGACTGCCAGCACCCTATGTAACCTACCTTTCTTCAACGTTGGATGTCTGGTACTGGTGGGTTTCAAACTGCCGTATTCCATGTAAGCGCACATTACACAACCGTATGTCGTTCTCGATGTCGCTCATCTGCCGTTTGGAAAGATAACCGAAGCTAGATATGATTAACTCATTCGAGACGTGCCGCGCCCGGATACGCGGCTTTTGCCGCGTATGTGGCATGTCTCGGATGAGTTAATGATTTTTGTACTTTTTTTTCAAAATAAGAAATTCTGGACTTGTGTCGTAAAAAAAAAAGCAAGCAAGCGCGCACACTCACACACACACGACACACACACTATAATGCTGTGGCACAGACACAAACGTAGACGGATCTCTGTCCGGATTAAAACATGATAGGCTTCGATGTGTGCGCGCGCACCACACACACATACACAAAGACCGTCAGACACACACACTGGCGCACGCAAGGACGTGCGCTAGATCTGCGGCAAAGCCGGGCGGCACTCTCGGTAGGGGGAAAGAGCCGCGAGACTCAATGCCACATCAGTGTTAGTAAATGTCACCTCTAAAGAGTCCAATAAAGCCGCTAGTACACACACACGCACGTTCGCTAGTAGACTGCAAGAAATGCTCAGTCGGGACTTGAAAACTCGAGCGAAACTCAGTGAGTTGTAAAAGTCTAAAGGTCTATTCTAAACAGTTAATTAAAGCCGCTATTTCTTACTAGCATGATGTTCATTCTCACGGCCATATCAGTTGATCCTTTCCCAGCCTTTGAAATCACAACACACGCCTCGGTGTGCCCAACGGCTCGTCGGACGTGAGATGTTTTTGAATAAATGCGCGCCATGAACTTGGCAATCACGTGACCAGCCTCTTTCGACAGACTCGCCTACAGTCTGAAAACGTGTACTTAACTGATAGCGATTGATTAGAGTGCAGATAGACAAAAATCGTCACAGTCGCATCCGGTCTAAGGATGAGCACAGGAAGACTCTCCAGTACTACCTCATAGTCTTCGCGGCATATTTTCAAAATCATCTCTGACGTTGAAAAGGTCGAACGCTCGGTGTTGTTGAAGTTGTGTTGAGTATGAATATAATCTCAGTGTATCAGTCAAACAAAACGAGCATTCATTGACCGGCCACTTTTTCGAATTTACTTTTCTCCAAAAACATTCTAGTCTGAGCACTAGGTGAAACTGTGCACTTAGGTCAGCCAAGCTTAGACATAAATATGTTATGTATGACTCTGGCCAAGCTGGATGAAATAAAAGAAAGCCTCAAACAGATGTCCCCTGAAAGCAAAGATCAAACTTTAAGATCTTCGCAGTGACAGAATGAGATGTATATATTACTTCCCTTTATATTTGAGCAAATCTGGACTGACCAACCCTGTTTAGAAATAAGTTTGTATTGTAGATATAACTTTGCTCTCTCTCTCTCTCTCTCTCTCTCTCTCTCTCTCTCTCTCTCTCTCTCTCTCTCTCTCTCTCTCTCTCTCTCTCTCTCTCTCTCTCTCTCTCTCTTTTTTGTGCAGCTGAATTTAAATGGAATAAAGAATTCTTATACCAAGTTGTGGGATGATTTTCAATTAAAACACGAGAATTTTGGCACAGAAAAACATTTCACAAAATAGGTACCTCTACTGAATAAGGAAGCTACATAAGAATAATAATAATTACGGTATTTATAATGCGCTTATCTTATAATGGCAATCGAACATGGCGTAGCTTTTATCGTAAGGAAAGAGGTGGCTGGAACTGTCATCAGCTGCACCCCCGTGTCAAGCAGACTAATCTCCATCCGCATCTCCGCCCGACCGCACAACATCACTATCATTCAAGTATACGCTCCAACAGCAGATCATGATGATGAAGAATTAGAAGAATTTTACGAACAACTGGACAACATCATCAAGAAAACACCTAAGAAATACATTCTGACTGTCCTCGGTGACTGGAATGCAAAGATCGGCCCTGACGCCTACCAACAATGGGCAGGAACAGCTGGCAAGTTTGGCCTTGGAGAAACAAACGACAGAGGCCTGCGACTTTTAGAGTTCGCACAGAGTCACCGTCTCACCGTTGCTAATACCCTCCATCCACACAAGAAGTCAAGAACAGTGACATGGCAATCGCCAGGAGGCCTGGTCCATAACCAGATTGACTTCATCTTGCTGCCTCGACGATTCAAATCAGTCCAGCGTTAACAAAGCACAAACGAGGTCCTTTCCTGGCGCTGATATTGGCAGCGACCACAACCTCGTCCTTACTAGCCTCAAGTTGAAGCTGGCATTGAAACGAGATAGCAAGAGCCCTCGCATCAGATTCGACCTCCAGAAGCTAAAAGACCCGGAAGTAGAAGAGCTCTTCCAAGCCCAGGTGGGAGGCAGATTTGCAGCCTTGGCTACTTTGGACTGCGACGTAGACACCCTTGCTGGAAATATAAAAGAGGTGTTACTTTCTACAGCAGAAGAAGTGCTGGGGAAGCAGAGGAAGCGCAAACAGCCCTGGGTCACCGATGACATCCTCGATCTCTGTGATGAGAGGAGAGCCTGGAAGAAAAAGAGAGACCAAGACCTCACATCAGCAAACAAGTACAGACTTGTCAACAAGAAGATCAGGAAGAGGATGAAAGAAGCCAAAGAAGATTGGATTGAAGACCAGTGTTCGGCGTGGAGGGCATGGCAAACGGCAACAGCAAGAAGGCTTATGAAACGCTAAGGACCCTCACCAAGACTCAACAGCGAACAGCCACAGTCATCGAAGACAGCAGCGGCCAACTCCTTACGGAAAACACTGCTGTACTAAACAGATGGACTGAGTACTGCCGAGACTTGTATAACTACAAGGCTGAGCCAGACACCAGCATCCTCCAAAACAACCAGGCTGGGGCCAGGAAGGCTGAAGACCTGCCAGTGTTAGCTGAAGAGGTGGAAGCAGCCGTACGCGGCCTGAAGGGAGGAAAGTCTCCAGGTGTAGACAACATACCTGCTGAACTGTTGAAACATGGAGGAGAAGTAACAACGAAGGTCCTCACTACACTCTGTCAAAAGATCTGGGAGCAAAAGAAATGGCCAGTAGAATGGACACAGTCTCTAGTGATCCCACTCCCCAAGAAAGGAAACATGAAACAGTGCCAGAACTACAGAACTATCAGTCTGATAAGTCACCCTAGCAAAGTAATGCTTAGAATCATTCTCAACCGCCTCAAAACTTTCGCCGAGGAACTGTTGGCAGAAGAACAGGCTGGCTTCAGAGTTGGAAGAAGCACTGTAGAGCAGATTTTCAACTGCCGCGTCCTGATCGAGAAACATCTGCAGCATCAGCGCGAACTCTACCACAACTTCATTGATTTCAGGAAAGCATTTGATCGCGTCTGGCACGACGGACTCTGGCAAGTCATGAGATCGTTCAACATAGAGGAGGGACTGATCCAAATGATAGAAGCGCTTTACAAGAACGCCTGCAGCGCGGTTCTACTTAACAATCAGTCAGGCGAGTTCTTCAGGACGACGATCGGTGTCCGTCAAGGATGCCTGCTCTCTCCTGTCCTTTTCAACATATTCCTGGAGAAGATCATGCAGGAAACCCTCCACGACCACCATACTTCAATCTCTATTGGTGGCAGATCCCTGTGCAATCTTCGATTCGCAGACGATATTGACCTCATGGCAGGCAGCAATAGTGAGCTCCAAAACCTGACAGACAAACTTTCAAGTAGCGCAGGGTCTTATGGCATGGAGATCAGTACGGATAAAAGCAAAGTGATGATCAACACCACAAGCGACAGCAGCAGCAACATTCACATGAACGGCCAGAAGCTAGAAGAGGTCAATAGCTTCAAGTACTTGGGAGCCACCCTGTCCAAAGACGGTAGTTGCGTAGCAGAGATCCGTATCAGGATAGGTACAGCAACATCCGCAATGGCCAGGCTGGACAGGATATGGCGAAGTAACTCCATCAGCTTCACCATCAAGTACAGGCTTTACAAGTCCCTCGTAGTGTCTATTCTACTCTACGGCTGTGAGACTTGGACACTGCTTGCAGACTCAGAAAAGAAAATCCAAGCCTTTGAGAACAAGTGCCTGAGGAAGTTGCTCCGCATCTCGTACCGCGAGCACAAGACCAACGAATATGTACGGAGCATCGTCACTTCCCTGGTGGGCCCACATGAACCCCTTCTGGCAACCGTGAAACGGCGCAAGCTTGCTTGGTTTGGCCACGTGACCCGACACAACACCTTGTCCAAGACTATCCTCCAAGGCACTCTCGAAGGAAGTCGTCGTCGAGGTCGTCAGAGAAAGAGTTGGGTCGCAAACATAAAAGAATGGACTGAACTCGAGATGCCAGACTTGCTTGCCACCGCCCAAAATAGAACTCAATGGAGAGCACTGTCTGTTGCTGCTGCCTTTCAGTCCCCCCAACGCCCAGTTCGGGCAAGGGACTGATGATGATGATGATATCTTATAATAATTATAACTCTAAGCGCGCACTCACAAACTCGCACACGCATGCGCACGCTTTAGACAATGACTCACGTAACACAAATAGTGAAAATACATTACGACGGTCAGCTTGGGGTGGGGAGTGTGGTGGTATAGTGCTAGAACTGTTGAAAGAGATGAGTTTTGAGGGCGGACTGGAAGGAGGAGAGCGAGTGTTTCTGACGGAGAGAGAGTGTTCCAGGTGGATGGACCGTATACTGCGAGGAGCGGGGGCCGAAAGTGCTGAGTTTGGTGCGGGGGATGAGGAGGCGGAGAGGATCGGAGGCGGAGCGGGGAGGAGTGTAGGGGGTGAAGTAAGTTGGAGAGATAGGCAGGAGCGCAGTTGTTCAGGGATTTGTAGCAGAGAGACAGAGTCTTGTATTGGATGCGTTGGGGAATGGGGAGCCAGTGAAGGAGCTTGAGCAGGGGAGTGATGTGGTCGGATTTTTTCTTTCTGAGGACGAGGCGGGTAGCGGCATTGTTCTGGACGCGCTGGAGAGTGAAAGTGGTGGAGTGAGGAAGGCCGGAAAGGAGAGAGTTGCAGTAGTCAATGCGAAATAAGATGAGAGAGACAGCGAGTTTGGTGGCAGCTTAGGTAGTGAGGTATTTTCTGATCTGACTGATACGGCGGAGGTGGAAATAACATGCCTGGGCCGTGGCGGAGACGAAGCTGGTCATGGAAAGAGAGGAATCGAGCATAACGCCAAGGTTCTTGACCGAATCAGAGAGGGAGATGGGGGTGCTGTCGAGTTGAAGGTGGAGAGAGGGGGGGGGGGGGAGCTGGGAAAGTTTCTGGCGAGTGCCTACCAGCATGGCTTCCGTTTTGTCGTCGTTCAGTTTGAGCTTGTTTGCTGTCATCCAGTTTTTCACGTCTTCAGAGCAGTCAGTAGTGTCCGAGTGTTGTCGAGTTTGTCTTTGTCTAGTAGTTGTGAGTCGTCAGCGTAGAGGTGGTGGCGTATGTGGTGAGACTGGATGATGTTGGACAGGGGGGAGGTGTAGAGTGTGAAAAGGACCGGGCCCAGGACGGACCCCTGTGGAACGCCGCAGGAGAGCCTGACTGGGTTGGAGGAGACGCCGTCGATGGTGACGGACTGCTGTCTGTCGGAGAGGTAGGAGAGAAACCAGGAGTGAGCAGAGTCAGTGATGCCAAAGGAGTGGTGAAGGCGGTGGAGGAGGATAGAGTGGTCTATGGTGTCGAAGGCGGCAGAGAGATCGAGTAGCGTAAGAAGGGAGATGTTGCCCGAGTCAGTGGAGAGAAGCAGGTCGTTTAGGATATGTAGATGGGCTGTTTCGGTGCTGTGATGTTTGCGATAGGCAGACTGGAAGGGACTGAGGAGGTTGTCGGCGAGGTGGAGGTTGAGTTGGTTGAGGACAGCATGGAAACGAATGACAACTTCAAGTAAATCTTGTTTGTGTGTTGCATAGGGATTAAAATACGTGCACAGGGCAAAGTGTTTGGTTGATGATGATTCTTTTCTAATTCAACTTTTAAAATCACGGTGTCGGGCGTAACCTCTACGGTCATAGTAGTGCCAAAAGTTGAGTACAACATGATACAGCTAAAGGTACATAATCAGGAAAGCAACATAACCACACGATTATTAATGAATTTTGTTGTGTTTGCAGAAAACGAGCTTTATCAGTTAAAAATGAGTAAAAAAAAAAACAATTATTTAGCAGGGGACAAAAACAGGCATCGTGATTCCGGTCATTCGTAACGTTCAACACCTTGACTGTAGCATGGTACCATGCTTAGCACAATACAAATTTTTCTCTAACTCCCTCAAAATGTTACAAAAAGGAAAACAATTGCTGGATACTGTTTCAGTAGTGTCAGATACATGCAATCAAATCAAAATGTGAGATGAAATTTCAGGTATGTGTAATGTTTCTTGTCTCGCCTTTGAGAATTGCTCATATTTACTACATTGCGCTGTTTCACTGACTTGTTACTTTTTTTCTGCTTTTGAATGAAGTTTGTATCATTTTAATATTCAGCCATTTACTTGTTCATATATTATATCAGGGATACTATACTGATCAACAAAAGAAACGCGAAGTTTTCACCATAATGTTTTTCTTTGTAAATATGCTTTAATCCGGGTTATTTTGACCTCATTTATTAGAAAATGTTATGAAGAGTGTGTTATGTCGTGTGCAAATAGAATGTTTGGTCTTAAAAATCGCACATCGATGACTTATGACATCATCAATGACACTACCATCACAGGATATTGAAAGTTGAAATGGAGAGCATCTGCAGAGGACACAGCTGAAAGCCAACCAATGTGCTGTGTCACTAGGGTCCGTGTGCATGAAAATCAGGCCGGTTTGGTCTTGACCTACTTTTCGTTTGTCAAAGGCACCTAAATAATCAACATGACCTACAAACATGAAAATCAACAAGTTCTTTATTTTTAGGTTAGCGGCCATATTTACCTGATCAAAGGGATATGGGTGTGTTCTTTATCTCCATGTCAGTCACTGGAGCATAAAAAAATGGTCTGAAAGTAATTCACATTAAATCAAATAAGATTTATTAAGAAAATGATGTGCACCGGAAGTTGTGGTTCTCTTATAAATTTTTCGAGCCAAATTTCGTTTGAGGCAGTTAATAACATCATAAGCAATCCACACAACTTGTGTGTTAAAACATATCACAGGAAACTTGCTTTACAGAGTGTGTCCAGTTTTGCTTATTTTCACCACTAATGAAACCCTGTGTCCTCCAAGGTAGCCATGGGCGATAACTCATCCAATTTTTGTGTGAAGGTAGCTCGGACAGTAGGCTGAAGTAAGCAACAAATAAAATTTTCTTGTTTTGCTGTCAGGGTGGCTCTTTGTTTGCGGGTACACTTACACTTTTCGCGTTTTTAACCCTTATCATTCGGAAAACACCAGTGTGGTAAATAAGTTTGACTAAAAATAGTTCAAGGGTAGTGCCAGAATAGCTTGGCGCCTCTAGGCGCCAAGCTATTCTGGCACCACCCTTGAACTAAAGTTATTGGTCTATATATCCTTATTTGTAAGTACTATAATGTAGCTTGCATATATGGCAGTGTACAAATTTGAAGCTTTTAGCCTCAGTATGATATGGATTAATGGAAGTCAGTATATAAAAAGTTATAAGTACTTTTGGACATTATAGAGGTGTACCTTTACTCTGTGTCTTTGCATCTATCGTAGATACATGCAATGTTCATGGCAGAAAAAGGGCACTCATCTGTTTTTACTGCAGACATCCAAGCCACTGTTTAGAATATCTACATCTAACACATGCAAGCGAGCACGCACACACACACACACACACACACACACACCGCTCATAATGATGTTACACAGTCAAGCGTACAAATCAAGCGAAAGCTTTATTTCTGACTTGAAGGCCCTTTCAACAATACAACATCAAGGATATTTCAGTCATGGATGGACACTGAAGTTTGAACAATCAGACGCAGTACAGCATCCATTCATCATTGTTCGCTCCCAGTTCCCATGACCAAGTGATACAAATTTTGAAACTACACTGATGAGCAATGCAACATCATTAACATCATAGTTCAGTTCTGATGATGTTTCCGAATATGTCACATTCTTCTGCTTGTTGGTATATTTGACATTTTATTCCAAAGATGATCTTCATGTCAGTGTCCAATTTCAATGGATGACAGTCTTCACTCTTAGAGACTGATTCAGTTTTTTCAGAATCTCAAAAAACTGAATTTCTGCTTTTTGGTTCAGACAGAACAGGCTTATATAGACAGCCTGTTCCATTTGCAAGAGGCATACATTCTCATGAGCCCCTGTTTCTCTCTCTCCTCCTTCCAGTCCGCCCTCAAAACTCACCTCTTTCAACAGTTCTAGCACTATAACGCCACCACACTCCCCATCCCAAGCGGACTGTCGTAATGTATTTGTGGTACGCGAGTCATTGTCAAAAGCGTGCACATGCGTTCTTGAGTTGTGAGTGCGCGCTTAGAGTTATAATTATTATAAGTGCATTATAAATACTGCAATTATTATTATTGTTTTCACAGGGGCTCATGAGAATTTATGTCTGTTGCTGGCCACAGATCATGGGGTATAGTTAACCCATTTAACCCCACGGCAGCATTTCTCAAATGTTGGAGTCATTACATGACTGTACCAGTTGCATGGGTGCTTCTGTGTCGGGTATGTGCCGGAATTCCGTTTTTGATTTTTTGAAACCTTACCTGCCATAAGAAATTACATGCTCCTCTGGACCTTTCAGGTTTTTTGAAAATTCAACAGAAGCACCCATGCAGTTGCAGGAGATGGACTGACCATGATGATTCAAGGGTAGTGTCAGATGAGCTTGGCACCTTCAGGTGCCAAGCTCATCTGGCACTACCCTTGAATTATCATGGTCGATTTATCTCCTGCTAGAGGGCGTTGGGGCTAAATGGGTTTATCCAGAGATCTGGCACTACCCTTGAATTATCATGGTCAATTTATCTCCTGCTAGAGGGCGTTGGGGCTAAATGGGTTTATCCAGAGATCATCTGGCACTACCCTTGAATTATCATGGTCAATTTATCTCCTGCTGGAGGGCGTTGGGGCTAAATGGGTTTATCCAGAGATCATTTTCAGCCGTTTCAAATTTTGCATGCTGTCACCCATGAACTTAAAATGTCATGCATGCTGTCCTGGAGTTCTAATTGTATTTCAGTAAGTCACAGGCTGCTAGTCTTGACTAGATCCAAGACTGGCAGAAAAGTGGGCACCAGACATTGTGAATGATTTACCAGGAAGACATCCATCAGCCAGTCTGGAAATCAGTTCCTGCACACATAGCAAAGGAAATGAATCAATAAATAGAATGGGTGCGCATACCAGGAAAATCAGTTCCTGCACACATAGCAAAGGAAATGAATCAATAAATAGAATGGGTGCGCATACCAGCAAAATCAGTTCCTGCACACATAGCAAAGGAAATGAATCAATAAATAGAATGGGTGCGCATACCAGGAAAATCAGTTCCTGCACACATAGCAAAGGAAATGAATCAATAAATAGAATGGGTGCGCATACCAGGAAAATCAGTTCCTGCACACATAGCAAAGGAAATGAATCAATAAATAGAATGGGTGCGCATACCAGCAAAATCAGTTCCTGCACACATAGCAAAGGAAATGAATCAATAAATAGAATGGGTGCGCATACCAGTAAAATCAGTTCCTGCACACATAGCAAAGGAAATGAATCAATAAATAGAATGGGTGCGCATACCAGCAAAATCAGTTCCTGCACACATAGCAAAGGAAATGAATCAATAAATAGAATGGGTGCGCATACCAGGAAAATCAGTTCCTGCACACATAGCAAAGGAAATGAATCAATAAATAGAATGGGTGCGCATACCAGCAAAATCAGTTCCTGCACACATAGCAAAGGAAATGAATCAATAAATAGAATGGGTGCGCATACCAGCAAAATCAGTTCCTGCACACATAGCAAAGGAAATGAATCAATAAATAGAATGGGTGCGCATACCAGCAAAATCAGTTCCTGCACACATAGCAAAGGAAATGAATCAATAAATAGAATGGATGCGCATACCAGGAAAATCAGTTCCTGCACACATAGCAAAGGAAATGAATCAATAAATAGAATGGGTGCGCATACCAGCAAAATCAGTTCCTGCACACATAGCAAAGGAAATGAATCAATAAATAGAATGGGTGCGCATACCAGCAAAATCAGTTCCTGCACACATAGCAAAGGAAATGAATCAATAAATAGAATGGGTGCGCATACCAGCAAAATCAGTTCCTTGGGCCTTTGCAGAAATGACGACTTATACAGAAGAACTTGTTCTGAGCAAACACATTTTTGCATTTTTCTCAAAAAAGAAAGTGCTTACAGTCAATTGTTGCGCAGGGGGTGGAGTTTACATGGAGGCAACTGATCCGCCCATGTCACCTGTTATTAAAGACCATCATTTAGGTGGCTACAGCCACAGTCACAGCTACAGCCACAGTCACAGCTACAGTCACAGCTACAGCCACAGTCACAGCCACAGTTACAGCTACAGCCACAGTCACAGCTACAGTCACAGCTACAGTCACAGCCACAGTCACAGCCACAGTCACAGCTACAGTCACAGCTACAGCCACAGTCACAGCTAAAATCACAGCTACAGTCACAGCTACAGCCACAGTCACAAATGATGGTCCTTAAAGACAGGTAATCTCTCATAAGGGTGGTCACTAAAAACAAGCTCCGCTGTTCTGCTGCATATGAGTAGGATTGTTTCTGCGGTAGCCTGAATAATTCTGTCTCTAAATATACTGTGAATTTTGCATTCCCCATTTGGGCCTCCCAGAAACATGACTGCCTCGCCCAACAAGAAATCTTGCATTTGGTGACAGGCGAGTGCATTTGGTCCTCTCTGCTATTCGTCATGGATGGTGCCAGAATTGCTTGGCGCCAACTATTCTAACACCTCCCTTGCACTGTCATGGTTGATTTACATCCTGTTGTAGCCAGTCAGGGATGAATAAAATAAAAAGTTTCAAACCTTGGGTTTTTGATTTCCACCAGACATGTAG
Organism: Semisulcospira habei; assembly: GCA_036245525.1. NCBI lineage: Eukaryota > Metazoa > Mollusca > Gastropoda > Semisulcospiridae > Semisulcospira > Semisulcospira habei. Next base: position 144,213,482 of record BTPG01000004.1, on the reverse strand, counting down.
CCAACTGCCATACTCTCTGTTGTGTGGCCCCATACTAACTCCACTGCATTGAAAAAAAGTTTAACATTTTCTTATGAAACAAATAATACATACGAAATATGGAGAAGAACCTACTGGAGAAAGAAATGCACAACGTCACCCTTTGGGTCTGGCTTTTAAAATATGGGCATTTCTTTTTATATCTAAGGGCAATATCAACTGCTGAAAAAAAAGTCATCCCCAGTATTACAAACAATTATGTATTGACAGGTGACGCTTCTGATCACAAAATGTTTTAACCCAAAATATTAATAAATTGCTTTGTCATAGTCTGTTCTAAGTGTGTTTCTTTCTTCATTGGGATGTTCAATGTATTATGAAACCAGCTATGCTGGTGATGCGGATAGCTCTATGGCTCCCAAGTAAAAATCTGGCATGCAAAAGGTACCGGTACTCAAGATGACAGCCATCACTGGCCCACTCACAGATGTGCACAGGCCAGTTGAGACTGATGACAATATGGGGACCTCTTCCCTACTCAGCCCGAAACAAACAAGCAATCTGCCCTACAAATGGAAAACAAACGGTATGTTGATCCATTTTTGTGGTAAGCAAGATTTGTATAATATATGGATGCATTTCCAAAATTTTGGAGTTGTCACCTGACAACTATGTACCAGTAGGAGGAGATAAATGGACCATGATAACTCAAGGGTAGTGCCAGATTAGCTTGGCGCCTGAAGGTGCCAAGCTAATCTGGCACTACCCTTGAGTTATCATGGTCCACCCATCTCTTGCTGCAGGGCTTCGGGGCTAAATGGGTTAACAATGAAATTCTTGCATTTGACAAAATTGAACTTGCTGTCGGCCTTCCAAGCGAAGACACTAAAGAGATGCTCAGTCAGAACGCATCACTTGAAAACCACAAAAAATACTTACAATCCAAATAGTCTGGTGATTCACAAATCTTTAGAGCCACAGCCCCTGCAAGTTTGCTGTCTATGTTGGGTAGTAAACTAGACCCTGGAAAATAGAGTGGTGTGATGAATTTCTTTGAAGACGAATTCATGTACAATTGCACATATCCACTCTCTACTGTCTATATTCAAATACTGACAAGCAAACAAAAGAAATCCGACATTTTTGGAATCCTCAGAAACGCTGCTGTTTACGATTATTCCAAATATGTGGCATTTCCTTTGCTCGTCTCTTTGTATGTACTTGGTATGCGTACCGTATCTATCCACGCTTTCCTTGCCCATTCGGTTTGTGAGTGTCTATACTCAGTCTGACAGTACGCTTATTTCAACGACCAGCCAGCGAAGAACTACCCCAAAACTATCATTGCTGGTACATCTGCACTAAGTGCTGCTGTCACTTGAACAACCAGGATAGTTCAAGGGTGGTGCCACGATAGCTTGGCCTCTGGAAGCACCAAGCCATTCTGCCACCACCTTCAAACCATCGTGGCCAATTGGTTTCAAAGTCGTTGAAGGACAACTAAAAAAATGTAGGTATTTTGACCTTAACCCATTTAGCCCCGGGACCCTGCGGCAGAAGATGGATTGATCATGATATTTTAACCCTTATCATTCGGAATACACCAGTGTGTGAAATAAGTTTAACTAAAATGGTTCAAGGGTAGTGCCATAATAGCTTGGCGCCTCTAGGCGCCAAGCTATTCTGGCACCACCCTTGAACTAAAGCCATCGGTCTATATCCTTATCTGCAAGTACTATCATGTAGCTTGCATATGGCATTGTACACATTTGAGGCTTTTGGACTTAGTATGATATAGGTTAAGAGTAGTGACAGAGGAGCCTGAAGGCACTACCCTTGAATTATCATGATCACTCCATCTCCTGCAACTGGTATAGTCATTAGACAACACCTCCAAAAGTCTGGAAGTGCGGTCATGGGGTTAAGCGGGTTAAAGCTCACTGTTCACAGAAAGAAAGAAAGATTGTTTAGTGTGCCTTACCCAGGAAGTGGGACTGAAAGCAGGTGCTCAGGCCCTGACTAGCGTTGTCTGATGTCCGCACGTGGTCGGCGCAAGTTTTGGCAAGCAGTGTTCTCATTATGTGTTCTCCGCAACCTATACAACTCCAAAAAGAGAAGTTCAATGAGGACACTTGACAAAAGCAGGCAAAACATGGTCCGAAAAACAACATTATCAGTGATTATGAAAGCCCGCAAATTTGGGTGGCCAGCCGGACAATGCACCAACATTAAAAACTTAGTACCCTAAGACAAAATCCAGTCACTGAGTCACCCATCAAACAAACACGTTCTTCTGAGCCAGGCAACCATAATGCAGTTTCAAGTCACTGGAAGCTTTTCTGAGCGGCCAGGGGCAACCAAGCCACCCTTTGCAGGATAGCATTGGCCAGTGGTGTGTTTCATTACCCGTCTCGTTTCCAAGGCACCAGCCCTGTATTGCTCAGGTGAGCTGTCAAATTACCATCAGCACTAAGTGTTTGCAGCCATCAGTGTTTGACCCATTTAGCCCCGAGTCCCTACAGCAGGAGATTGATTGACCATGATAATTCAAGGGTAGTGTCAGATTAACTTGGTGCCTTTAGGCGCCAAGCTAATCTGGCACTACCCTTGAATTATCATGGTAAATCCACCGCCTGCAAATGGTACATAGTCGTCCAGTAACACTTCCAAGGAAAAGCACCCGTGGGGCTAAAAGTGTTTAACTTTCAACAACAAATGGTGAAATTTTGTACCCGATGTAATTACAGCAATTGCTGGATCTCCGGCCTTGGTGGCGTTTTGAGCCCAGCAGCCAGCGCCATACACAGCAGCCTGTCAACATCACAGGCAAAATGTCCCGAATGAATGTCTGATGTCTTCACCATCATTCTGGACAAAACTCTTCAAAGCATTCAATTGAATGATGACCAGAATGCGTGTTAACCTATTTAGCCACGACGCACTACTGCAGGAGGTGACGACCATGATGACTCGAGGGTAGTGCCAGATTAGCCAACCTAATGGCGCCAAGCTAATATGGCACTATCCTTGAATTATCATGGTCAATCCATCTCCTGCAGCTGGTACACAGTCAGCTTGGCGCCTCTGGAAGGGTCAAGCTAATCTGTCACTGCTCTCAAACTATTAACCCATTTAACCCCAGTGCCCTGCAGCAGGAGATGGATCGACCATGTTAACTCGAGGGTAGTGCCGGATTAGCTTGGCGCCATCAGGCACCAAGCTAATCTGGCACTATCCTTAAATTATCATGGTCGATCCATTTCCTGCAACTGGTACACAGTCATCCGGTAACACCTCCAAATCCAAACAGGAAAGGCGGCGGTGGGGTTAAACGGGCTAATCCATGAGTCGCTAATAACCTGTTTGCTGCCAATACACCTGCACGCCACCACTCATGTCCCCCTGTTAATCCAAATGGTCCATGCACAGCAACCTTTGGCACACTGTTCAGGGAGTCAAACATGGACCCTTGGACGAGTTAAGATGGCGGTGAACTCTGTCTGGTTTATTATATATACATTACTGATTGACCAGCATACCAGTAAATCAAAACTTTACTAAGCATGCTCTTTAGATTCACCACCACCAGCTTAACCCTTTTAGTCCCAACCCCCCACAGCAGGAGACTGACCATGATAATTGAAGGTCATGCCAGATTAGCTTGGCGCCTGAAGGCACCAAGCTAATCTGGCACTACCCTTCAATTATCATGGTCAATCAGCCTCCTGCAACTGGTACATAGTCGTTAAGTAACACTTGAAAAATTTGGTAAATGCACCCGTGGGGTCAAAACGGTTAATGCACCTGTGGGGTCAAACGGGCTAACCCTTTGACTCTCAGTCACATCTTGTAGAGGTGATTCCTGCCGAAATCGCCTGATCAATAGCATGACCTAAGGCACAGGGTTAGACCATTTAGCCCCGATGTCCTACAGCAGGAGTGAGATCGACCATGATAATTCAAGGGTAGTGCCAGATTAGCTTGGCGCCTGGCACCATCCTTGAATCATCATGGTCAAAACATATCGCACAACTGGTATTTAGTCATTAGGTGACACCTCCCAAATGTGGCCATGGGATTACACGGGTTAATTCGCAAGACGTATTATGTGTACGCTATCATTTTTCCTCAGAAATAATTCTGATTCAAAACCAGTTGCCACACTGGCTTTGGCTTAAAACCAGCCTCTTGAAATTGCAACAGGAAAGTGTACACCAAGTAAGCACAAGGCCTTTGGGCCAACATCAGCTGCCATTGGTCTGCGCAGCAATGAGTGGGCCAGCTGCAGCCCAGTGACCTTGTGCTCACTGGGTGCGCAATGTCCTCACCGGTCCCAGCCGGCCTGGCTGTTTCAGCCAAATCCCACCGCTAGACACCGCAGCTGCAACATTCCCCTCGCTGTCCACGCAGACAGCTCCCACTGTATCCTGCACACCAGGCGACTCCTCCAGTGGGGCTTGGTCTGATGTACTGTGTGGACGATTCTGTGCATCTGAAAAAGGACAGAGAACCCCAATAGCCAAAGGTCTTTGGACTGACGATGGCCACAGTTGGCCAACTGCAGCCGTCGTCAGCCCAAGGAAAGTGTTTCACCTGAGTCATCTCCCAGTGAACAAAAGGAGCTCAAGTTGACACTGGATGCAGGTGGTCTGCACACAGCCTTGTGGAGGCCAACTGCAGCCTGAGAACCTTTGAGCTGTGTACAGGTGAACAGCGGGCGAATACAACACGATAATAAATAATGGGGTATGGGTAGCAATAAGCACTGGAGGAGGTGGATGCCTTTACTTATCTGGTTAGCGTCATCGACAAACAGGGAGGCTCAGATACAGATGTCAAGCAAAGGATAGGGAAAGCACGAACAGCATTTATACAATTGAGAAACATCTGGAGATCCAAAGAACTATCAACCAAGACCAAAGTCAGGATCTTCAACACCAATGTCAAGGCAGTTCTTCTATACGGAGCAGAAACTTGGAGACAGTTGCCATCACAAAGAGAATACAAGTCTTCATTAACAACTGCCTGCGCAAGATCCTAAATATCCATTGGCCAGAGACCATCAGCAACAACGAACTCTGGAATAGAACCAACCAGCTGCCTGCAGAAGACGAAATTAAACAACGACGTTGGAGATGGATAGGGCACACCTTACGTAAGCCAGCGGACAACATCACCAGGCAAGCCCTAACATGGAATCCACAGGGCACACGGAAAAGAGGCAGACCAAGAAACACATGGCGCCGGGAACTGGATGCAGACCTTAAGACCATGAAGATGACCTGGAACCAAGTGGAAAGGAGAGCCCGGGACAGAGACTCTTGGTGATCCTTTGTAGGCGGCCTATGCCCCAGTAGGGGTGCAAGGCATAAGTAAGTAAGTAAGTAATGGGTAGCAATGAGTGAGGAGATAATACCCTGGCAGACAGTGCCCAATGCTATTCTGCAAACAGTTCTCAATGGACAAACATAACCCAACATCAGCCTGAGGTCTTTATGCTTACTAGCAAGCATTAACCCTTTGGCTGTCCACAGCGTTTTTTTGGCGAGGTGATTCCTGCAGGAATCAATACCCAAAAGGTCAACTGTATTCTTACCTGATTGGTGGCAGTTCAAACACAAGTCTCCGATAGAATGATTTGAACAGACACCATCTAATTTCAATCTTTTTGTCCTCAACGCTGAATCACTATCCACTCTCCGCTTATACTTTCTGTGGAGCTGCTTGGATTTATCTGTTAAAAAAACAACACAATAAAAACAATAAATGATATTACTCTAGCCAAAAAAAAAAAAAAAAGGAATACAAGTTGTAAATTAGTCACACTGATGAAGAAATTAATCAAATTCACACACTTATAATATAAAGCTTGTGTTTCGTCAACTTGTGTAAAATCAGAACTACAATGACACAATAGCAAATAACCCAGTGTGACTTTCTTGTTCACAAGCAGGTCATTAAACTAAGGCTGACCTGTATTCACCAACATAACGCTGTGACACAAATTAGATTTTTAAAAATCACCTGTGATGAGCTGGTGATGGTTGTCAACTGAGAACCCATGCTGATGTGCCCATTCTCGGGCTCCATTACTTACGAGCACGCTGAAACAGGGGAAAACATGAATGAGCAACAAATAAAATCATTGTCACCATGCAGAGCACCATCAAAATCAAAATACAACACACTTGTTATCAAAGGGTTAGCTTCATTTAGCCCTGACACGCTACAGCAGGAGATGGATCAACCACGATAATTCAAGGGTAGTGCCAGATTAGCTTGGCGCCTAATGGCGCCAAGCTAATCTGGCACTACCCTTGAATTATCATGGTCGATCTATCTCTTGCAACTACCACATAGTTGTTAAGTGACACCTGCAAAATTCCAGAAATGCAGCCATGGGGTTAAACAGGTTAACCTCTTGACCGCTGCTGCTGATAGTCTTCGGCAAAAAAGCCATACAGTTATGTGTCTTTTCTGTCGAGCAGTATTGTCAGTAACAGTCAAGGGGATAGTGCCTTTCATGACTCATCTATCTGGTATGATACATTTTCCCTCTGGCTATCAACAGCAATTTCTGTTGCAATGATTCCTGCTGGGCCAAAATGTTTAGGTTAAAGCAACAAAAAAGATTTATTCAGCACTTTGCACNATCAAGTTCATTAGATCAAACCATGATAGTTCAGAGACAGTGCCTAATTATTTGACTGCCAATTTTGTCCCAACCTTGAACAAGAAAGGCAAAGCCCTTATGGCTCACGTGCATGACTGATCCGCACATGTCTGACAATAAGGAAAGGGATGACCTTTGCACTAACAATATCCACGTTTTCTCCAAATTTAATCAGTTTTCACACATCTGTGAAACCCCCGTGACCCTTGACCTTTGCGATGAGTCAACTAAATCAGGATACATAGGAAGATCTTATCATCAGCTACCTTTTTGCCAAACTTGATTGAAAAGTTTGCAAAAATGTTGATAATAACTACTATTATTGGCATTTTATACACATTTGTCGACCTCATGTGACCCTTGACCTTTTTCGAGGGATCATCCAAATTAGAATGCATAGATAGGTCTTACCATCAGGTATCTCTGTAGCAAGTTTGGGTTTGAAGTTGTGAATAGTAATTGAGAAAAAATATTTCTTGTCAAAATATGGCTATTTTCTACCTATTTCCTGAGCTCTTGTGACCCTTGACCTTTCCGAGGGGTTATCCAAATTAGTATGCACAGATAAGTCTTACCATCAGGTATCTCTGTAGCAAGTTTGGATTTGGAGTTGCGAATAGTATTTGAGAAAAAACATCTTTTGTCAAAATATGGCAATTTTAGACCTAATTCTTGAGCTCTTGTGACCCTTGACCTTTCTGAGGGATCAACCAAATTAATATGCATAGAAAGGTCTTACCATCAGGTATCTTTGTACGAAGTTGTGTTTGAAGTTTTGAATAGTATTTGAGAAAAAAAAACATCTTTTGTAAAAATATGGTTATTTTTGACCTATTGCCTGAGCTCGTGACCCTTGACCTTTCCGAGGGATCAACCAAATTAGAGTGCGTATAAAGGTCTTACCATCAGGTATCTTTGCACCAAGTCTGAGTTTGAAGTTGTGAATAGTATTTGAAAAAAAATTAATTATGTCCAAAAATAGCTATTTTGATCTATATATTTCCTCATCCCTTGTGACCTTGGCCTTTGTGAGAGGTCACTGAAATTGGCATGTTTAGAAAGGTCTTGCCACAAAGTATCCTTGGGCCAAGTTTGAAGACTGTAGCTTGAATAGTCTCCGAGAAAATGCCAATGTTAAAGTTTACCACGGACAATGACCACTGGCCCAGAATACAGACTTACTTTTGCTTCCCACGTCAGCCAATAATATATTGGTTGCATTGTGATCGCAAAAGAGATTCTGCTGTAAAAGTACATTACGTACCTGGGTGGCACTCTGCCGTGTGTGAGACTATCCTCTCCCTGGCTGATCACCAGTTGCTGGGCCACTGCCACAGGGTTCACCACCCCTGAGATGCACCCCACCGCCCCAAACAGAGCAGACGAGCCCTCCATCACGCTAGCATCACACTCCACAGTGCCAGACATCGTCAGGCTCGACCCTTTGCCTGCATTGGTAATCTCAGCATCCTGAATAAATCAATACAGGAAACAGAAATGTCAGCCTATGAATTAGTGAGCACCAAGTGAGCAGCTGCAGGGGCTCATGAGGATCTATGCCTCCTGCTGAAACCACTTTGTATCCATTGTTTTTCACTTTTAGGGATGTTAACCCTTTGGCTGTCAGTAGCGGTTTTTGTCATGATGATTCCTGCTGGAATCACCATGACAAAAACCGCTACTGACAGCCAAAGGGTTAAATTTACAATGATTTCAATATATATGTTTATTTTGGTGAAGGAGTTCAGAATATAAGGAAAAGCAGTTGCCATGCGTCATTGCAAGTTCAGATTTACTGATGCTGTAACTATGCAAACATTTCACCATTCACTCACTCATAAATGTATACTCATTACAATTTACATGTTTATGACAACGCAAGAAAATGGACAGTAGCTCCATACACCATTCTAGTCCTTGTATGCAATACAACAGCAAAACGCTAATATCTTGTTATGCTACTGTCCAGTACACAACACCACAATCATTTACCTCTAAGACCATCACTGCTGCTGTGGCGCCCTCCATTGCTGATTTCTTTTTAGACAGCAAGGTCATTGCCTGAAATTAATGAAAGTAAATATGTTGTATATATTAAGTAAATCCATGAAATTTTGTTTTCATGTGTGTTTGGGTGTGATGCAGATCATAATTATCTTAAAATGACAAGCCCTTTATAATGATGTGTAGTGTGTAGGTTTAACTCATTTAACCCCCAGGGCACATGTTTTCCCCAAATTTCAGGTGTCATTTAACAACCATGTAACAGTTCCAGGAGACAGATTGAGCAGGATAATTCAAAGGTAGTGCCAGATTACCTTGGCACCTGTTGGCGCTGTTGGCACTACCCTCGAATTATCATGGTCAATCCAACACATGAGAGTTGCCACATTCCTTCTGCATCTGAAGATAAGTAGCAAATAATGTCTCTGTTTGTTTGTCTATTTTGACAAAGGGTATTTACCCGAAATATTAATAAATTGTGTTGTACCGTTTTTTCTAAGCGTGTTTCTTTCTCCGTTGGGTACTTCTTTGCATTTCACACGCTTGGCAGTCACCTTTTTGGTCTGGATTGCTTAATCCAACACATGGCATTGGGGCTAAATGGGTTATCACACAAGGTCAAGGCTCTGAAAAGCTCCTCAGACCAATATCGGCCTTGGAGGGCTTCTGCACAGCTGTGTGCGGGTCGACTAAAGCTGACTATGGCCTGAGGAACTTTTGCTAACGAGAGGTTAAAAGAAACACAAGACATGTAGCTGAAGTAAGCGAGGTCTTCAATGGTCTGGAGCACACAATGCAGTTTGGGCAGAAGGGAGGGTAGGTAATGTCAAATAAACAGAAATTAACCCATTACACCCTGAGCCTGATTTATAAAAAAAAAAAATTGTTTATTGTTCAGTGAAGACCACATTACAGATTAGGAGATAAATCATCCATTTTAGTTCAAGGGTGGTGCCAGAATAGCTTTGCGCCGCAGGCGCCAAGCTATTCTGGCACCACCCTTGAACTATCATAGTCATTTATTTCAAGCAAGTGTATTTGGATAAAAAGGGTTAATATATGCTTGACCCACATTACACAAAATAAAGCCCATGACTATGAGTGGTCAGTCTGACCGATAAAATGTGATCTTTATGTGAGATCTTTATAGGCTGAACTGGGCAGGAGTTATTTATTTTGCGTAACAGGACGTCAGACATAATTTAGTGATACCATGACTTTTTCAAAGTGTTTTTACCTTTAATTTTTTAACCTTCGAAACAGAATGGTGATACATGTCTTGTACATGACTACAGTCACTACCTCCTTGGGCTTCCCACAATGACTGACCAAATTTGGCGCTGCACCAAAATGGTCAACAGTGTGGCAGAAAAAACACAAGTGAATTGAGACAGCATTGTACACATGGTCTAGAAAAGCGCATTGAGTTATATTATAAATATGAGAAATGCGCCATATAAATACTATGTATTATTATTATTTATTATTATTATTATTATTGGATTGTATACATTCATCTTTTACTGTTTACAAATTTCAAAGTAACGGCACAAACCCAACCTGCAAACACGCTTGTTTACACAGCATTCTGTAGTCAGCTTCCTTTTCTCGTGAGTGATATCCAGCTCCTGTAAAGTATAAATGATGAAAAGTATGTAAAGGTTTCTTCAACAACAACAACACACAATCTTGTTACTTAACTCTTATGTTACAAATGTCGACTTCAGCCACTGTGAGATCTATATCTATCTATCTATATCCCGTAGTCTTGCCGACCGTTGGGGCACCACTGATGACTTAACTACCAGCTCCCTCCATTCCCCTCTGTTTTCTGCCATTCTCAGCGTATCGCCCAGCTTCAGTCCTGTCCACTCTGGGATAATTGTCCTCCCATCTTTTCCTCTGTCTTTCTCTCCTTCGTCCTCCTTGCGCAGTGCCTTGCAGGATTGTTTTGGCAAGCCCTGCTGAATGTGTGACGGATTGTTTTGGCAAGCCCTGCTGAATGTGTGACATGCCCATACCACTTTAGTTTGCGTTTTCTCACAATGGCTAATAAGTCTTCATAGGGCCCGATGGCTTGCCTGATTCTGCTTCCCACTTCCTCGTTTGTGATGTGATCTCTGTATGAGATGCCAAGCAGCCTTCGAAAACATCTCATTTCAGTGGCTTGCATCCTCCTTTCAAGGTCTGCTGTGAAGGTCCGTGACTCGCAGGCATACAAGAACACTGAGATGACTAAGGAGCGCATCAGTCTGATTTTGGAGCAGAGTGTGATGTTTCTGTCCTTCCATATAATGGTCTTCAATCTTGTCAGTGCTGTTGTTGTCTGCGCAATCCTGGACAGTAATTCTCGTTTTGATCCCTCATCTGTCACAATGGCTCCTAAGTATTTGAATTTCTTAACTGTTTCCAGTTTTTGGCCTCCAACCATGATTTCAAAGCCAATGCCACTGGCGTTATTGGTCACCAGTTTGGTCTTCTCTGCACTGATTTCCATCCCATATATGCAATGGCTGTACTATCCAGCTTTTCCACCAGCTGAGCTAGCTCCTTCTCTGTTCCTGCAAGGCCATCAATGTCGTCCACAAAGCGCAAGTTCGTGATTGTTCTGCCTCCAATACTGACAGTTCCTTCATGATCTTTCAGAGCGTCCGTCATGATTCTTTCCAGGAAGATGTTGAAAAGAGTAGGTGAGGGCAAGCAGCCTTGTCTGACTCCAACTGTAGTCCTAAACCAGCTTCCTATTTTGCCTTTGAAGCAGACTGCGCTGGTGGCCTTGTAAAGGTTTGCTATGACTTTGATCAGGTTGGCATTGATGTTGTATAGCTTCATGGTGGACCAAAGGGCTGCATGCCACACCCTGTCAAACGCTTTCTTAAAATCCACAAAGACATGATAGAGGTCCTGCTGGTTCTGGAGGTATCTCTCACATAGAACTCAGTCTCAGGTTGAAGATCTGCTCAGTTGTGCTGCGCCCTGGTCTGAAGCCTGCCTGTTCCTCAGCTATGATTTCCTCTGCCTGTGGCTTTAGCCTGTTCAGTAGGATCTTTAACATGACTTTGCTTGGGTGGCATATAAGACTGATCGTGCGATAGTTCTGGCATTGATGTAAGTTGCCTTTTTTGGGGAGAGTTATTATAAGTGATTGGGTCCATGGTGTGGGCCAATCCCCCCGACTGCCAGATCTTATTGCAGATTGTTAGCAAGGCGCTTATCGTGTCTTCTCCCTCTTCTTGGACTAGCTCTGCAGGGATGTTGTCTGCTCCTGCTGCCTTCCCTTTTTTTCTAGCGATTTCACTGCAGCTTCTACTTCTCCTCGGAGGATGGGATAGTTGCCATTGTTGGTCACGGGTGGGTTGACAAGTATGCCTGGGTCCCCTGCAGCTCGGTGGTTGTACAAATCTGAGCAGTACTCTGTTCATCTCTTCAGTATGTCTCAAAGTGGTCTTCCGTAAGACAGTTCCCTTCACTATCTTGAATGATCGAGGAGCGTCCTTGTTTTACACTGGTTAGGTCTTTCACCAGCTGGTATGCTTATAGTATTATTTTTGTTCAGATTTTCTTCTACGTGTTTACACTGATCTTCAATCCACTTATTTTTTGCCTTTTTCATGCTTTTCTTGATATCCTGGTTAATTTCCCTGTATTGTTTCTAAAGCTCCTTCTACCTCTGATTTCTTTTTCTTGAATTCTCGACGCTTGTCACATAGAACAAAGATGTCAGCTGTAACCCAAGGTTTCTTTGCTTGTTGGTGTTTGCCAAGGATCTCACTGGCTGTTTGGGTTACAACAGTGTTAAATGTGTCAATCAGTGTGTCCACGTCCGTGTCTTCTGCACCTAGAAGTAGCAGTGGTGCGAATTTTCCTCCTGTCTTTGCCTGAAAGGCTTCCGCTACCTCTGGGTCTTTCAGCTTCTCGAGGTCAAACTTGATTCTGGTGGGACCCTGCTTGTTCACCTTCTTTAGGCGGAGTCGGAAGGTCATCATCACTAAGTCATGGTCGCTTCCAATGTCTGCTCCTGGAAAACTTCTTGTCTTGGCAATGTTCACACTGGTTTGGAAGCGTCTCTTCACCATGATGTAGTTAATTTGGTTATGGTGCTCTCCGTTTGGGCTGTGCCATGTCCACCTTCTGGATGCTTTGTGCGGGCCAAACGTGTTCATCAGCTTTAGATCATTTGAACTGGCAAATTCCAGGAGGCTTAAGCCTCTGTCGTTGGTCTCTGCATTGCAGTAGCGTCCGCATGTGCCTTTCTAGCAGCATCCTCTCCTATTTTGGCATTCCAGTCTCCCTGCACCACAAGAATGTCTTTCTTGGGGGTCTGGTCCAGAACTTCTTGCAGTTGGTCATAGAAGTCTTCTATTTCCTCATCACCATAGTCTGTTGTTGGGGCATAAACTTGTACAATGGTGATATTAAATGGGGTTGCCCTCAAGCGTATGGTGCTAAGCCTACTGGAGACTGGCCGACAACTCATGACGGTGTTCACGATGTCTTTGTGGACGAGAAATCCGACATCCTGTTCGTGTTTGTCTTCTCTGCCACTATAGTACAGTTTGTGGTTTTCCTGGGTTGTTGTTTCCCCAAGGTTCTTCCATCGTACTTCACAAAGTCCTAGGATGGTCCAATGGTATCTGTTCATTTCATGTGTCAGTTCCTCTACCTTTCCAGGCGTTCTTAATGTTCTGACATTCCAAGTGCCAATGCTGATGTTGTTTCTGGCACGGAGCTTTGATGGTGATGGTGCACCAGTAACACACTTAACACCTCTGCCCTGGCGCAAGACAGAAGGCGTGGTCCTTGTTCCGGGCGACGACCGATCCGGTATGGATTGAGGTAAGGTTGTCATTGCATGTGGTGTGTCTGGGCAAAAGAGCCTGGCGGAGCCCATCCCTCTCTAGGCTGTTAACCACAACCGAAACTCCACATAACTTGTGGCTCGCCTTGGTCCTGGACACGTGGCCGATGAGACCCTCATGGGACTCTTTTGCCCTGAGTGGTGACTTCATCGAGGAAGTTCATACACCCAATCAGGTACCGTGTCGGCACCCTAGCCTTTGGTTATCCAAAACCTAACCTGCAAGGCAGCAGGGCACTCGTGGAGGGCGGGGTCATCTATGTCCCATGCAGATGTGAACATCTGCCCACTGCCCAAGTGGGATACTGTGAGATAATTTCCCCTAAAACACGATTAGTGTTAAGCTCTGCCCAGCCAAGGTTTGCTTACTGCTTGGCTATTTTTAGCACTGAATGTGTTGTTACAAGCTGTCACTTAGCACATGTATACATGAGCACCTGGAGCCAGTTGCATGAACGAGCTTGGTCCTGCACCAGCCACTAAGAAAGGTGTAACACACCTTGCTTAGTGGCTCGTGCAGGAATAAGCTCGCTCATGCAACTGACCCCTGATCTGCAAATTATCAACTCTTAACAAATGATTACTTAACCCATTTAGCCCCAAACCCCTACAGCAGAAGATAAATCGACCGTGATAATTCAAGGGTAGTGCCAGATGAGCTTGGTGCCTTCAAAGTTCAGGCGCCTAGCTCATCTGGCACTACCCTTGATCGATCCATCTCCTGCAGCTGGTGCATATCGTTAGATAACACCTCCAAGATTTGGGAAATGTGCCCGTGGGGTTAAATGGGTTAATGGCAGAGTACATAATACAGTAAAGTTGGGGCGGTCCATGGCGCAGTGGTTAAGGCACCTGCCACCAATGCTAAAGGTGCGAGGTTCGATATCGGGTTTCGTCGTTGGATTTTTCTCCTCTAGTAAGTAAGTGTCACCCTTAATTCAGGCGGACCGTCGGGGGTTCTTTCTCTGGGTACTCCAGCTCTTCCACCCCCTCCAATTTGGTACCGGTTTCAGGCCACTTTATAAATTTAAAATACAAGCGATCAAAATTTCCGAAATTTCAGTAGCTGAGCTGACCCTTCACACCACGTAAATGTCCTGTGTCTGTCTTGCACTGTGTTTGTCTTCAGAGTGAGTGCGTGTGTCACGTGAGCGTGCGTGTTGGGTTCAGTTCGCGGCGTTTTGAGCCCATTCGCCGAAGTGGGAAAAAGCGCCTTAGGTATAATAACCGGTATTATTATTATTATTTCGTAGGCAACGAGTTATGTTAGTGTTACTAAAAGTAATACTGTACAATTTATTGAATGAAATGTATTGTAATAGCAAATACGGCCTTATAGACCAAAACTAGCAAAATCTAGTCAAAAGACACGAATACAGTTCAATTAATTTAGTGTACCTGCATGAACAGCCACAAACAAACGCCTACTGAATTGATCGCCGTTCATATTACTCCCAAAGTTCAACGTGCGACTACCACCACGACCTCTAAAAACGAAAATGAAATAGAGTAGCGGTTCTTGACTTGTGGAAAAAGAACAAGGTAGATGGATTGTGTCTAACGAATACACAAATTGCGTGACAATTACAACTAAATAGTAGTATAGCGGTATAAGGCAGTGTATTATTATATAATGACATTTTAAGATACAGTATCTGTACATATTGAGCTTTAGAACTAAATTGTAGGTGTAATAGGTCTACATAACAAAATTAAATCCATTTCAGGAACCGTTATACTGTTTCCATTGTCTGCTTCCGGTTTAATGGAGGTCAGTTTTATTATCCTGTCAGAAATGACACACTAGTTGCATTATTTTTCTGCACTCTTTCAGTCTGTAATCCGTCAGAGTATTACTAGGTGATTAACGTAGCATATTCTGTTTCTTAACAGGGGATATGGTGTTCAGTCTCCGCCGACGTCATAGTCACAGTACTTGACATTGTAAGGTCATAATTACGTTAGAGTGGCCGAGAAGCAACGCAGATCACTCAATGTGTGTAATTCAATTTGATGCAAGTCACGAGCCACTGTTTAGGATTTACTCTTTTCTTTAATTTGTACAGTTCTGCCAGTTCGATAGTTTGTCTGTTGTGTTATGAAAACACTTCATCTTGGCTAACTGACAAGTCTGTAAGACTTCATTCCTGTTGGCCCTGTGTGCTTTATCGACACCAACACAGACCGACAGGCTTTGCAGAGGGTAATGCTCATCTGCTGTTCTGTTGCAGGTGGACTTCTCTTTCGCACCGAAGTCTTATTGCACGCATCAGGGTCATTCCTGAACATTTAACCAGTCTCCTATACAGACTGGTATGTAAAAATCCTGACGACAAGTATGCCCCGACACAGTAAAATTCAACTACAGGTGTTGAGTTTATACAGAAATTTTCTGCGAGTTACGAGGGGCCAGCCAGGATTTCAAGACTTTATCAAGCAAGAATTCAGGAAAAATGCTGCGATTCCAAGAACGGACTCTGTGAAAGTGGAGTATTTGTTGCGACGTGGGTGGCGCCAGCTGGACATGCTGCAGAAATCCTCTGTGTCAGGCACTGGGGTATTTGAAAAGGAGGAAAATAGATAATCTGAACTGGACAGATTAAGTGCAATACTTATTTAAGCCATAACTCTGTGAAGACAATTAGTATGCGTGGCTAGCACTGTATAGAGATCAGTTTGCTTTGTAATAGATCACAGTGACAGATTTTTACAATGATTAGGTTACCACTAGCAAGAGTCTTGTGCCTTTTGAGGTCTTGCACAGCTTTATCCCAAAGGCATTCCATCAAAGCCGTCAAGCTGAAGGACTCTTCCTGGATGTCTATGGAGACTGTCCAGTCCATATCCACCATGCAGCGACACCTTTTCTCTTCTGTGCAGTCCAGGCCCGGTGTGGATGTAAGTGATGATGACCCTCCTGTTCCAGCACCACATACAAAGAAAAGAAACCCCATTTTGAAGTGCGAGCCTATATACCAGCCACAGCGCCTGGCGGAGTTGACTGTTATTGCCAGATTTTACCACCGAGTGTTGGAATCCTTCCCTGATGGAATTCAGATGGCTTTTGCCTATGGTTCTGGAGTATACCAGCAAGTGGGTCACCTGGACATGTCACAGAACATGCTGGACTTTATCATCGTGGTGGATGACCCGCTGGCATGGCACAGGGAGAACTTGAAGCGCAACAGCTGCCACTACTCCTTCTGCAAGTACACGGGCTGTCGCGGTGTGGCCTACATGCAGGACCACCTGGGGGCTGGGGTTTACTTCAACACGCTCATCCCCTTTGAGGACCGCTTCATCAAGTACGGCGTGATCAGCACTGAGCGCCTCATCACGGACCTGCTGGACTGGGACACATTGTACGTCAGTGGCCGCCTGCACAAGCCCGTGCGCCTGCTGGTGCTGCCCCAGAACCAGGAGCTGATGGACGCCATGCAGATGAACCTGAACAATGCTGTGCATGCCGCACTCCTTTTGCTGCCAGAGACCTTCTGTGAGGAAACACTCTACACTACACTGGCTGGCCTCTCCTACACTGGTGACTTCAGGATGATTGTTGGGGAAGATAGAAACAAGGTAAGCATTAACTTATTCGAGATGTGCCGCCTACGGATATGCAGGGAACTGTTGTGTATCCATAGGCAGCATGTCTCCAATGAGTTAAGGATCACGTGCCTCCAGAATGTTTTGTATCTCAATAACATTGCCTCATGTGAGACATGCCATATGACAGGTTTTCTGGTATTTTGCAAAAACTACACTTCAATTTTCTGACAAAGAATGCATGCATCACATGAACAGTTGTGTGTGTTTGTCGGGAATATGTGATGTATTGTGACTTGAACTAACAAATAAATCAATAAAGAAAGAATTGTGTTAATTTTATAATTTTAAATCGTGTTTTTACAATCCCGCTCGGAAAGAATGTAGACCGACAGACTCTCCCACAGCTTAAGCGTGTGATTAATTTTACCACGGCATACTCCTGAACGCTCATGTTTCTGTTTCACTTCAATTCATTTCAACGTCAACCTCCTCGACAAAGGTTTTGCGGGCTTCAGCACACCGATATAACACAATTGTTAACCTACTAGACCTATTTTCAGCACCCAAGTGTTCGAAACGTGTGTCAGTCTTCAAAGCGATCGATCGAGATCGCCTGTAAACAAAAGGACTGAGAGTGAGAGTTTCTAGCTTTCCGGTTGTTGCTTTCAGGTATAATTTAATTGTAAAACTAAAAGATTCAAGTAGAATTATTGCCTTAAACCCCATTTTGGTTTCCTTTTTAATTAGTATTGCTCGCTCACCTCGTCATCAGACTACAAATTCTACGAGCGACATCTAGTTTTGACGAACGTTTTTCGGTCGTGTTTTCCGGATATGACGTCATTGCCGATGTTTTAAGAGAGCGCGTCCCATGTGTAAACAGCGTTGTCGAGTGATTTGCGAAAGGTTTGCAAATCTTTTAGCTATTTTGGAGTTTTGTAGTGTCAGTCTCTATCGAGCGAATGCTTCTGTTTTTCTCCAAAACCATAGGCGCCCTCTTCCCATTATGATAGGTTTATAACGTTTCTCACTGTGATACTTCACGATCGCGAGCTCTTTGTCGTTCGTGAGCGTATATAAAACTGCCGACAAGGTTTGAAGACGAAATATCACTTCAAAATTATGAAAATTGACCGAAAGGCGAGTTATTGTCGCTCAGCGAATGTAGACTGACGGAAGTGGATGAATCGCCAGTAAAGTGGGACATGCCAAAACAAATACCAGAAAACCTGCCATATAGTGCATATAATTATATGGATTCACTGCTTTTTGCAGTGCATCTATATGTGGCACATATTGAATAAATTAACACCTTTTGCATGCATCCATCTGCATTATAAACTGTACTGATGGCTGCATGCACAAGGGGTTTATACCGTGGTGAAATATGTTGTGAAGAATGTCTCTAACAAAAGAGTGTAGGTCTCAGAAAAAATGTCAGTAGGCTCTAGTACAGGTACAAAACGTAAAACGTTGTAAGGTTATGTCTGGTACATTTGGGTAATTGCTTGCTGATCATAAAAATGTATTTTGAATTGTTGTGCGATATGTGTGCTTACTCCTCTGTCAGTAGCTACAGGTTGGCCTCAGTATGTCACACTATCTAAGAATAGAAGATCCTAGCCATTCTGGCATGACTGTGTACCAGTAGCTGGAGATCGCTTGACTATGACAATTAAGGGTAGTGGCAGACAAGCTTGGTGCTAACAGGCGCCGAGCTAATCTGGCAATACCCTTGAACAATCATGGTTGATCCCACTAATGCTGTAGTGCATTGGGGCTAAATGGGTTAAATTTTGCTTTTTTTCTTCAAACCATGTCTACAACAGGTGGCCAACATAGTACGACCCAACATGATCCACTTTCGGAGGCTGTACGAGTCAATTATTGAGGCTGATGAGCACGTTTACTGGCACCAGTCCCAGGGCCGCCTAGAGCAGCACCCGAGCTACACCACTCGCTTCCACCACCTGCAGCTGCTGCCCAAAACCATCCTGCTGATGCTGCAGGAGATGCGCACGTACCCTGGAGCCCACCCAGACCTGGAGGAGGTTCTGCAGGTGAGAAATTTTCCAGTAGACAGAGAGTGGGACATGAATAGTCTAACCTGTGGTAACAAATGTCTGTCTTAAGATAAAGTGTCTTTGTATTTTAGGGTTGTCAAAGTAATGCTGTATTTAGATGACCCTGCAACAAGTAGACATTGATGTGTATTTTAGGGTTGTCAAAGTAATGCTGTATTTAGATGACCCTGCAACAAGTAGACATTGATGTGTATTTTAGGGTTGTCAAAGTAATGCTGTATTTAAGTGACCCTGCAACAAGTAGACATTGATGTGTATTTTAGGGTTGTCAAGTAATGCTGTATTTAGGTGACCCTGCAACAAGTAGACATTGATGTGTATTTTAGGGTTGTCAAGTAATGCTGTATTTAGATGACCCTGCAACAAGTAGACATTGATGTGTATTTTAGGGTTGTCAAAGTAATGCTGTATTTAAGTGACCCTGCAACAAGTAGACATTGATGTGTATTTTAGGGTTGTCAAAGTAATGCTGTATTTAAGTGATCCTGCAACAAGTAGACATTGATTTAACCCATTACATGCTAAGGAGAACAAAACATCATTTTGGAAAACAAGACAATCTGAAGTATTCTTAATCTTAGCCCATTTAGCCACAAAGTCCTACAGCAGGAGAATGAAGATCATGATAATTTAAGGGTAGTGCCAGATTAGCTTGGCACCATCAAGTGCCAAGCTGATCCGTCACTACCCTTGAATTATCATGGTTATGGCCTGCAGCTGGTACATATTTGTTAAGTGACACTCCAACATTTGGGAAAAGTAGCTTTGGGTGTATATGGGTTAAATAGATGTATTGCTGAATCTTTTTCTTGATGCAGGTGTACGCCCATGACTCCCACTGTGATGACGCGGTCATCAAGTGCATCACAGCTATTGTGGCTCGGTCCAGCTGGACTCAGAGCCTGAAGACTGTTCTGTCGGCCGGCATGCAGAAATCTGTCATCTACAGTATGAAGAAAGTAGTCAAAATGATTCGCAGTGGTGCCAAACGTCAGGAGGATTTGTGATGTGCTGTATGTTCTTGCTGGGTACAGAGATGAGAAAAACATGTCTTGACCCTTTTTATCCTGATACACCCATTGCTTGAAATACATTTGACTATGATACTAGCTTCATAGGGTGGTGGTACTTCATAACTTTGCGCCTGAGATGCCAAGCTATTCTGGCACCACCCTTGAACTAAAATGGTTGATCTATCTCCTAATTTGTAATGTAATAATAAGAATAAGAGTACTTTATTATCTCGAAAAGACAAATTTGGTTGTGGTACATTTATAACAAAAATGTAGCCTTTATTGGACAATAAGAAAATTTTAAAAACATCATCCTCAGGATGTAATTAAGCCCATGATGGAATTCAGAGGTGTCGTCTGACAACTACATACCGGTTGCAGGAGATAACTTGACAGTGATAATTCAAGGGTAGTGCTAGATTAGTTTGGCTCCAAGCTAATCTGGCACTACCCTTGCATTATCGTGCTCAATCCTCCTGCTGTAGTGTGTCGGGGTTAAATAGGTTAACCTTTTAGCTGTTGGTAGTGACTTTAGTCGCAATAATTCCTGCAGAAATAATCACAACAAAAACTGTACTGACAGCTAAAGAGTTAAACCTCTTGCGCATGCAGCCACTGGTACTCGGTGTGTGTGTGGTACTGTACTCAGTGTGGGTGTGGTACTGTACTCAGTGCATGTGTTGGGTCTGCCCTTGGGGACTTGGGTGGGGTTAACTACTTTTTAGTTCCCAGGGTCACCCTGGTCAGCCCCACAGGGTGAGTTTTCCCCTCTATTCTGGGTCATGCGTTTCTGTCTACCTTTGGTCCATTCACCTGTATTTTCCTTTTTTAAACTCTCCTTCCTGTCTGCGCTGCTTGTAGCTCTTGATATTGGAAGTGTGTTGCTAAATGGTCTTAGGTTTATTTAGCGTATTAGACCGGCTGGCGACATACATTCAATGTTCTGTTTAGGTTTTTTTTCACAAGCAGTGCAGGCACGTCCTAAGAAAGTCTTGTTGCTGTCGGGACGTTAAGCAATGTACAACCCTCCAACCCTCTGTGTGGTACTGTACTCAGTGGGTGTTTGGTACTGTACTCAGTGGGTTTGTGGTACTGTACTCCGTGCTTGTGTGGTACTGTACTCGGTGAGTTTGTGGTACTATACTCAGTGCATGTGTAGTACTGTTCTCAGTGCGTGTGTGGTACTGTACTCGGTGGGTTTGTGGTACTGTACTCAGTGCGTGTGTGGTACTGTACTCAGTGGGTGTGTGGTACTGTACTCGGTGCATGTGTGGTACTGTACTCGGTGAGTGTGGTTCTGTACTTGGTGAGTGTGTGGTACTGTACTCGGTGTGTGTGTGTGTGTGGTACTGTACTCGGTGTGTGTGTGTGGTACTGTACTCAGTGGGTGTGTGGTAGTGTACACAGTATTAGTGGTTACATGCGCAAGGGGGCCAAGAGATCTCCATGAAAATGACTCGGACCAGTTTTGGAATTTGATTACGTCTCATAACTTTGATACCTTGGCTAATTTTGAGTGCATAGTGCATTTTCTGCAGACAAGTGGGAAGATGGCAGCTGCAGTCTACGGTCAGTCAGTAAGTAACAGCAAGCTCAGCTTGAGATCTGATTTTATAGATGCAGTTGTTGCATGGGAAGCACAGACACATGTACGGGTTGTACACCTTTGGACAGTCTTAGAACTGTTCAAATTCTACTACAGTGAACGAGTTTTGATTTGCTCTTGTACTTTTGACTTATGTTTGATTGTCTACACCGAGTTCTCTGTAGATACACATGTAGTACTGAGGACGTTTCTGAATCTTCTGCAAGACAAATGCTTTCTTTTGTCACATTGCAAAAAACATGCCAGATCTCAGGCCGAGCTTGCTCAAAATGGACAGTACCAAATGGACAGAATATCGAAAAATGTGTGTATTTGATACAAAGAATGATATTTCCAGTGGTTTAGTGTGTGTGTGTTGGTGGTTTGTTTTTTTTGCATGCATGCATGAGACACTGATGTTCTCTTTTGAACCTCAATTTCTGTGGGAAAACTGTTTGATAGTTGTATGAAAGGGAATAAAATATTTAACTGTTCAGTCAGTGTGTGTGTGCATATTTTATGAGTATGTATATACAGGGCAGAAAGTGAGGTATAGTTTGTCTACAGGATTAAAACCTGCAGTTTGGTGCATTTATGTGTGTAGATGTGAGAATAGTTCATCAGTAAGATCACCATTGGTGACAGTCTTCAGTCCTGGAGGCTGATTCAGCCTTGTTCAAAATCCCAGAAAGCTGAATTTGAGCATTTTGGTTGAAAGAAAATAGCTCTTCAGCCAGACTGTTCTATTTGCAAGAGGCATAAAGTCTCATGAGCCCCTGTGTCCACAGGGGCTCATGAGAATTTATGTCTCCTGCTGGTCGTGTATCATGGAACATAGTTGGCCCGCGGACCGTTTTCAGTCATTTAAAATTTTCACACTGTGACCCATGGCTGCTTGCTCTCACCTACTCTTTTCAACATCTTCCTGGAAAGAATCATGACGGACGCTCTGAAAGATCATGAAGAAACTGTCAGTATTGGAGGCAGAACAATCACGAACTTGCGCTTTGCGGACGACATTGATGGCTTTGCAGGAACAGAAGGAGCTAGCTCAGATGTCGCAGTGGCATCTTGCAAGTGACAGACTCACTCCTATACCACTAACAATGTACACTGTGGTAATTTTTTTTTTAATTTTTTATTTTTTTTTCACCATTGTTATAATGTGGCTAAAACCGTACGCGCGCATGTGATCCCAACGAAAGAAAATTTGTCGGCTAGACTGACACAATAAAGTATTTGAATTGAATTGAATTGAATTGAAAAGCTGGATAGTACAGCCATTGCATATGGGATGGAAATCGGTGCAGAGAAGACCAAACTGATGACCAATAACGCCAGTAGCATTGGCACTGAAATCATGGTTGGAGGCCAAAAACTGGAAACAGTTGAGAAATTCAAATACTTAGGAGCCATTGTGACAGATGAGGGATCAAAACCAGAAATACTGTCCAGGATTGCGCAGACAACAACAGCACTGACAAGATTGAAGACCATATGGAAGGACAGAAACATCACACTCTGCTCCAAGATCAGACTGATGCGCTTCTTAGTCATCTCAGTGCTCTTGTATGCCTGCGAGTCATGGACCCTCACAGCAGACCTTGAAAGGAGGATACAAGCCACTGAAATGAGATGTTTTCGAAGGCTGCTTGGCATCTCATACAGAGACCACATCACAAATGAGGAAGTGGGAAGCAGAATCAGGCAAGCCATCGGGCCTATGAAGACTTATTAGCCATTGTGAGAAAACGCAAACTGAAGTGGTATGGGCATGTCACGCGTTCAGCAGGGCTTGCCAAAACAATCCTGCAAGGCACTGTGCAAGGAGGACGAAGGAGAGGAAGACAGAGGAAAAGATGGGAGGACAATATATCAGAGTGGACAGGACTGAAGCTGGGCGATACGCTGAGAATGGCAGAGAACAGAGAGGAATGGAGAGAGCTGGTTGCCAAGTCATCAGTGGTGCCCCAACGGTCGGCAAGACTACGGGATATAGATAGATAGATATATAGACCCATGGATTATCTATTTTAGTCACAACTACTCTTGCATACACACACAGATAAATGGACCACTTTTCATGTTTTTTTAAAAATTTGTTATGACTGTAGAGAAACTTAACTAAAAACAAATAAGGACAAAATATGCTTTGAAAGGACAAGCACAAAAGCCTGTTGCATATGCTCATTTCAATACATATTCCTTCATTGTATTTTCCGTGCAATTTACGTGCTTGGCAGTTAACTTATATCTTTACTGGCGCTTTAGGGGTAGGTGCATGGTAGTAGGACCAACAAGACAAAACCATCTACTTGCATCAAACCTGGTTTTGTAGCAACTTTATCAACGTAGCGGACAACGGTTACAAAAACACAGCAAAAAGCCTGTCTTGCTTTACAGCAAATTATAAGGATGATTCATTAACTGACAGATTGGTTATTTGTCATTTTACAAACCTGATGCTGTACAAATAAACAATCAGTTTACTTCAACCCCTTCGCTGCCAAGGGACACGCGTCTTGTTTCTGAAATATATGTTCACTGAACGACCCAAACCCACAGCTGCCCAAAGAACGTGGATGCAAATCGGTTTCAGCAGGAGGCAGAAATCCTCATGGGCCCCCGGCGCAGCCGCGGGGGCTCATGAGGATCTATGCCTCTTGCAGCTGGGTCACGGCGTTCACTTCTTCTCAGCACTGAAGGAGTTAACCCATATCATACTGAGGCTAAAAGCTTCAAATGTGTACACTGCCATACGCAAGCTACATGATAGTACTTACAGAAAAGGACATAGACCAATGGCTTTAGTTCAAGGGTGGTGCCAGAATAGTTTGGCGCCTAGAGGCGCCAAGCTATTCTGGCACCACCCTTGAACTATTTTAGTCAAACTTATTTCGCACACTGGTGTATTCCAAATGATAAGGGTTAAGAAAAGAACAAATGGTTACGGAATATGGTGTTGAGAAGACTTTTACTGATTTTTTTTTTCCTCTGCAAAAGAAAGCATTTGCCTTGCAGTCGAATTCGGGATATCGCCCTTTCTGCATGGAGACAGAAAAGAACCAGATTGCCGCCAGTGACGGAGCGACGCGGCACACTGGTTGCCTCTATCGATTTGCTGCCACTTATCAGCGGCAACGAATCGAAGGAGACAACCAGTGTGAGATGAACGCACCCACCCACCCTCAACTGCCGTCTGCCTAACCCAGCTTGACACGCTCATCTTCAGCAGTAACCGAAAGTGCCACGGTCAAATCCTTTCACACCTGCGTGCGACAAGCACCCTGGCCCACCTCGGCCGCCGCCCTGGTACGTGGGGACTAGTCCGTCTATTGACCTATCATTACAAGCGACAGATTTACATGATCAGCTATTCCCCCCACCCCCACCCCCCCAGCGACCCAGCCTCCCAAGGCGCGGACGGACGTGACGAAAGGTTGATCAAAGCGAGGCGCGAGCATCAGCGACAAACGGTCAAAACATAACTCCCCCAACCCCCAACCCCCGGCCCATCCCCCCCTGGACGAAATCAGCGAGACTGAGCTGGAAGTCCGTATCGGCCTCAAAATTAGCACTAGCATTAGCATCAGCTATCTCGATCAGCGGAAGGCATACATTTTTTATGGTGAGCCCCGTTGTTGAGTCTCTGCCTTGTAAATGCGAAAGTCAATTTTTGTGAAGAGATCGAGAGAGGTTTTAATTAGATCCTGACCCACTGCCATGCTCATGCCGCTGAGAACATCGCAACGGAGAAAGAAACACGTTTATAACACAATTTATTAATATGATATCATTGGGTTTTTAAAAAAAAAATCAAAATTGACATTTTTATGAACAAATACACAATTCGCTACTTATCTTTTCTTGGTCGTGTCAACCGATTTTCATTGTCATAAAATAAGTTCATTTTTTTCTGAAAAGCGAGATTTCCATGGTAATACAATGAAAATCTCGCTTAAAGTTTCCACCAAAATAGTCTTGCCATCGCTGGGCGAAACAGCTGTAGGTCAGCAAAATGTACAGATTTTGTCCAGAGCTTCTGCACTAGCAACAGGTATACATGTAGATTTTCACGATCCCATGCAGCCGTTGGGATACGTGAAAATCTATGCCTCTTGCTGACACAGATTGGCTCCTGCTGTTCGGATTTGGAACTGAGACCAGGGTGTGAGGGTGGGGACCGACCGATCTCGGACGCCTGGCAAGGTGTCATCGTCACAGAGGTGTGACCCCCACCTGAGCAGTCGCCTGCTTGGCGTGTGCCGCATATCGCGAGTCCCGTCCGTCACCCCTGCATCTGCAAGAGGCATAGATTCTCATGAGCCCCTGCTGTCGCAGGGGCTCATGAGAATCTATGCCTCTTGATGACAATGAACAGTATGTTTCGCTCCTGAGACGGACGGAAGTGAAGATTACAAAGTACATTTTGGACGAAGGTGAAGGTTTGAACTAGGGACTGTATGGACTGGCATGGTGGTTGTCAGGGGCTGACCGGACAAGTCATTCTTGAAAATCATAGGCTAATGTGCCTGCAAGGGTACGATGCACTGATAGATCATCATGTGGTACCGTACATCTGCAGGCCCATGACTAAGACTTTAGCTTTGCCACTGAATACATTTGCCTCTGTGTCCTATGGTTGAAAGTTTCGGGGAGTTTCACCTGTAATCTTGGGACAGTCAGTTTTGGGCATTACGCATTTCAGGGGTAGGAGATGTATTCATCAGGACAGGTCAAGGGTAGTGCCAGGTTAGCTTGGCGCCCTTCAAAGCACCAAGCTAGTTTGGCACAGCCCTTGACTGAAATACAACGTATTTTTTGTTGCTTTGTTTTAAATTATCAGGAATGCTTGAGTTGGAATCGAAAGCTAGACTACTCCCTAGACTGATATCCTGAATCTGGGCCGCTTAGAGTAAATGTCCCCAAATTGTAATTTCCATCATAGCAATAATACAGGAACCAATGTGTTCTTAGTGCCAATGAAACTCTGTGGTCTGCGCCTCGGTATCGCACGCCAAGCCGGCCACGTGCTAATCTTTTCACTGATGACTGACCTACCCCCTCCCCGGGCTCCCTCCCTTAGTCAGGCCACGCCCCCAGCATTCGCGGGAGGTGCCCCTAAGCGGCCCGCCCCCACAGACAATCCCTTATCCAACACCTTCTGTCTGATAGAGACATAGATTCATAATACCAGACTCGTTATGAATAAATTAGAGTTAAATACAAAATCTATGCCAAATCTGGCTGCAACTTTTGACTGCCAGAGCGGCACACCCAACAACTGTGACTGTGACATCCAATGCAAGAGGCATAGATCCTCATGAGCCCCTACGGATGCGGGGGCACATGAGGATCTATGTCTCTTGCTGGCCTCATTTTATATCCCGGCGTCAGGTAGGCTTCGGGGGCATCGTGCCAGTGGAAGCACTGAAGCCGCGTGTCACAAGCGAGCGACTATGCAACCCTAGTCAGGGATTCTCTTGCTACAGGAGTCACTTCAGGTCTGATCGCTGTTGTGAGAGGTTGGTAGCTGGAGGTCTGCACAATCCTCTGCATCAGTGCAGTTCATGTGCATCTCCTTCGCACTTCTGTGGTCTGTAGGCTGAACAAGTGACTGAGAAGACATACCCAACAAATGAAGAAACAAAAATGAGCTTAGAAAGTGCAACAACGTGTGCTTTGTCGTTTTTGAGCGCGTTTCTTTCTTCAGTTGTGATGTGTCTCTTTTGCATTTTATACGCTACGCAGTCACTTTTTTCCCCAGTCACTGAGTCTGGATTTTGAAGTGACTGATTTTGGTTTTCAGCTGCCCTCTGGATGACCGTGTGTTTTCATGGACTCGGACAATTCGTTAACTGTTACATTTTCGGCAGCCGGTGAAAGATTGTGTTTATCTTGGACTGATAACTTGATATAAGGAACTGTGGCAGTTTTGACGGGAAAAAAAAAGTAATTTAAACCTGGACTGATGTGAAAAGTTATGTTTAATTTTTTTTGTGGTGAAAACTGTTTATCCTGGACTGACGGTGATAGTAAACAAGAACTGTGAGGCGCAAGACACCTGTGACTGACGGTGATCAGGACGTTGTTGAGTGTGACCGTCCGTGGAGCAACATGGACGCTGGCGCACGGCCGAAGACATGGAAAAAAGACGGCATACCTGCGGAGGTAGTGTGATTCAAGTTTTTCCCCCTTCACTTTCAGTCTTACTTTTTTTTTATATAACCAACAAATATAGTAACGCGCTTTGAAATAAAATATTGCATTTCTTTAACCTAGTTTTGCTGTCGGTAGTGCTTTTTGCCGAGGTGATTCCTGCAGGAATCACCTCGACAAAAAAGCACTTACTGACAGCAGAAAGGTTTAGAAAGTAATGTGCATAACATTTAAATTGTGTTATCCTGTGATATTCAACATTTGTATTCCTTTTTTTTTTTTATATTGGTTACTTGCATTCACACAG
This sequence comes from Semisulcospira habei, assembly GCA_036245525.1. Taxonomy (NCBI): domain Eukaryota; kingdom Metazoa; phylum Mollusca; class Gastropoda; family Semisulcospiridae; genus Semisulcospira; species Semisulcospira habei. The sequence goes on along the minus strand of BTPG01000004.1, from coordinate 144,185,271 downwards.
CAGTCACTCGTGTAATTTAAATTTTCTTGCTTCAACCGTTTGTCTGTGGGTAGTGGTTTGTGTGTGTGTGTGTGTGTGTGTGTGTGTGTGTGTGTGTGTGTGCGTGTGTTAGTCTTTCGTCGAAGTGATTTCTGTGGGAATCACCTCGAAAAAATGGCTAACCGACGGCCAAATGGCTAGTTTTTATTTCCCTTATATTCCATAGTTCGTCTTTTGTTTTTGTTTTATTTATTTACTAGAGCAACAATTTAATACAATTTGTACGTAATCTAAGGCAGGATACGGATGTTGTTTTTAAATGGGGAAACTACCGAAAGAGATTTCTTATTTGTTTTACCCCAGAGGGAAAATGGGATTTCAAACATGTCGATGTGTTAGACCAAGAACTAAATACACAACATCGCTGCTATCAGTCAAAGCCGTTTGATGTTTTCTCTGAAGTCAGTTAGAAATTATGCTTTTCTTTTGGTCTGTTAGCAACAACAAATCTATATTTTTGCGACTGATTATTATTTTTTTTTACCCTTTGCGTATCGGTAGCAGTTTTTGTCGCGATGATTCCTATAGGAATCATCGCGACAAAAACTGTTGCTGACACGCGAAGAGTTAGCAACAGGTGCCTGCATGCTATGTACGTGACAGGACTTAGCACCCGAATCAAGTGGGACATAGTGGTACTTCACCGCTTGACATGATTAGCTGAAATTTATATCTAGGTCCTCTTTTGGGGTATTGGCCGGTGTAGACCGCTGTTTAGGTCTAGGCCGCGACCTCATCAGCACATTCTCAGTCAGTCCGCGTCAGTTGAGTCGGCTACCGTTTGCCATATTACCGAGAGAAACTTCATCAGCCTGTCTCAGAGCAGGCGACTACAGGAAGCTCACATTCTATTTCATCTGAACGAGGCATAGATTGTCATTATGTGTCCCAAGAGACGCAGGGGTCTATGATAATCTGTATCCCAGCTCGACTGATGACCGGTCGCGTGCTCTGCCGGGCCCAACCAACCAATGGGGTGGGCGGAGCCGCCCAGTCACGTGTTTTGCCAACAACCAACTGGAAATAGGACAATGTACTGCGGTGGGCGGCCGGCCCCGTCCACCGCAGTACATTGTCCTATTTCCAGTTGGTCCTTTCCCTCATTCTTATTGGATAGTTGTTTTTGGCGAGTCAGACTGGTTCTTGTTTCAAGCGAAACTGTGGTTTCTAAGCCGCACCCTTGGAATTCTGTAGCCTAAGCCGACTAAGGTTCCCCCGTTTCTCGTCAGTCCTTTCCCGTCACCAAGATCTGACATATTCCCGCTTCTCATCTCAGTTCTATGAGCTCAATCCCGCGGGCCATTTCCTTTATTTTGTGAGAGCCTCAGTTTTAGGTAGAGGATTTTCTCGGTACGGTAGTAGAAACAGTTGCTAAATAAACCTTTAACTATGATGATTATTGTAGTGTCGTCAATGCAGACTTCACGTCTCCAGTTATCCTTTTTCTGCAGAGACAGAATAGAAAATTACATTACAGTGCAGCGTGCGGTTATTTATTTATTTAATTATTTATTTATTTACTAAGAAATCGCCAAACTCCCCATCGTAGATTGCCACGGGTGAATAGTCAATTTGATTTTCACGTTTGATTTTTTTCGATGTTAGACCACTATGCCCTCCCCCCACCCCCAACCTCCCACCCATCCCCTGCCCAAACCAACCCCGTTGTTATTTGATTTTTTTTCTAGGTTGGACAGTGAGTTGCATGCTTCACGTTGTATTTTTTCTTATGCCGGGCTGAAAAGTAACATGTCAGGTATGCCCCTCCCCCCCCCCCCCGCACCCACCACACCCTTTACTATGCCAAATGATGTGGCTGGTTGTAATGATTTGATGATAAGTGTAAATGTTACATTGGTTTGTGAAAGCGTACACGTGTACATATTTACGTGAGTTTGTTGGGTTCAGTTCGCGGCCATGTCCTGCGCATTGAGTTATATTATAAATTGTGAAATGCGCCATATAAATACTATTATTATTATTATTATTATTATTATTATTATTATTATTATTATTATTATTAAATAGCAGTAAATTTAAAAGACAGCTTTTGGCAGTCAACCTATGGAGTTCGGGATTAGTGTAATTTCAGGTGAAAAAAAAATCCAAACGTCTAAACAAACATGTTGCTCAAACCACAGCTAACTAGTTATATTTCATTTTATTTATTTTTTTTGTGTGTGTCAGGCTTCTTCTTCTCTCTCCCCATTTCAGTTGTTCTCGGGAGAGGTGGGGTGGATGGCGTAATAATTCATGGGTCGTCCCGCCCCCATGACCAATGCGCCCCTGAATCATTTCGACTTTATTGTTCATCAAATGCTGACAGCTTCAGCTTCCGCGCTTTATATAATATTTATACGCTCGTACATTCTGCTTTACGTCAATAAAACCAAATCATATGAGATCTACGTCACAGTTATGTAGACAGTGAGATCGACCATGATGCTTCAAGGGCGGTGCCAGAATAGCTTGGCGCCTCAAGGCGCCAAGCTGTTCTGGCACCACCCTTGAATAATCAATATTTGATCCATATCCTGTCGTTGGTTGGTAAGTTCGGGGTTTAACGTCCACGGCACCGGAGTGATAATGAACGACCCGGGCGGGTTATAGGGGACAGGGACGTCCTGAACACTGATCAATTCAGGCGCAACGGTGCCACAGGACTTTGGCCCGCGCACAGTCGTGCGCGGGCCAACGGCGGCCGACGTCGACCCGATGGCCTTTTGCGCACTGGGATGCTACTGCCGTATTGTGTCATGTGTGGCTGACGCTTGTCTCCCCACAAATCAAGTTCACCCTGGGATGCGCGCACATAGGGCTACACTCAAATGATCCATGTTCGATATCTCTTGTTTTGTATTCAACCCGAGAAAAATGAACACGGCCCTGTTGTGAGAAACACAGATCCTCATGAGCCCGACGACTGCGGGGGGCGGAGGGGGGGGGGGGCCGGGAGGGGCTCATGAGGATCTATGCCTCTTGCTAATACCACTTTGTGTCCATGTTCCATCGACTCTGGGGTTCTTTGTCGTTGAAATGATTAACTCATTGTACCCCATCACCGAAACTCCCCAATTTTGCCGTTGTTCTCTGAAGACTGCATTGCAGCGCAGGACACAGATCGACCATGATAGTTCAAGGGTGATGCCAGAATAGCTTGGCGCCCATAGGCGCCAAGCTATTCTGGCATCACCCTTGAACTATCACGGTCGATCCTTATCTTGCTGTGGTGTGTCTGGGGTAGAATGAGCTAAACCGTTTTAGAAACAGTAGTATGCACTCAACTACAGAGGTTAAAGTGACATACTTAGTCCCGATATACCCACTGCGGGGAATGGATCGACCGGTGGTAACTGAAACGCAGCGCCATATTAGTTTGTATTCTGGAAAAAAAAAAAAAACATCGTGCTCTTTCGGCTTTCGGTCCCCTTAGTGGGATGTTGGCTTGAATTAACCCATTTAACCTCAAGGCCGCATTTTCCCCTAATTTTGTCGGTGTCATTTAACGACTAACCGGCTGCAGTTGATAGGATCGACCATGATAATTCAAGGGTAGTGCCAGATTAGCTTGGCGCCTGATGGCGCCAAGCTAATCCGGCACTGCCCTTGAATAAACACGGTCGATCCATCTCCTTCCAAGCAGACATCAAGAGACTGGGAACCACCTGGAGTAGAATCGAAGGAGAAGCACAGGACAGGAGTTGCTGGAGGTCTCTCGTCGACGGCCTATACCCGGGTAGGGGTGACAGGCGTAAGTAAGTAAGTAAGTCCATCTCCTGCTGCAGGGACTCGGGGTTAAATGGGTTAATAGTTGGAGAACTGTGTTGGGAAAGACGCCAACCTGATCCAGCGCTGCTCTTGAACTAGGCTTGCGAGCATAAGAAATGTAACACAATTACAAATCCCGAGGAAACGGTAGAACATTTGTTTTCAAATGTATTGAGTTATTTATTGTTGAATTAATTAATTACTTTTAATTAATTAACAATTTTAAATTAATTAACACATTTTTAATTATAAATTTAAAAAAATTATTATTATTAGTTTTACAATTTATTTATTTATTTTTACATTTATTCATTTATATTGTTGTTTGTTTGTTATACCGATCTGTGCGAGGTTAGTTGGCTATGAAATGGAAAAAAAAGAGTGTATTTTACACGGCTTCGGGCTTGATAACTAACACCGCCGTGAGATGGCCCTTAGTCGCCTGCTCGGCGTTAAACCCAAACAACTAACTTGATAATTAACTGAAGTCAGTGCGACGCCTACAGCGCAATGCCTGCATGGGAACGTAGGCCTGCGACGGCGGATGAAACGCACGACAACGTTGTTTGCAATTACTGAGCAAGCAAATGATACATGTATGGTTTCATACAACAGATTCCATTTGTGAATGTTAGTTGTTCGTGAGCATTTCACTGTTCGTTACCCATACCCCCACAAAGGACGTCTGGAAATCACAAGGTCAGATCATCCTATCAGCCTGTGGTTTGTTTTGATCTGATGAAAATTGCTGTATATCCTCTTATGCATTTTGCAAAGCAATAAACTATTTAGCTATTTTTTTTAAAAACGTAGGTCAAGACTGCACTGTTTCAGTTACGACCACGGCGGATTAACTGATGCAGCTCCTCCACGCCCCAGCAAGACATCGATCGAACATGGTAGTTCAAGGGTGGTGCCAGAATAGCTTGGCGCCCGTAGGCGCCAAGCTATTTTGGCACCACCCTTGAACTAGCATGCTCGATCTGTCCCTAGAATTGTAATACAGCCTTTCAGAGGGCAACTTCAAAATTTGTGAATTTCGGTCCTGGGGCACGTGAAAAGCCAAGACACATGCTAGATATCGCAAATTTGTCCAGGCTTTAAAGCGATCTGCTCCATTGGCGGATTTTGATAGTTAAAATTCTTCCATACAACAGGTTCTCAGTGTTGCCTTGCCGCCTTGAAGTAAGACTTTTCTGCCCTTCTTGTCACAATCCACGTGACTGGGTATGCACACATACCGAGAGGTTTTCCACTGCCTTTTGGGCGCAAGGGAGGGAATTTTCCTACGTGCAAAGGAGACGAACAGAAAAAAGTCTTTCATGTCATAATTTATCGTAGCCCTTTCGTTGTCTAGCATTCCCGTAAGACATACTAAGCACATTTATAGAGGAGATTTGCACTCTATTGACCCTTTATTGCAAGTAGGTCGCTATAAATCCACTGTTTTCGTCGCTATAAATCCACTGTTTTCGTCGCTATAAATCCACTGTTTTCGTCGCTATAACTGAATCCACTGTTTTTGTCGAAACACATGCAATGTTGAGCTACTTCTGATTTCCAGAAATCGTCTATTGATGCATATAGTTTGAGAACGTTTACACAAATCTCGGTTTGAAAATGTTATCTGGTCTTTCAGCCGCGTGGACCGAGAGCCATCAACACACTAAGACCAGCGAAGACATCGAGGTGTCCGGGAACCGGGAGTACAGTCACTTCAGCATGACCAGTTTCTCCATGATGCAGGAATCCATACTGACTCTATCGCCAGACCCTGACAGCCGCCACTCTACTCTCCTGACATCCTTTGCTGGCAGTGAAACTAGCGTCATCTCCTGCGAGTTCAGTGCTAGGAATGACACTTCAGGTACAAGTGACACTGCCAGCACTGTCTCGGTCAGTGTTAGCTCGGAGGACGAGACAAAAGCCAGTAGAAGTGGCATGGAATACCGCATCATATCTTACGACGCTAGCGCCGGGAATCTGACCCACGGCAAAAGCGACACGGAAAGCAGCTGCATCTCATTCAATGTAGGTTCCCTGGACGCGACTCAAGCGAGAAGTAACATCGACAACAGCGACGTTAGTCAAGCCATACGCGACACTGACTACAGCACGACCTATTACGACCTGAACGGCACAGGGAACGAGTCTCGGTACCGCCGGGACGAAGTGCGGGCCGTGCTGGCCTACCTGTCCACGTCACACCACGCGGGATGCCTGCGTCAATTCAAACAGCGCGTGCGGCAGCTGAGCACCAGCATGAAGGAGCAGCTACAGCTGGAGGAAGACATGGTGGAGGTGTCGGACGACCTGGTGTCCAGTCTGGAGGAAATGTCGACTTCTCTGTCCACATCTGCCCTGACTAAGTCCGTCACACACTGGTCAGCTCCTTCGATCCGCTCCGCTAGGGCGGAGCGGATCGAAGGAGCTGACCAGTGTGAGTCTGTCCTCGATTATTCAGCCCACTCTACAACAGCCCAGTCCGCTGAAGCACTTCCAAAGTCATTCCCTTCCGTCCCAGCACTCTCCAAGCCATCCCTCTCTGCCTCAGCATTCCCTACCACGTCATCTGCCTCAGTACTTCTCAAATCTCCCCTCTCAGCTTCAAGCAACTCGTCCTCGGTCTCTGCAACGGCGCTGTCTGTGTCAGCCGTATCCAGTCCAGCACTGTATAGATCAGCCAACTCCACAGAAGCACTTTCCCAGTCAGCCATCTCTGCGTCCGCCCTGTCCATTTCAGCCCTTTGCTTGTCCGCACTTTGCAACTCTGCCCTCTCCACGTCAACGCACAACACGTCAGCCCTGTCCAACTGGACGGACAGTCTCCAAGTCTTCTTCCAGGCTGGTCAGGACGACACGAGACTCATCGAAGCACATCCATTGTGCATATGTAGGGAAAATACCTCTGCTATGAACACCGAGGATGCTTGCAGAAAGAGAGGTGTTGACGCCCTCGCCAGCGGCCCACATTCTCTGCCTGACAAGTCTGTAACAACACTAGATGCTGACACTATACCGCTAGTACGAATCAAGAGAGAGAAAGACGCATGTACAGGGATGCGAGATTGCACCTGCTGCAGCTGCTGGCACAAGCGAACTAAACACTTGGACCCTTCTGCTACCAACACCCATGAGAATATGATCAACATCGTTATCAAGACCGAGCCCAGAGACCAGAGCTACGAGCCGAGCCCAAACCACTCTGTGCAAGTCGAGTCACACAGTTTGTCCAACCATGAACCCCATGGCCAGTTTGAGGGCGATCCGCTCCTGTCGTCAACAGCTTGCAAGGGTGAAGAGGCATCTGACCACACGAGCATCTTTGCCATCATGACCCCGTCCTCACTGTGTGAGGCTGACAACGGTGACAGCCTGATTTTGGACCTGAGCACGACAGCAGCCGAGTACGGAGCGGACACAGTGGGCGGTCACACCAGTAGGGTCAACAGGGACTCCAGATGGACGCGACACTCTTTCGTTCAACAGCTGATGGAGTCACTGCACGACTCCACCGTATGCAGCGACCCAAACGACACCACTCTGCCGTACCCGCTTGCAACAGACAACTCCTCGAAACCTAGCTTTGTCAGATCTCCATCTCTTGAGTTGCAAGAACCAGACAGTGCGTCAGAACGTCGTGCGGTAAGGTCTCCTGCTGAGCCTGCCATCCCGCAGCTAAGTCAGCTCTACAAAGTCTCTCCTCAGCAGTACAAGATGCGCGATACGACACCGCGCCGTCAGCTCTTCAAGTCCTCATCTGTCCAGTCGCTAGAGCAGGATAACTCTCAGCAGCAAAGCAGACTGTACAAGTCCCCCGCTCTGCACTCCCTCAATCGTATTGACGACGAGCGCACCGCGCCTTCATGGCCACAGGACCGTGAGCACACCATGTGCCCTCCTGCTCCACGACGAGACCGGCATGGCGGCAGACACGAGCCCCACATCTCTCCCTTCTCTGACACTAGTTTCTTCACCGACGACTCGTCCCTTCGTCAGACTATCGACGACATGTGCCAGAAACTGACGTACTCCGAAACAGATGACGACGGTGCCCGCAGTGTTGGTGACGGGGCTGACGGCGGGTCTGGTTCCGATGGTAACAATAGGGACACGGCGAGCAGGTCAGAGTCTATAGGCCGAACAAGTTGTGAAAGGAACAGGACGGATGGTGAGAGGACCGCAAGCACTCAAGATACGCAGTCTTCAGGTCAGAGTTACGGCAGTCTGGAGCGCGGCTTTCAGGAACGCGACATGGAATCTGAGGACCGTGGCAACAGAGCAGGAGAAAATAGCACTGACATGGACCAGAACAGACTTTATGTCTGCGAGGAAGAAAAGGAAAACAGCAGCTACGAAAATGACATTAATTTGTTGACTCTAACTACATCACCTAAAACACTCTGCGTTGGAAAGATCCCCGCTTTAGACAGGTCTACAGTTGACGAGGCTGACGTCATCACACCCAAAAAAAGCCGCAGTCGACAGAAGAGGACCCCAGCACCGGCAGAGAAACTGCTGAATAAGACAAGAAGCAAACGCGCCCAGACAAGAAATGCGTATTCCTTCGTCACGAGCGGCAGCAGTATCGAGGAAACGTCTTTACTCACAAGGTCACTCAACACAGCTTGCAGCCAACGGACCCCTACCGCCCCTATCTCCTCACAGCCCTGTTACATGGAGGGACTGGAACACGACACTTGCTCCAGGCCCAGCAGACTCAGCCTACACTCGGATTCTGACCAGCTGGAAGAAAAGAACCATGACAACAACACCAAGAAATATTCTGAGATGGCGTCAGCGTCTTCAGCTCCTGTGACTTCAAAGGAGGAAGTGGTCCTGTGTCTACGATTGCTGCAGAACGTGGCCTATGGAGTGACTTCCACTGCAGCGCCGCTATATTCGTCAAGAATGACAGAGTCTTCCTCCTTAACCCCGCCGACAAATATCTCTCCGGCAGCCAAAGCAAGTTCTACAGAACCCCCCTTAATACCCAGCACCCCCGTCCGTGATACGCGTGTAGTAACGTCTCCTTCAGATGCCAAAAACGACAGTCAAACCACTCAGAGCCAGGAAGCAGACGACAGTCAAACCACGCAGAGCCATGCAGCAGACGACAGTCAAACCACTCACTTCCAGGCAGCAGACGACAGTCAAACCACTCAGAGCCAGGCAGCAGACGACAGTCAAACCACTCAGAGCCAGACAGCAGACGACAGTCAAACCACTCAGAGCCAGGCAGCAGACGACAGTCAAACCACTCAGAGCCAGACAGCAGACGACAGTCAAACCATACAGAGCCAGGCAGCAGACGGCATTTGTGGTTCCAAGGACTCGCCCAGTCATATTGTGTCCGTTGCACGCACAGAACTATCAGTCAGCGAACTACCCTCTCTCCACCCACCACGAGCTGAAACACTCGGCTGCTGCAGTCACTCACAGGCTGTCGTTCCCCGCACGATGTTTGTCAACAGCAACCTCTCCAGAGTGAACAGACGACAGCGCGGCCGCCACCCGCCATACAGACCCCTTGGTCATGCCAGCAAACGAAGGAGCGTCAGGTTGGCGGACAGCCATACAAGAAGAAAGTCTGTGTCGAGCTTTAAAGAAACAGACAGCAGCGACTCCTCCACGAGCAAAGACTTTTCTTGCTTCCTCCCTTCCAGCGTCACCCACACCCTGGGTAAGGATGACGAGCACCCGTGTACTCGCCCCACACAGCACACCGTCACCATGAAGAACTGTGTACAGAATGCAGAGAAAGTCGATGAGAATAAAGGAGTGAAGGTTTGTCACTTTGATGAGTTTCTGCAAGAACTGAAACTAAAGCTTGCCTGTAGGAGAGGACATCAGCACACTACAGGAAATGACGCCATCAGTGTCACAAGAGAAGCAGGCGGCAGCAGTGTCAAGATTCCAGACATGCTGCGAACAGAGCCGGAGGGAGAGGCAGGCCCGCAGACCCGCATGACAGTCACTCGAGTACAGACTGGTAATCAAATCCACACTTTGCCAAAAGCAGCGAATGTCTTTAGGAAGCCTGAAGCAGCCATCCACAAATCGGAGACAATAGACGATCTGACAATGTTACTGCCCCCACCCCCGGGTTTTGACAACACGCTGGACGAAAGTGAGGAGCCCCAGGCGGGTGCCACCAGCATCATCAAGCCCTTCTCCAGCCAGCTCATCACGTCTTCATCACGCATGCCCTCAAACGACAGAAGCAACTTCCTCTCCACCAAATCCCTGCACCCCTCCGCCGAGAGCACGCACTTGGACGAGTCTCACAGCGTCTGCCACGTCATGCCCAAGCCAAACCTCGGGCGCCACAACGCAGCGTCAGAGAACTCGTCCACGTTTTCCATCACGCGCTGGGAACAGTCCGCCTACTGCAAGAAGATCCCCATCGTCCTTCCGCCGCCTGTGCCCGAGGAATCGGGGTCAGGGTCCAACTCCCGCAGCGGGCAGTCAGGCGGTAGTGGCACCTCTTCTGGCAGCGAGTCATCGTCTGGCAGTGGATCGTCTGGATCCGGGAGCGGATCGTCCGGCAGTGGAACATGTGGATCCGGGTCATCATCGGGGGATGGATCCTCGTCAGAGACCGGCGCAGGATCGGGAACAGCTATCAGCGATGACGCTCAAAGGACTGTCATCCTCCGGCGTCACAAGAAGCAATCCACTTTAGCCCCGTCCTCCAAGACCGCCCGCCACAGCCGCCGGGTGTCCGTGTACGACAGCAGCGCGTCCAACAGCAGAAACAGGAGGTCCATGTCACACTGCCGCGCGCCCACAGACACCACGGTGTCTCAGTGTGACGTGGAGGACAAGCCACGCAAGAAGCCCGCCAAGTCCCTGCTGCAGCGCCTGTCTCGCAACCTGAGGCGGTGCGGTCCGCCAACTCAACACCACAGTGGGCAACGCCAGCATCATGTACCTGCCGGCTAGCAATATCCCCATCAAGGACAGTGAGTACACGTATTATTCTACTGCAATTTTCCTTCCTATAATAATACATGTTGTTATAATAATAATAATAATAATAAAAATAATAATTATAATAATAATAATTTGTATTACATGTATTGACGCCTACACTGCTTGTGGTCACACAGATTGTGTCATATTCTGCAATCTTTGTTAACTCTTTCTACCCCAGACACACCACAGCAAAATAAAGATCGACCATGATAGTTCAAGGGTGATGCCAGAATAGCTTGGCGCCTACGGGCGCCAAGCTATTCTGGCATCACCCTTGAACTATCTTGGTCGATCTGTGTCCTGCACTGCAACGCAGTCTTCAGAGGACGACTTCAAGATTTGGAGATTTCGGGCTTGGGGTAGAATGAGTTAATTCAACTCCCAAGAGGCCCAGACGCCCAAGGAACATGGATTTAAAGTGCTGCCAGCAAGAGGCATAGATCCTCATGAGCCCCCGCAACTGCGGGGGCTCATGAGGATCTATGTCTCTTGTAATGAATCGGTCTGTTCGTATTGTAGGTTCGTTTCACTGAGCTCGTCTGAAGTACGCGAGTCAAACCACCGAAAGGTTTAATACCAGCCATGGAACAATGACCGGTCTGTCTCATTAACCCCTTGACTCCCGAGAAATAGCGAACACGATCCAACTGCAAGAGACATAGATCCCCGTGAGCCCCCCGCGCCTGCGGGGGCACATGAAGCTCTATGCCTCTTGCTGAAACCACTTTGCGTCCATGTTCTTTGGACGGACAGGGCTCTTCGGTGTTGAACCGACAAAAGTTTCAGAAAACGCAACAACAAAAAACAAAAATATATATCTGCGTTCAATGGCAGTGATGGTGTTAACTGGTATGTAGTTTTCAGTGAATGGTTATCTGGTATGTCGTTTCACTGAGGAGTTATCTGGTATGTCGTTTTCACTGAGGGGTTATCTGGTATGTAGTTTTCAGCGAGGGGTTATCTGGTATGTAGTTTTCAGTGAGGGGTTATCTGGTATGTAGTTTTCAGTGAGGGGTTATCTGGTATGTAGTTTTCAGTGAAGGGTTATCTGGTATGTCGTTTCACTGAGGGGTTATCTGGTATGTCGTTTTCAGTGAGGGGTTATCTGGTATGTCGTTTTCAGTGAGGGGTTATCTGGTATGTCGTTTTCAGTGAGGGGTTATCTGGTATGTAGTTTTCAGTGAGGGGTTATCTGGTATGTAGTTTTCAGTGAGGGGTTATCTGGTATGTAGTTTTCAGTGAGGGGTTATCTGGTATGTAGTTTTCAGTGAGGGGTTATCTGGTATGTAGTTTTCAGTGAGGGGTTATCTGGTATGTTGTTTTCAGTGAGGGGTTATCTGGTATGTAGTTTTCAGTGAGGGGTTATCTGGTATGTCGTTTTCAGTGAGGGGTTATCTGGTATGTCGTTTTCACTGAGGGGTTATCTGGTATGTCGTTTTCACTGAGGGGTTATCTGGTATGTAGTTTTCACTGAGGGGTTATCTGGTATGTAGCTTTCAAAGGATGACACCAAATTAGAGAATTTCGACCTAAAGGCTCTTTTTTTTTAAAATCACAGACGCGGGCCGCCTCGTCTCCGCAACATCCACGACAGAGGAACTTTACGCCAGCATTACCGCAGAGCGGCCTGTCGGCAGTACCGTGTCCAGCACGGGATCACCAGGCGAGGAACCAGCAGCAGAGACCAGCCTCAGAAATCTCACCGAGGCTGACATGGGCAAAACCGTCCAGGAGCTGGAGGTCAGTTTCACGAAAGACTAAGTAATTTAACCCATTTAACCCCGAGGCCGCGTTTCAGCCCAGGAACGCAACAACGCCCTGCAAACAGGGATGAGTTTTCAGTACTGTTACCATAAAAGTACTTGTTAACTCCAGTCGATCATTGGCAAGGGACGCAAAATGACGTCTTTGAAAGCAGGGCAAATTCAACATGGAATAATCCCGTCAACCCGAGGAACACGGATATGAACAGGGTCAGCAAGAGGCAAGAAACCATGAGGTTCTTTGCCTCTTGCAGTTGGGTGGTGTTCGACCGCGTTCAGTTTCCGGCAGGGTAAGGGTTAAGCCCTCGTTGTTGTAATGCGTTGATATGGTGTCGTCGAAACATCATGCGCTTGGCACAGACTCTCAACGACTCTGGGAAAAAATATTACAAAACCTCGCTTGTACGCCATCAGCTGACGAACCAAATCACCGACTGTATTTTTGTCACAGGAGCTGAAGCTGTTGTGGAGCCTGCCCCCTACTGGGGTGGAACTGGCCCTTTTCCTGGCCGTCTTCCTGGAGCAGGACAGCCAGCAGGCGTTCTACAAGGTCTCCAAGTCCAAGAAAAAACAGGCAAGAACTGAACTTGCAAACGATTTGGAAATAGGCCTGCATCGGAACACGAGCATACGAATCGATCTCAGCACTCCTATGCTACACGAACTGCGTATGAAAAAGTGCTGAGATCTGTTTGTAGGCTTGTGATCGGAATTGGCGTGGGGTTATTTTGTCTGGAAGGGCTGGGGGAGGGGGCGTGGCGGGGATCCACTTTGTATGGCTGTGTGTACAGGAACTGTTTGCTCCGGTTACTACATGTGCGTGTTGAACATAGAAACAAGAGCACACACTGTCATCGGGCCGTTGTTGGTCGCGCTGGGCCCGCGGCAGACAACGACCCGATGGCTTTTGCTCGCTGGGGTTCTGTCAAGGTTGGTGGGGGGTGGGGTGGGTGGGTGGGTGAGTAGTTGATGGTGGAAGCCGACACAGTTCACACTTCGTTCACAACGGCGTTATTACTCCGTGTCAACAGCTGATGAGCCTGGCCACGATGTGCTACGTCCGAGCCGAGGTTCGAAGATTTGGTGTGCGACTGATGAAATCAAGGTAACATTATGGCTTGACACAAACTTTAATTTTACTGGTACATTTGGTTGCTGGGATCCAAAAAAAATACGATTTTCTTTGTTAACACAGTTCTATCGTTAGAAATAGAAAGTACTCCTCAATCAGAAAGAAGTATCCCTCAAGTATAGAAAACATTCCAGAATCCGGTCGAAGAAAGTAAGTAGTGTCCCTTGACACCCATAAGTCCAGGAAGTAAACAGGGACCGTTTCGAATCGATCGCCGCGATCACTCCGAGTCCTCGTAACGGTCACGCAGTGAACGGCCTCGGAAGGGTACCGCAGGCTGTTCTAAGGACTATGATAAGGTCTGTAAGTTTCTCATTCACCGCTTCGCTGCCAGTGACTACGAATTCCTCGTCAGAAACCACATGACCGACATTCGCGCGAAGAGCACAAATGTAAATGGGACCCAAAAATGGGTATACAAAACATAGGACTAACAAGAGACATACACACAGGACTAACAAGAGACATAAACCCTCATGAGCCCCCGCGAAAGCGGGGGCTCATGAGTGTTTATGTAACTTGCAGCTGTATAGCGCTCGCCTTGCCCCATGAGATAACGAGATAAAAGTTCTTTCACTTTCCAGATTATTTCGTATATTACTATTATGTATATACTTCTACATTTTATTTATTTATTTATTTTGCAGCGAGAGCAGAGCGCCGACAGCAAGAGACATCCTCTGGCTCACACAGCTTGCTTGACATTGGATGGGGCAACACCTGCTAACCACGTCTCAAACCTCGCCCCCATTCCCTCCATCTGAGGATGAGAGTGGGTGCTACCAGTATATCTACCAGCAAAAGGCATACATTCTCATGAGCTCCTGCGACTGCCAGGGCAATTGACGATCTATGCCCCTTGCACACGGAAGGAGCTGTTTGGGAACGAAATAAACACACACACAAAAAAAGACACACGCCAGTCAGCTTGATAAACTCGAAACCTTCATGAAAATGACTGACAATTTTTCAAAGGACAATTTTAGCCTGGGGCTGTGTACACTATTGGTTGACTAGATATTCTTTAACAGCGTTAACGATTTTCAACAGTGACTGTACATTTTTGTAAATATTTTGGGAGTTTGTATCATCTAAGATCCCCATTTGGCTAAGTGGCCCCGCCGCGCCACCCACTGCCAAAAGGTTAATAAAGGGTGTTTATAGAGCACCTTTTTGTGGCGGCAATTCTAGCAGGGATCCCCTCGATAAATAGCGCTACCAACAGCCAAAGTGTTAACCCATTTAGCCCTAAACACTACAGCAGGAGATGGATCGAGCATGATGATTCAAGGGTAGTGTCAGATTCGCTTGGCGCCTGACGGCGCCAAGCTAATCTGGCACTACCCTTTAATTATCATGGTCGATCCATCTCCTGGAACTGGTACATTCAGTGTAGTTATTAACCCATATCATACTGAGGCTAAAAGCTTCAAATTTGTACACTGCCATATGCAAGCTACATTATAGTACTTACAGATAAGGACATAGACCAATGGCTTTAGTTCAAGGGTGGTGCCAGAATAGCTTGGCGCCTAGAGGCGCCAAGCTTTTCTCGCACTACCCTTGAACTATTTTAGCCAAACTTATTTCACACACTGGTGTATTCCGAATGATAAATGGTTAAGTGACACCCCCAAAACGTGGCCGTTGTGTTGAATGGGTTAACCAATCTCCGGTGTACAAAAACGGTAAGGAGATAAACTTTATGCTGCGTTTGTTTTTGTCCCACGAATTGCGTCCTGACGGACACTGTACAGCAGAACCTGAGTGGCCACCCTTATTACAGATCGCCTGTCGTTAAGGGCCATCATAGCAGGTGGCTGTAGCTGTGACTGGCTGTAGCCTCCTGAATGATGGCCTTTAACCCTTTTAGCCCAGGATGACTACAGCAGGAGCTAATCTGGCACTACCCTTGAATTATCATGGTCAAGCCATCTCCTGCAACTGGTAGGCGTCGTTAGGCAACACCTCCACAATTTGAGAAATGGGACCTTGGGGCTCAAAGGCTTACGCTTTGCCCTTCAAGACCTTGTCTGTTCAGACCACTTTTAGTCGCCAAAACACATCTTTGTTGCTATGTCTGAATTTGTTACGCGAGAAGTAAACTACATAGAAAAAGTATGGTAGGAACCCCTGCAAAAGCATAGTTATATCCAACCTTGTTGTAAGCATAAATGTATAGTTTTGTCCGCTTTAGCATGCATTACTTTATTTGTTCATAGCTTGTCAGATCACTTCAGTTCTGTTTTGAAGAACATGCTGACATTTTTTTTTCCCTGCGTGTGCACAAAATTTGGGTAAAGTATAATACATACTTTTGAATGCGGATAACCTTGTTATAAGCATAAATGTGTATTTTGTCCACTTCAGCATGCATTACTTTCTTGTTATAAGCATAAATGTGTATTTTGTCCACTTCAGCATGCATTACTTTCTTGTTATAAGCATAAATGTGTATTTTGTCCACTTCAGCATGCATTACTTTCTTGTTATAAGCATAAATGTGTATTTTGTCCACTTCAGCATGCATTACTTTCTTGTTATAAGCATAAATGTGTATTTTGTCCACTTCAGCATGCATTACTTTCTTGTTATAAGCATAAATGTGTATTTTGTCCACTTCAGCATGCATTACTTTCTTGTTAGTATGTCGGATCGCTTCAGTTTTGTTTTGAAGAACATGCTGAATTTTGTTCGTGCATGTGTACACAATTCGTGTAAAGTACAATAAATATTTTCAAAAGTCATAATAACCTTGTCTTTTATATTTAATTTGTTGTTGACAAACATTTCTGCTAAAACATTTCAGGAAGACAGTTTAAGGGTGGTGCTCTAACAACTTAGCGCCTCTAGCCAATAAAGCCCTGCCATGGGAGGATGTGGATCGAGCATGATAGTTCAAGGGTAGTCGCTGAACAGTTTGGCACCTGTAGGCGCCCAGCTATTCCGACACCACCCTTGAACGACCAAGGTCGACTTGTCTCCAGAACTGTGACGTAGAGCTCAAAGGATATTTAAAATAAAATGTAATCAACAGGATGTCAATAGCTTGACGGAAAGCCATTCTAGTTCCACCCTTGAACTATTCAAATTCAAAAATCTTTATTGTCCATTAAATATATATGTATAAAATGGAAATTTGTCTTCGGCTCACAAACATGAACAAGCAATTAAACACATAATTTATATAAAATCCCTCCCCACGCCTGTTAGAATCTAAGATCCTTGCCGAATCACATTCTGTTGATCACTTGAATCACATTATCACCACTCCCTCTATCACAGTACCATCCCTTACTATCACAACTTATCACAGCTTTTGGTTTGTGTCAGGGGAAAGGACCATAACCAGCGTCCCTAATAGGACGGCTCATGAGGGTCCTAGGTCCTGGTCTCTCACTCTCTCTCTCTCTCTCACACGCACGCACGCACGCGCACACACAACACTATAATGGGATGCCCGATTAAAATAATTAATAAAAGAAAAAGTAATATATAAAACCGCATTTTTATTTGTCATTGCATAGATAACATCAGGCCTCATCTCTTAACGCTATCAGAGCTTATCACAGTGACAGCCGATGGCACGAAGGATCGTTTGTACACATTCCTTCGCGCCAGCGGCACTTTGTACCGGCGTCTCGAGGGCAGCAGTTGGAACTGGCCATGACTGAAGAGGATGTGTTTGATCTGTGGTGATCTCTACAGCCTTCCTCCGGACAGCCCGGTGATACAGGTCCGACAGATGTGGCAGCTTTACACCAACAATTTTGCTGGCTTGGTTGACAACTTTAGACAGCCGTGCCCTATCCTTAAACAGTCATGTGGCCATACCACGAGACAACGTTAAAGGCAAGGATACTCTCTACTAGAGACCTGTACACAGTCACCAGGATGTCCGGAGAAACGCTGAAACTCCTCAGTTTACGTAGAAGGTACAGTCTTTGCTGGGCTTTCTTGTACACGTGATCAGCATTTGCTGTGAATGTTATGTTGCTGTCAATGACGGTGCCCAGGTACTTAAAGGCGGGAACCATCTCCACCTGCTGGTCTTTGATTTTCAGAGGCTTCCTTAACAAGTTCTTACCCTCCCTCACCCGTCCCCCACCCAGCCCCATCTCTTCAGTTTTCCCTACATTCAGCTGTAGAAAGCTGTCATCAAACCACTGGGCAACGTCATCGACGGCTGCAAAATACTGTGACAAGGTGGCCTCGTCTTTCAAGTTGGCCACGAGAGCCATGTCATCTGCGTATTTGATCAGCTTTAGTAGGGCTGTGTTGATCTGGAGCTGGTTGGTGTATATGGAAAAAAGTACCGGCGACAACACACAACCTTGTGGTGCACCCGTGTTCAGCACCAGCTCCCCCGACAGAACCATTCTATCAGTAGATGGAACCATTCCGTCGGGCGAGCCGGCCGAGACAGGGGATCTAGAAGATTCACATGGCCCGACACTTGTTTCGGAGACCCTCAGACCCACCCGCTGTGGCCGGTGGCACAGGAACGCTTTAATCCACAGAACGAGATTGGTGTTCACCTCAAGCTCCAGTAGTCGCTGCAGCAACAGAAATGGCTCAATAGTATTAAATGCACTACTGAAGTCCATGAAGAGAATGCGCGTCTGGTTGCCAGGTGTGTCCAGGTGGCGACAGACCGCGTCAAGAAGAGTAGGGCACGCGTCCTCCACCCTCCTGCGCGGTCTGTACGCAAACTGGAGCGGATCCATGTGATCGGCCACAGCGGCGGTCAGTTGGCTGCACACAACCCTCTCCATTGACTTGCACAGCACAGATGTTAGGGCCACAGGCCTGAAATCTTTTTAATTCTTTTGCGCCTGGCTTCTTGGGCAATGGCATGATCGTCGAGGAGCGCCACGTACGAGGGACACAGTGAGTGTCCATGAGGTGCTGGAACAGTCTGGTCATCACACCTCCCAGTTCGGGGGCACACTCTTTTAATACTCTCCCCTTCAGACCGTCCGGCCCGGCGGCCTTCCTGGGGTTTACACGAGACAGGACCTTGACAACGTTCTTCTCACACACTGTGACAGGAGCTGCATGCGGTGTGGGCGGCAGAGAGGAGCACAGATCCTCGATCTCTGTGCTAAAGTCCCTGACGTCAAACCTGGCGTAGAAAGTATTCAGGTCGTTGACGAAAGTAACAGGATCAGCCCACTTGACTGTCTGGTTCCTCTGCTCTCACCCCCCCCCCCCCCCCCCCCCATCATGCTGTTCAGTCCTTTCCAGGCCTCCCGTGCGTTCCCCGTCTTAAAGCGCGCCTCCACTTTGTTTTTGTACTCCACACGGGCAGCTTTTGATTTGACCCTGAACTCTTTTTCCTTTTCCCTGGTAAGCTGTTTGTCCCCGTGTAGAAAGGCCTGTTTCTTTTCGTTCAAGCAATGTTTTAAGTCTTTGCTCAGCCAGGGTTTGTTGTTAGGGTAGATGCGAACCTGTTTGCTGGAAATTGCAGCCTCCTCACAAAACTGGTATATATGGATATATAAACTATCATGGTCGATCCATGATACAATAAATCCGACCCGACACACCGACTGCAAGACGTGGATCGAGCATGACAGTTCAAGGGAGGTGCCAGAATAGCTTGGCGCCTACAGGTGCCAAACTGTTCTGGGACTACCCATGAACTATCATGGTCGGTCCACATCCTGTCATGGTATGGCAGGGCTTTATTGGCTAAAGGTGCCAAGTTGTTAGAGCACCACCCTTAAACTGTATTAAACTATCGGCGCCAAGCTATTCTGGCACCACCCTTGAACTATCATGCTCAATCTGCCCCTAGAATTGTAATAGTCCTTCAGAGGGCAACTTCAAAATTTGGGGATTTCAGTCCTGGCGTAGAATGTGTTATGTGACCACGTATATGAGACCCATCTTTGATGGTCTTTAATAACAAGGGACAGCTTTCGCTCACCAGGACTTTTTTTGCGAAAGCATCTGCCTGTTCTTCGTACAAAAAAGGTGATTGATCCAAACAGTTTGCATACATACATTTCTTTTACTGGAATATGGAAATGACACAAACTCATACATTTTATTTTGAGGTGATGTCGTCTACATAATTGATACCATGTTAAGCACAGAAGTGATTGATTGTACATGCTTAACGTCCGACGCAACAGGCTTTCTCAGACGCCTGCACTGCTTGTGAAAACTAACAGAAATTGATGTATGTCGCCCGGTCAATACTAAATAACTCACATGGGCTAATAAGCTAGACCTTTAGCAACACACATCCATATCAGGCTACAGTGCGACAGTAGGGAGGTTTAAAAGGCAATACAGTGAATGACAAAGGTAGACAGAACACATGCCGAATAGAGAGAAAACCCACCTGTGGGCTGACCAGGTGACCCTGGGAACTAAAAATACCTAACCCACCAAGTCCCCAGGCAACCAGTGGGGCAACAGAAGTGGTTTAAAACACACCAAAAATTATCCACTACATTAAAGCGCCAGATGTACTTGTAAACAAGAACAATGAAACAAAAAAACACACACACAAAAAACATAAAATGTGTGCGAGTACAACAAATATTTGCCTGTGAAATATAGCAAATAATTATGTGGAAAACAAACATTTAGAAATACTGTCACAAATCAGATCTAACAACTTTAACCCCTTGGCTGTCTGTGCGCTTAGCGCTACCGAAAGCAAAAGGACTGTAACAAATTAAGAGTCGTGGGGCCTAACGGAAATGCAATGGGAATAACAATTGAAAAAAAAACAAAAGAAGAAGAAAGCAAAAGTACGGTTGGTCAGTTAAGCATGTTCTTAATTAAACGAACTTTTGATCGGCAAACCTAGATCGGAGAAGATCGGCGATCTTTTGGTTTGGTTTGTTTCTTAATTGAGGTTGAACGAACCTAGGCGAACTTCTGCAAACCAGGTTTGCCATGGTTCTCTTTCTTAACTGAAGTGCTTGATTCGGCGTACTTACTGTCTGCGAAGATGTTCAAAATGGCTGCCGATATATGCCGCTTCGCGATTTGAACGATGTTTGTTTTTGTGCTCCTTGCAGTAGCGACCCCACAAACAGCGTTGCGCCTCCCACAAATCAATAAAAATAGGTCTTGTTCTTCGCACGAGTGAAATATCGCCGTCCGCCATATTTGTTTGTATTGGTGACTGTCTTCTTATCTCCAACGCAGAAGAGGGTAAAAGTTTTGACCAATCAGAGAAAAGGTTCGCCTTGGTTTGCTCAACACACTCAGCGAACCTTTTCCGACAGCGAACTATGGTTTGTGAACTACTTCGAACTAGGTTCGCCGTATCTTTAGATCATCCAATTAAGAACCAACCTGGTTCGTCCGAGATCGTGAACTCTAGTGCTTCAGAGTTCGCGAACTAAAGTTCGTTTAATTAAGAACATGCTTAACGTCCACAGCACCGAAGTGATAATGGACGGTCCTGTTGGGCGGGTTATGGGGGACAGGGAAATCTGTGGAGTACGACCTGAACACTGCTCAATTCAGGCGCACTGCAACTGTGCCACTTTGATTTACCAGGACCTTTCAACGGACATACTATGGATCAAGCCTGTCTTTTTACCCTGGTTTGCGAGGCCAGCTACCGGGGCCGGGACGGGGACTCGAACCCACGACCCGGCGATTCCCTTCGCTCTCTTGCTCCGACGCTTAACCGCCTGAGCTATTTCGGACTCTGCAAAAGTATGTGTATGTGAAAAACAAGACATAAATACACTTGCATTTTACAGAAGCTGCAAGCTACGATCAAATCCAGACTAGCAGTATCCTGATATGACGATAAACAGCGCTACAGCACACACTGCTAGATGTGTTCACATTATGTAAACGTGTATGTGTGCTGGTATACGATTTGGGACCTCGTGGCCATTAGATGCAAACTTGCATACCACTGGTATGTGAGTTTGCATCTTTAGGCCATAAGCCGTAAGGTCCCAAAATCACATATCAGCACAGATTTAATAAATGCACCTCGACAAGCTACTTTATCACCGAGCTTCAACTTGCAGCTGTGCAAACACAAACCCTGCAGATACACACATAAATTATGTTGATCAGAGAAACAAACACGCAGCATGTTTACTTCTCTTTGTCTACAAACCGCTACTGATGCAGAAGCACAAACACTAGGGCATCAACACAAGAGTCAAAAGCAATTGTTCACGAGTGCTGTTTACACGATAAGCTATCCTCGACACTTTCACCGATAACCCTTTGTCTGTGGGTAGCACTTTCCTGCAGGAATCACCAACTCATCGGCCACAACGCACTAAAACAGGAGATGGATTGACCATAATACAAAGCTAGTACCAGATTATCTTGGCACCAAGCCAATCTGGTAGGATATTTATGATAGGAAGCGTGGAATGCGGCCCTGTCACGCAGTCCCTAACCACATGGACCACCATGGCATCATTATATCATCCTCATCATCATGCAAATTAAAAAAAAAACTGAATTATCATGGTTGATCCATCTCCTGTAACTGGTGCATGACACCTTCACAATTTGGGAGGTGCGGCCGTGGGGCGAAATGGGTGAAGACAGTTCCAGAGGTCGTTCCAGATAAACCTAGCACATGCCAAAGTGCCAAGCTAATCTGGCACTACCCATCAACTGTCATGACCAATCCATTTCCAACAATCTGCACAGATGCTAGTTCTGTATGTTGTTAGTAGGTCTATACGAGTTAGGGATAATTCAAGGGCTGTGCCAAATTTGCTTGGTGCCTTCCTAGGCACCAAGCTAGTCTGGCACTACCCTCCAGCATATCTCATGCAAATATATCTTGATTGAAAGTGTAAAACTGTGTACATACCATACTAGAGCACACGTACTATACTCTGCACAATCATTTTATACGTCATTCAATCCATACGGGTGTGGTCATCTGAATCATTATGCTACACTCATGAACACAGATCATTTGCTTGTGCCTAATCATGATATGCGAGTTTAACACAACGAAACAAACCTGAACAGTGATTGGAGAAAGAAATCCCTTGGCTGTCGGTAGTTTTAAGTGGATTAACACTTTTAGCCCCAAGGTCCCATTTCTCAAATTTTGGGGGTATGGCCTAATGACCATGCACCAGTTGCAGGAGATGGATTGGCCATGATAATTCAAGGGTAGTGCCAGATGAGCTTGGCGCCTTCGGGCGCCAAACTCATCTGGCACTACCCTTGAATTATCACGGTCAAGCCATCTCCTGCTGTACGGACTCAGGGCTGAATGGGTTAATCTTTGATGCACTGCAACTAAGTCTCATAAAAAGTCATGAGAGAATATCGCATATTTCCTGGAGTCTGCCCGAGACCTTGTGCTCACAAGGTGTTCGTTTGGGTCCCACAGGCCTGCCCACATTACTTTACTTTTCCTGATGTTCTGGTGCATGTAGTACTGTGGCGGGCCTTGGTTCCCACTGTATTTGGTTCCCGTTTAACCCCTTCTCTGCCACTCTACTTACACTTGTGTGTCTGAAATCTTTATGCATTCACTGTCCGAAAGCCAAACCCATCCAAGAAACATGGATACAAACTGGTCTCAGCAAGAGCCATAGATCCTCATCAGCCCCCGCAGTCACAGGGGCATATGAGGATCTATGTCTCTTGCAGTTGGATTGTGTTCACTTTTCTTGGCAGTGAAGGGGGTAAAAAAAACCCACACCTTTACCACATTGTAACTTGTGCGCTATAGTTTTGATCAGGCAATCCACTTTCGATTTCAACACACGAATGACCATAAACATACTACAACTTTGGCTGTTGGTAGCAGTTTTTGTCGCTATGATTTCGCGACAAAAACTGCTACCAACAGCCAAAGGGTTAAACACTACTGTTTAGTTGGTAGTTAGGGGATAGGTATACTGTATGTGACTGTCACAATGTCAAACTGTAAGTTACAGGGTAGGGGTGGGGGTGTCGGTGGGGGAGGGCATATGGCGCAGTGTAGAACAACAAAAGCACAGAGTTCCCCCAGGGATGCAGGTAAAACGACACATACAATTAACGTTCAGTGTGACAAAAACCCACC
This sequence comes from Semisulcospira habei, assembly GCA_036245525.1. NCBI lineage: Eukaryota > Metazoa > Mollusca > Gastropoda > Semisulcospiridae > Semisulcospira > Semisulcospira habei. Next base: position 144,161,552 of record BTPG01000004.1, on the reverse strand, counting down.
ACAGATCACTATGCCATGAAATATAAAAATTATGTAATGCTGGAGTATCAAATATATATGCATATTGCGCCCCCTCATCAATAGCTGCGCTATACAACACTTCCACAGCTACTGATGTGGGTTGCCTTGAATGAGTTAACTCATTCTACCCCAGACACACCACAGCAAGATAAGGATCAACCATGATAGTTCAAGGGTGATGCCAGAATAGCTTGGCGCCTACGGGCGCCAAGCTATTCTGGCATCACCCTTGAACTATCATGGTCGATCTGTGTCCTGCACTGCAAAGCAGTCTTCAGAGGACAACGGCAAAATTGGGGGATTTCGGTGTTGGGGTAGAAGGAGGTAATAAACTGCCATGAGCAAACAGTAAAAACACATCTACAGCTGTCCAAACTGACTGCAGGCTTTGTAAGCATCAAACTCAACAATGGGACTTAGAAACTGACAGATATTGAGTGATACCCAAACATGAGATACCGTATGTACCCTAGGTTTGCTAATAGCGAAACAAGAAAAAGCGAGATTCCCAATACGGAGATTCACACCGCCACACGTCACACCACCGCAAAACACCTCAAATGAACAGGTTGAAAATGGTATCAGACATGATCAAGGAAGCAGAATGTGATTTATAATTTAAAACACTCACAATAAACACAATTTCCACATTATTTCAATAACCTTAAAAGTCATTTAAAAAAAAAGAAGCAAACTCTTTTCCTAAATCGTTCAGGCGTTTTATCGTTGCAACAAAGCACTCAGTTGCCTAAGTGTAAAGATAGAGAATCCAGCAGCAAAGCAAGGAAGCCCAAGTTTTTTGTGATAGGAAAAGAAGCCTAGATTTTTAACCCCTTCATTGTTGGAGCAACAACCAAACGCAAGAGACAAAGATCATCGTGAGCCCCTCCCCCCACAGTTGCAGAGACTCACCAGGACCTATGCTTTTGTTTACATCCATGCTTTTGGGACGACTGGGACTCGTTAGTTTTGGTTGGTTGGTTGATTGTACATTGCTTAACTTCCCGACAGCAACAAGACTTTCTCAGGACGTGCCTGCACTGCCTGTGAAAAAAACTAAACAGAATATTGAATGTATGTCACCAGCCGGTCTAATACGCTAAATAAACCTAAGACCATTTAGCAACACACATCCAATATCAAGAGCTACAGGCAGCGCAGACAGTTGGGTTGGTTGGTTGGTTGTACATTGCTTAACATCCCGACAGCAACAAGACTTTCTCAGGACGTGCCTGCACCGCTTGTGAAAAAAACAACTAAACAGAATATTGAATGTATGTCGCCAGCCAGTCTAATACGCTAAATAAACCTAAAACCATTTAGCAACACACATCCAGTATCAAGAGCTACAGGCAGCGCAGACCGTAGGGAGACTGTAAAAAGGGAAAATACAGGTGAATGGACCAAGGGTAGACAGAAACACATGCCCCAGAATAGAAGGGAAAACGCACCTTGTGGGGCTGACCAGGGTGAGCCTGGGAACTAAAAAGTAGTTAACCCCACCCAAGTCCCCCAGGGCATACCCGGGTGGGGGTCGTTAGTTTTGGAAATCACAAAAGACATCAGAAATGCAGCGGGCAGCAACGGGCAATAAAAAGATTAACCCCTTCACTGCCAAGGAAAATAAAACACCACCCAGCTGCAAGAGGTATAGATCCTCATGAGCCCCCTCAGTCGTGGGGGCTCATGAGGATCTATGCCTCTTGTTGAAACCACTTTTGGGGAGGGGGATTTTTGAAGGGGTTACGAGTGACGGAGGTTGATGCTGGCTACAATAATTTCTGAGAAGGATTGACACCAGTTAGTTTGCTGCTGTCTAGGCGGCTGCCAGCAGCACTACTTTGGCAGCACTACATCCGCAAGGGGCACAGATTTTCATGTTCAGAAGACAACAGCATGTCTGCCAGAAGCAAGATTCGCGCGAGACTCTGTAGCCATTAACCTTTTGGCTGTCGGTGGCGCTTTCAGTGGTGATGATTCCTGCAGGAATCATTGCAACAGAAAGCACTACCGACACAGGGTTAACCCTTAGGCTGCTACTGACAATACCGCTCGGCCGAAAAGGCGCGTGGTAAGGCATCTTTCCTGCTGAACGAATATCATTAGTCACAGTCAGAGAGGTAACCTATAAAGCCCTGACATGTTACAACAGTATGAGGATCGACCATGATAGTTCAAGGGTGGTGTCAGAATAGCTTGGCGCCTGTAGGCGCCAAGCTAGTCTGACACCACCCTTGAACTATCATGGTCGATCTGTCTCCATAACTGCGACACAGGAAATCGGAAAAAATGGATCATTTCATCCTCAGGATGTGATGAGTTAGCACTACCGTTGCACTTGCTAGAGGCATAGAGTTTCATGAGACACTGTAGCAGCAGGGGCTCATGACAACCTATGCCTTTTGCTGATGGAGACGACTTAGGTTGACAGATCCAGATATCAAGGTTTGTTGTACAACTGTCCAGCCCTCTGGCTGTTGGTGGTGCTTTTTTGTCAAGGCGATTCTTGCAGGAAATCACCTGGACAAAAAGCACTACCCACAGCCATAGAGTCAGATGGCAAGCAGCTTTGTAACATCACTCAGCACTACACAAGAAAAGGGCGCAGACTGCATGAAAGCCATGCACCTTGCTCACTGTGACAAGACTTTCATTTGCTCAGCCGTCTAGCTGGGCGGCAGAATTGCCACATCATCGGGCATGGGGGGCATGACTGTGGAACCGTCAGGACACATGAGCTGCATCAAGTCTGTGTGGCGCAGCTTCTGAGCGATGTGCAAGGCCGTCAGCCCAAACAGGTCCTGTAGATTGCACCGAGCGCCAGATTCCACCAGGTAGTGGACTACGTCCTTCCTGTTACTGCTCACTGCCTGAGTTCAAAAAGACAGAATCATTGACTACAGTTAAGGAAATAAGAGCGGCAAAACCCGCAAGGATCACACACTTTCACAGAAATCTATGGGCCTTTTGTGACCCTGACCTTTCGGATCTTTATTACTGCTCACTGACTGTAGTTAAAAAAGACAGAATTATCAATTACAGCGAAGAAATAATAAGAAGGGCAAAACCTTTTAGGCTCACATGCTTTCATAGGTGAGACCTTGACCTTTAGGGAAGGTCACCAGATAAGGTACCACCCAATATAGTAGAAGAAAAACAAACTATTATCAGTGTCAAAAGGATCAACACACAAACTCAATCCAAACTCTAAACAAACTATTAAAGGTGTCACAAAAGGTTTCATTACTGTTTGATCATGTTGTCAGTTGATCCGATTGTCATCTGACGTAAGAATGATTGTATTAACATGCGCGCGTGTGCATGCAGCCACGGGTACTGTTTACTGTCCTGGTGATGGCGTGCATAAGGGGGTTAACCTATTCAGCCCCAACGCAGTACAACAAGAGATGGCTCGACCATGACAATTCAAGGATCGTGCCAGATTAGCGTGGCGCCTGATGGCGCCACGCTAATCTGGCACGATCCTTGAATTATCACGGTCGATCCACCTCCTGCAATTGGGACACAGTTTGGGAAATGCAGCCTTGGGGTTAAATAGGCTACGAAACAAGACACGGACATGCCTGATGATGCAAACGCCCCAAATCAGGTAGCATCAATTCATATTTTGACACAAAGTGAACAGACATTCACACAACGCAAAGTAAGGGGCAGAGTACTCACAATATGAAGAGCTGTGCGGCTGTCATAGTCCCCACTATTCAGGTCAGCCCCTGCTGTGTGCCAAGATCGAATACAATCCAAGTCTCCTACAGCCGCCGCGCTATATACACACAGCAGTGAAATAAAAGAAAAAAATTTAAGCTGATGGTTTTACAAATCACATACAAAAGTTTAGCCAAGCGATGGTAGGTACAGTAAACATATTTAGGGAAAACACACAGTAATGACGCCTGCACACACAAGCCAGTTAACCCATTTAGCCCCAACACCCCAACGCAGGAGATGGATTGACCATGATAATTCAAGGGTAGTGCCAGATCAGCTTGGCGCCTTCAGGCCCCAAGCTAATCTGGCAGTACCCTTGAACTATCACGGTTGATTAATCTCCTGCTGCAGTGCGTCAGGGCTAAATGAGCTGACTGGCTCCTAAAGATGAAAAATGAATTTTTTTTCTAAAATGTATTTTTAAAAAAAATACTTACCGATGGCATTACTATCTGGAATACACTCAATTGCCTATAGATTTCAGCAAAAAAGTTGTGTAACCCACACAACTGGGGAGGAGACACCGGGGATTCATGCACCGGGGCCCCGGGTGGCCTCCCCTTACTACCCTATCCCGGCATTCGTAGGGCGACCTCGTCAGTTTCACACATAGCAAAAAGAGGCAAGCGGGGCAGGCGGGAGGGCAGTCTGAGTAATGCCATCAGTAAGTATTTTTTAAAAAAATACATTTTAGAAAAAAAATTCATTTGTTTTTTCAAAATACATTACCGATAGCATTACTATCTGGAAGAATGTCGAACAGGCGGAGGGTGCCGTTCCTATAACGCAAACCCAACCACCCGTTGGCCCCAAAAGAGAGAGAGAGAGAGAGAGAGAGAGAGAGAGAGAGAGAGAGAGAGAGAGAGAGAGAGAGAGAGAGAGAGAGAGAGAGAGAGAGAGAGAGAGAGAGAGAGCACTCCCGATGATTTCAGCTATGACGTACCTAAGACGCCAGGGGCGCGCGGAGGGAGTGCTGGGCCGCGGAAATGTCGCCCACCTGTGCCAGGGAGTCACGTTGGCCGGATAGGTCTCTGAGATAAAAGCGGGCGAATGTGGAGTCAGCTCGCCAGCCGACCGCCGTAACAATATCTTTGACTGAGCAGTTGCGGTCCAGGGCAAGACTGGTGGCCACTGCTCTTACTTCATGCGCCCGGATGTGAAGAAGCCTATCGCCATCCGGGGAGAGGTCCTGGTAGGCCGACTTAATCACCCACCGCAGCCAGGACGACACTGTCTGGGCCGAAATATCTGGCCTGCCTGCGGTGTGTGGGAGGAAGAGGCGAGAGCGCCCCTGGCGTCGCGGCTTAGAGCGATGCAGGTAAATCCTAAGCGCCCGCACCGGGTCCTGTTGACGCGACTCAGGGGCCATGTCCGTTCCACGGAGAGGCCTTACGGTCAGCATCTGAGGGGCCGCCGCAAGGCGGCGGTTCTTGGCCAAAAAGGAAGGGTCGGTGAGAAGCTGTGCAGAACCGTCTGAGCGAAACTGCAAACAGGAGGGAAGTACCGAGAGAGCGTGAAGCTCGCTCACTCGGGACGCCGTGGCGAGAGCCAGCAGAAAACATGCCTTCCTGGTCAAATCTGAGAAACTAGCCAAATGCAGAGGTTCAAAGCGGTCCATGTTCAGCCACGTCAGTACCCAGGCGAGATCCCACCAAGGCACTAGGGACCGAGAAACTGGTCGTCGGAGCTCAAAATGTGCCAGCAAGTCCGTCAGATCCTTGCAAGTGCCTGGGTCTGGCCGGCCCAGGTGGCGGTAAGTGTCTGCGATCATGGAGCGATAACCTTTGATGGTAACAGGTGCTAAGCCTTGTTCGTCAAAAAGTCACAGGAAGAACTCTGCCAGCTCCGGGGTGGCTAGATGTGTGGGAGGGAGACTTTTGGAGGCGCACCAGGCCTGAAGGACCCTCCACTTGCTCTCATATACCCGCCGCGTAGACCGTGTGCGGGCTGATGCAATAGCCGCCACCGCCGCATCCGAAAAACCTCTAGCGGCGAGGGCTTGCCGGACAACCTCCAGGCATGAAGGAGGAGGCGCTCCGGGCACGGATGGAAAAGCTGCTGGCGGGGCTGCTTGAGCATCGTAGGAGGTGTAGGAAGCTCCAGCGGCGGGTCCGTCGCTAGCTCGAGTAGGTCCGTGGTCCAGCTCTTGGTCCAGTTGAAGGGGGCCACCAGAAGGAGGACTGCGGAGCAACCCAGAAGCTTCCGCAGAACCTTCGGAACGAGGACTGACGGGGGGTAGGCGTAAGCGATCAGACCGTCCCAGGGGATGGAAAGCGCGTCTACCGCCCAGGCGAGCAGGTCCGGGACTGGTGAGACGTAGACCGGGAGCTGTTTGTTCCACCTGGTGGCAAACAAGTCCACTAAAGGAGTTTCCCACCAGGAGCAGATCAGGTGAAAGATGTCCGGGCGTAGGGACCACTCCGTGTGGAGTAGCTGACCGCGGCAGGACAGGGCATCCGCGATCACGTTCAGGTGACCGGGAATGTGGCGAGCCCGTAAAGTAATGCCCCAGTCCCTGCACCAAAGGAAGAGATGGTAAAGGAGAATGCACAGGGAGGGTGAGTGAGTGCCCCCCTGGTTCTGTATGTAAGCCACCACTGTCGAGTTGTCTGAGAGAACGAGAACGTCCTGGTTGGTCAAGGTCTCCTGCCAGAAACTGAGGGCCAGCCAACCTGCCTTCAGCTCCAGCCAGTTGATGTGTTTGTCCTCCAAACCCCGCGGCCAAAGGCCCGAGGCCGAGACAAAGTCTGGTAACAGATGAGCGCCCCAGCCGGCCTGACTCGCGTCGGAGCAGAGAGACCACCGGGGCGGAGGTGAGTGAAGAGGCACGCCCGTAGCCAGCCAAGCGATGTCCGCCCACCTCTGGAGGTGTGGACAAGCCAGAGGGGTAACTGGTACAAGATCCGCAAGGGAACCCGGTGAAGGACGCCAGTGTAGTAGGAGATGTAGCTGCAACGGGCGGGCATAAAGCCTGCCCAAGGGAAGCAAGTCCGCAGCCGCACTGAGTAGGCCCAGAAGTTGAAGCCAGACCCTGGTTGAGAAGGAGGACCCTACCTCCATCGAAAGCGCTAGATCAACGATCTTCTGCCGCCGGGCCAGAGGCAGGCGGACTAGATTGAGATCGGTCAGGAATTCCATTCCCAGATGTAGAAAACGCTGAGAGGGGGTAAGATCCGATTTTCCCAGATTGAGAAGAAACCCGAGACGAAGCAGGAGGGAAAGCAAGGTGTCTCTGTCCTCTTGGAGCGCCGAGGCTATCAGATTTCACAGCAGTAGGTCGTCCAAGTAATTGGAGGCCGGGCTCAGGGATCGTTGGCGGAAGTAGGCCATCACCGCGTCGAGGATCCTTGTAAAAACCCACGGACTGATGTTGAGGCCAAAGGGAAGGGCGCAGAACTGGTAAACGACTCCCCCAAAGGCAAACCGCAGGTACCTGCGAGACGACGGATGAATCGGGACGTGAAGATAGGCGTCGGACAGATCGAGGATGATCGCGCAGTCCATCGGTCGGACGGCCGCTCGGAGGATCCTGGCTGTCTCCATCCGGAACCGAGGGGCCGAAATGAACTTGTTTAGTGCCGACAAGTCGATGACTGGGCGCCACTTGCCTCCTGGTTTGGGAACGAGAAAGAGGCGGCTGTAAAATGCTGGTGTGTCCTGACGCGATACCACCTTCGTCGCTGCTTTGTCGAGGAGAGCCGAAACTTCTCTGCGCAGAGCGTCCGCCTGAAAGGTGTCGAGTGGAGACTGGGTCCACAAGGGGGACCTGCGAAGAGGCGGAGGGGACCGGAAAGAAAGCTGGAGGCCTGTAGAAACCGTGGAAAGGATTCAGGGGTCGTCTGGGAACAGCGACCTCCAATGGTCGCTGTAAAGAGACAGCTGCCCGCCGACTGGAGACCCGGGAACTGCCGACAGGGGCGAGAGAGGGGGCAAGTCAGTGGGCCCGGCCGCGCCCGGACCTACGGGCGCCGCGGGACCAAGAGGGGCGGGAGGCGGGGAAGGGCTGAGGGGCCTGAGGAGGGCGAGCCCTACCTCTGGCCGAACCGACTGGAAGCAAGGAGGGTCTAGAAGACCACCGGGCACAACCCCCGGCCGGGCGGGGGCCGCGAAAGCGAGTCGCTGCAGGAGTGGAGACAGGTCTGGGCCAAAGGTCCTTGGACGAGTCCTTAACTGACTGCCACGTGTCCCCGAAAAGCTGAGATCCACCTAGGGGGGCCTGTCGAAGCTGGGTCTTCACTGACTTTGGGAGATCCGCGCATAGATGCAGAAAGGTATCCCGTCGCCAAAGATCACAATTAGCGGCCGCCGCCATGGCGTTGGTGGAGGAGTGGTAGGCGGCCCGGATGGCCGCTATCAGGATGGACTGCACATCGCGGGGAGGGGACGGCACCTCCAGATCCCAAGTTCCCTCCAGGCACTGCAAAGCCAACTCCAGGAACCCTGAGTACGCCAGTGAATTTCGCACTAAGGAAGCGATCCTGTCGAGCGGACAAGGCCAAGCTTTCAAGACAATTCTGCGGCCGCCCGCCTGGACTAGGGCTACTGTATCCACCACTGGGAGAGGAACGGCGAAGGCTTGAGAATGTCCCGCGTACCAGGCCTGGCGGAAGCTCAAGTTAATCCCTGCAGGCCACCGTGAATCGGAGAAGAATCCCGCGTCGCCGAAGTTGTCTTGTCGTAAATGGTCGGAGAACGCATCTGTGAGGTCCCGGAAGCCGGCAGGTTGAGGAAGGGACTTGCGGTGCTTGACGTGCCTTTGTGCGTCGACCATAGCGGAAGCCTGTCTCTTCATCGGGGGTGAAGGAGGACAGAAGTCGGGCGGGAGAAACTTCGCAATAAGCCGAGAGGCCTCATCCAAGGTGCTGATAGTCTGCGATCCGAGCGAAGGGCCGACGATGTCCAAGGAGGAGGAGGCCGACGAGAACGCTGACAGGCGGGAAAGGGATCCCACCGCCGAATCCCGCAGGAAGATGGCCGAAGCCGAATCCACAGGATGAAGGCTGAGGACATCCGGTTCTGAAGAACTAGACCGTCCCTCTCGTGAATGCGCCGAAAGGGGCGACCGGCTCCAAGAGAGCCGCACCGCCGCGCGCGAGATAGACGGGGCTGCCCGTGACGCCCGCCGGGCGGAGCGTCGCAGGGACAGAGGGACCGCGAAGGAAGGACGGTCAGCAGTGAAGCTAGATACCGCACGCTGGTGACGGAGACCACTCTCCGAACGAAACCGGTCTAGCGACGTAGCGGTCTGGTCACACTGGGCCCGCCTGGTCGGAACGGGGCGGGGGGGGGGGGGGGGGGGGGGGGGGGGACCGAAACGAGTCACGCCTAGCCTGCTCAGGAAAAGCGGAGCGGGGAGGGGACAAAAAACGTGTATGCAGCCTCCGCTCCAAGGTCTCGGAGCGAGGGGGGCGCGCTGTGATGTCACACCGTGCCCGCCTGGTCGGAACGGGGCGGGGGGGGGGGGGGGGACATTCTAGAGTCACGCCATGCCCGCTCAGGAAAAGCGAAGTGGGGAAGGGACAATTCATGAACACGTGGCCCCAGCTCTGTGCCTCTGAGCGAGGGGGACGTGTGTCAGAGTCACACCGTGCCCGCCTGGTCAGAACAGGGCGGAGGGGGGGGGGGGGGGGGGGGGACTGCCTATGGTTTCGCCAAGCCCGCTCAGGCGAAGCGAAGCGGGGAGGGGACAATTTCTGAGCACGCGACCCCCGCTCAGACCCCTCGGAGCGTGGGGGACAAGTGTCAACTTCACCCCTGGCCCGCCCAGACGAGACCGGGCGGGGGAGGGAAGAAAGCGAAGCTGGCCCAGCTCGCTCGGAATTAACCGAAGGAAAGCGAAGCTGGCCCAGCTCGCTTGGAATTAACCGAAGGAGGGGGAAGCACTGCTAAGGGCCTCAAGTCACGCTCCGACGCCTCGGAGCGTGAGAGAGAACCTCTCTTAGTACGTTTCCTCTCATCCTTACTACGCTTGTGTTCTTTCAACCGCACCCGCTCAGGAGACCCAGAGCGGGGGGTGGCTGACGAACGCTCCGCTCGCCTAGACCGCTCGCTCGAAGCAGAGCGGGGGGTGAGCGAACCCGATGGGCTCAAACCACGCGCTGCCAAAGCAGAGCGTGGGGAGCGCGACTCCGAAACTCGCCTACCCTGCTCCGAAGACTCAGAGTGGGGAGGGCGAACCTGTGAGGTAATAGTGCAAGAAGGGGACTTGCCTGAGGGCCGGACAGCCCGAACGACGGAGCGGAGTGGTGCCCGAGGAGCCGACGTAGCGACGACAACCTGTGGAGGATTCTGGGGAGACTGAAGCGGCCGGGAGGGCCGGTCGCGCCTGTAGAAGTCCCACATCTGCGACCACCGGTCTTCCATCCACTCGTCACAAGTCCTGTCCGATGAACAGCCCGAGCACGGCAAGCAGGCGTTGTGGGCGTCGGAGTGCCACTGAAAGTCCCCGCAAATACGGCAAGACTTCAACACAGGAGTAGCCATAGCGTCACTGAAAAACCCGTACGAAGGCTAAAAGTCAAGTCGCACTCCTACCAAGTTCACAAAGTCACGTGCGGAAGCCAACCACAAGGTCACTGGCGAAGCTCACTGAAAGTCAAAGCCGGTCCGAACCGGACGGAGCTCAGTTCAAACACAGTAGTCCCTTACAAACTACGAGTAGGAGAGAAGTCAACGAAGTAGAGAGTCCAAGTCTATGAAAAACCCTCAAACGAAGGCCAAAAAACTATCAAACTCTGGTAGAAAGAAGTTTCCGAATGGAGTAAGGCAAAAACTCGACCGTCCACGGTCGAGGTATGAGTGAAACTGACGGGGTCGCCCTACGAATAGGGTAGTAAGGGGAGACCACCCGGGGCCCCGGTGCATGGATCCCCGGTGTCTCCTCCCCAGTTGTGTGGGTTACACAACTTTTTGGCTGAAATCTATAGGCAACTGAGTGTATTCCAGATAGTAATGCCATCGGTAATGTATTTTGAAAAAACAACCATAAATTTACCTGCATAAATGCACAGCGATACGTGAGCTGGCCCAAGGCAGGCGTGCCCCAGTCTGTACCAGCAGGTGGATGACTGGCATGCCCTTGGCTAGCACCGCATCGATCAGTGGGTTGTCGCCCCTCATGTCACGCACGTGCACGGACGCACCATTCTGCAGGAGAAACTGAACTGTACGGAGGTCCCCGCGACTACAGGCCACATGCAGCGCTGTCCGACCATCATGGTTCTGGCATGACACCCCAGCTCCCTGGTGAGGTCAGAGTTCAAATTATGTAGCAGTACACTCAAGGGCTGTAGTCAGCATCCCTGACTGTATCATTATGAATGAATGATAAGGTCATTGTCCAATTTGTACTGTATACATTATCAAACCCTTACTGGCCCAGAAATGGTGAACGCATTCCCATTTCAAGAGACACAGATCCTCATGATTCCCCACAGTTGCACTAACTTACTGCAGTTACACTAACTTACCGCCCGTTACACTAACTTATCGCAGTTGCGGGGGCTCATGAGGATCTATGTCTCTTGCTCATGCTACTTTGCATACAAGAACCATTCATGATTATCCACGTTTCTTGGGCGGATGGCACTCCCGCGGGCTAAATCAACAAAGATTTCCGAAACACAATCTGCATACAACGGTAGTAAAGGGGTCAAGATAACACGCCACCCCCATCCCCACCTTATGGCAGCAAATCACCCACCCATGACATCCACAAGGCACAAAGTACAGGACACTCCACATCATGATTTTCTTAACCCTTTCACCGTTATATGATGCAGAACTTATTTTTTTCTAAAAACCTTTGTTTATTCAACGCAAAAGACCCCAAGCTGTCCAAGAAACAGATACAAAGTGGTGTCAGCAAGAGGCATAGATCCTCATGAGCCCCTGCAACTGCAGGGGCTCATGAGGATCTATGCCTCTTGCAGCTTGATTGTGTTCACTTTTCCTCAGCAGAAGGGGTCAAACCAGCGCCCATCTTGTCAAAACAAAGCTTAGTTCCATTTCTTTATCAATCCTACCAAATTCTGCTCACAGACCAGATAGGTGAGGCTAGCGCTGGTAGAACAGTACACATACCAAGGGGAATTACTCAGCGCTTTACAGACAAACAGTTAGATCCCCTGCCCCTGCCCATCAGGCAACCAATCGCCAGCCCACAGAAAAATACGCAGGTATAGAACAAGGCCATCATCTACATCCCTAAAAAAAAAAAATGCATCAGGTCAAGCCTATACCCCATGTCTTTTTCTGGAACTTAGGAAGTAGGCAGTAGTTCTTAGTAGCGGAGGCAGGGGATCTAACTGCTTGTCTGTCCAGCACTGAGTAATTCCCCTTGGTATGTGTACACTTCTACCATTGGTAGCCTCATCTGGTTTGTGAGTATTCTATAACTCTCGGCAAAAATTTGTATCGTTACATTGTTGAGTATTGTCTTCTGCATCTACTGTGAGAAATCAGGGTATTTACCCGACCACATTAAGTAGTGCACCTTCTTGTTTGTATATGTGTGTTTCTCCTGCCTACTTTCCCTTGGTATGTGTTCCAAAATCTGCATTGCAGCAAAATTACAGAAGAGAATAAAGGAAGATGAGGAATCTGTATACACTGCATACCGTGTGGATGAGCTTCTCCAATGCTGGTATGTCCCCAGCTTTGGCGGCAGCACACATGAGGCTCGGGAACAGTGCGTCCTTCAACTTGTCCACCTCCTCGTGGGTACTGAGGCATAGCGTACGAGCCACACCCTCGATCAGGTCATGATCCATGATGGACATGGCATCCTGCACAATACCTGTCATCTCACCGCGCAGATTGCGACCCAGCATCTGAGACACAAAAAAAAAGTAGAACAAGGAAGCAAATATCAGCTTAACCCTTTGGCCGTCAGAAGCATTTTTTGTTGAGGTGATTCCTACATGAATCACCTCAGCAAAAAGCGTTACAGGCAGCCAAAGGGTTAATTACACGAAACAATGACATATTGGAAACTGCCAGTAACAGTAGCCACTGAAAACGCTTAACCCCTTCACTGCTGAGAATGGTAAACATGATCCAACTGCAAGAGACATAAATCCTCATGAGCCCCCGCAGTTGCATTTGTTGGCGATACCTTTCGTCTTGTGTCAGTAGACCAGCCGTCTTTACCCAGCACATAGCTCAGTTTACACAGGGCTGCCTCAGGAGTCATGTCGCCACCGCAGATCACACCCATTTTTTCCAGTGCCTGCACACACACAGACGCAACATACATGCACACACACAGACATGCACATTTATAGAATTTAAAGAAAAGAAGAGGAAGAAAGATGGAGAGGAAATAATTCCCCCCCCCCCCCCCCCACACACACACACACTCGGACTTTTGCCCCCGCATGCACACAGAAATCATTGCGACAAGAAAGGCTACCTATAGCCAAAGCAGCAATAACCCACTCCAAAGCTGACCTGTTTATGACAGTTCAAGAGTTGTGCCTGCTGAGCCAGGTACCTATAGCATCAAACGTAGCAAACATATCAGGCACTACCTTCAAGCTCTCGTGGTTGATCGCACTTCCATTGTAATTTAACAGCGATGAAACACACCTGTGGAAAACCCACACCAAACTTACCTGCCCAGTAGCATAAGCGTTGTTGACGTTTCCTCGACTGCACTGCGTGATATTGACGATAAGCACGCCCCATTTCGTGGCCTCATGAAACAGCTCCAGGAGATCTGCGCGATTACTGGGGGCGTTCCCTGCCCCGTACGTCTGCAGTACAACTCCCTGCATTGGTGGCTGAAGGAACGCTCGCACCTGTAAGGAAGGAGGTGAAAACCTTGCCTGAGAGGGCAGTAAGTGTGTAATAACGCATAGCTGAGAGGGCAGTAACTGTGTAATAACGCATAGCTGAGAGGGCAGTAACTGTGTAATACCGCTTTGCTTTAACCCCCTAGCTGCTACTGATGATGCTGCTCCATGTAGAAAAACGCGTACTTAAACCTATTAATTCCAACACCCTACAGGAGATGGATCGACTATGATAGGCACTACCCTTGAATTAATCACAGTCAACCCATCTCCTGCATGCAACCGGTACATAGTCATAGGATGCCGACTCCAAAATTGGGGCAATGCAGCCATGGGTTAACCCTCTCAACCCCACGGGTGCATGCCCCAAAGCTTTTAGGTGTTGCTCAACAACTACGTACCAGTCTCATGAGAAGGATCGACCATGATAATTCAAGGGCAGTGCCAGATGAGCTTGGCGCCTCAAGGCGCCGAGCTCATCTGGCACTGCCCTTGAATTATCACGGCGAATCCATCTTCTGCCGTATGGCGTTGGGGTTAAACATCTTTTGTGCCGAGTGGTACTGTCAGCAGCTCTTGGCTTGACTTCGCGAACGAAGATTCTATAGGGCTTGCCCACGTCGTCTGCAGGCAATTTCGTGGCTGCGGAGGCCAATCCGGGACAGGCAGGTTCGACCGCAGTGGCTGCAGGGGAAGGTCTGGTCAGGGTTCTGAGTTACGGCAACTCGGTTTTTTCTCCTGAGCCGTTTGTCCTTAAGGTTAGCTCTGCGAGAGTCCTCAAAGGAGACGGCTGCCTTGTAGATGGTGGAGCGCCAGGTGTCACGGTCCGCAGCAAGCGAAGACCACTGGCGGTGGTCGATTTGGCAAGCACTAAGTGACTTCTTGAGACCGTCTTTGTATCTCTTCTTTGGTGCCCCTCTGTCACGGTGTCCAGTAGCAAGCTCGCCGAACAGAGTGATCTTGGGTAGGCGATGATCCTCCATCCTGGAGACGTGCCCCGCCCAGCGAAGCTGTGTCCGCAGCAACAAAGCCTCGATGCTCATAGTTTCTGCCTGTTCAAGGACCTCGACGTTGGTGACATAGTCACTCCAGTGAATGCCCAGGATGGTACGCAGGCAGCGCTGGTGAAAGCGTTCAAGGAGTCGTAGTTGGTTGCGGTAGAGGGCCCAGGACTCGGAACCGTACAGCAGGGTGGTGAGGACGACAGCTCTGTACACACTGATCTTGGTGCCCGTTTTCAGCTGTTGATTGTGCCACACCCGCTTGAAAAGTCGCCCAAAAGCGCTGTTCGCTTTTGCCAGCCTGCTGTCAAGCTCCTTGTCCAGCTTGGCATCTGACGTGATGATGCAGCCAAGGTAGGTAAACTGGTGTACTGACTTCAGTTCAGACTCGCCGATGGTGATGTGGGGAGGGCGATGCTCTACCTTGGGTGCCGGCTGATGTAGTACCTCTGTCTTTTTCAGACTGACCTCGAGTCCAAAGAGCTGGGCAGCATCTGCAAAGCAGGATGTGATGCGCTGCAAGGCTCTCTCTGTGTGTGCAACAAGGGCAGCGTCATCAGCAAAGAGCAGCTCACGAATCAGTTGGTCTAGGGTTTTCGTGTGGGCCTGCAGTCGTCTGAGGTTGAACAGGCTGCCATCGAGACGATACCTGATGTACACTGCATCGTCATCGTCGAGGTCTACTGTGGCCTGCTTCAACATCATGCTAAAGAAGATGGTGAAGAGGGTTGGTGCCAGCACGCAGCCCTGTTTCACGCCGTTGATAATGGGGAATGGTTCTGAGAGGTTACTGTTGAGTCTAACCTGGCCTTGCTGGTCCTCGTGGAGCTGGACGATCATGCTTAGGAACTTTGGGGGACAGCCAAGTCGCTCCAGGATCTGCCACATGCCTTGCCTGCTCACAGTGTCGAATGCTTTTGTTAGGTCGACAAACGTTACGTACAGCCCTTTGTTCTGCTCGCGGCACTTCTCCTGAAGCTGTCTCAGCACAAAGACCATGTCGGTGGTACTCCTGTTGGCTCTGAAGCCACACTGGCCCTCTGGGAGGTGGTCTTCAGCGATGGCAGGTACCAGCCGATTCAGGAGCAGCCTTGCGAGAATTTTCCCGGCAATGGACAGCAGGGTAATTCCACGATAATTAGAGCATTCAGATTTCTCTCCTTTGTTCTTGTATAGGGTGATGATGACTGCATCACGGAGATCCTTTGGTAGTGTTCCTTTCTCCCAGCAGCAGAGAAAGAGGTCATGGAGCTTGTTGTGCAGTGCTGGGCCTCCATGTTTCCAGATCTCTGGCGGGATTCCGTCAATGCCTGCTGCTTTGCCACTCTTGAGCTGGTGGATGGCTGTGTGGGTCTCTTCGGCGGTGGGCGGTTCGTCCAATTCAACCTTTAGTGGGAGCTGTGGGATTTGGAGGATGACTGTTTCTTGAATAGTGCGCTCAGCGCCGAAGAGGTCCTGAAAGTATTCTGACCAGCGGTTCAAGATGGAGGTATTATCTGTGAGGAGTGCCTGTCCATCGGCGCTTCGCAGGGGACTTTGTACCAGGTGCCTAGGGCCATACACTGCTTTCAGTGCTTCATAGAAGCCCCTGTAGTCACCGTTGTCAGCGCAAAGCTGGGTCCTCTGTGCCAGTCTCGACCACCACTCGTTCTGGAGCTCTCTAAGCTTGAGCTGGAGACTGCTGCAGATGAGGCGAAAGGCAGATTTCTTCACAGGGCAGGAAGGCTGGGCTAGGTGGGCCTGGTGGGCGGCTCTTTTGTTTGCTAGAAGTTCCTGGATCTCCACGTCGTTTTCGTCAAACCAGTCTTTGTTCCTCTTTCTAACAAAGCCCAAGACTTCCACAGAAGATTTTACAATAGCAGTTTTCAGTTGCTCCCAGAGTGTTTCAGGGGAGGAGTCTGCTGGATCAACTGTGTCTTTGAGCATGCGCTGTAAATCTGTCTGAAGGGCAGCTTTCTTGTCATCACGCTGAAGGCTGGTGACATCAAGCTTTTTCTTGAGGGGGCCTCTTTTCTTGGGTTTCAGCTTGAGGTGGAGCCTGAGTTTGCAGCGGACAAGGCGGTGGTCAGTGTGGCACTCTGCACTGGGCATCACTCTGGTGAGGAGGACATCACTGCGGTCCCTCTGACGCACAAGGACATAGTCGATAAGGTGCCAGTGCTTGGAGCGAGGATGCATCCAGGTGGTCTTTCGACTGTCCTTTTGCTGGAAAGTAGTGTTGGTGATGACAAGTTGCTGTTCTGCACAGAACTCCAACAGCAGGCGGCCATTGTCATTGCAGTTCCCAACGCCATGCTTGCCGAGGACTCCTTTCCAGGCTTCAGAGTCTTGGCCCACTCTGGCGTTGAAGTCGCCAAGGATGATGACTTTGTCGTCTGCGGGGGTGCTCTGCAGGAGGCTGCGCAGGTCAGAGTAGAACTTGTCTTTTTCTGCAGGCTCTGCCAGGAGGGTTGGGGAGTACACACTGAGAAGGGTGACGTATTGCTGGTGTCTCAGTGGGAGGCGCATGGACATGATGCGGTCGGAGTGACCCATTGGTAGGTTTTCCAACTTATTCGCAATGGGGGTCTTGACCATAAAGCCCACGCCTGAGAGCCGTCTTTCTGATGCAGGCCTGCATGACCAGTAGAGGGTGTAGCCAGCGCCAAGTTCTTGGAGGCTGCCTTCCTCCGGGAGGCGTACTTCGCTGAGCGCGGCGATGTCGATGTTTAACCTCCGCAATTCATGGGCAATAAGGGCGGAGCGACGTTCAGGGCGTCCGCTGTCTGCTGTGTCGAGCATGGTTCGGATGTTCCAGCATGCTACGTTGAGTCCGGTCGTGGTCGTCATGAAAGTGGATCCATTGTTTTTTCTTGTTTTCTGACCGCAGGAGAAGATGCCCGTTGACCGCGGCTAGCCAACTGGGGTTACGAGGGGATGAGCTTTGGTTAGGCCACCTTTTCTAGGCCCCTCTCCGTGTGGAGCAAGCAGTGCTGTCCCTAGAGAAGGCTGCTTGGTCGTTCAGGGTGTGCCGAGTGACGTTGTCATCCCCAGGTCAACATCAGGCGACCAATATCCTGAACCGCCTGCATGCAGGTTTGAGACTGCGGCTTCCAGTGACATCTTTCACCTGCCGTTTCGCCCCTTGCCCATCGCTACAGGACTTGGAAAGGTCGTTGTCATGGTCCGTGGGCGTTTCCTGAAGCCTGCGCGGTGGAGCTTTTTGGTGGAGTGCAGTGTGCGCAGTACTGGCCCCACCCTTTAAACCCTTGGTTCGTCTGCCATGGCCTAGCACGCTAGGACGGTGGCATCGAGGTCCTCGGGTCGTAGGTTTTATATCAGACTGTCCTTGTCCTAGTCTCTGGCTCAAAAACCTTCCCCGGAGACACGGGGGCTTTGATGTCAGGGTTTTCCTCCCTTAGCCTTTCCGCAGCCAAGCGGCCAGTCCTGCAAGGCAGCAGGGGACTCGTGGAGGGCGGGGTCGTCTATGTCCCGTGCAGATGTGAACATCTGCCCACTGCCTAGCAGCAGTCAAGGGGTTAACCCTTCCTACTCCCCCCAAAAACACTTCCCTCGTTCCCTCGCCCTCAGCTGACCCCTAACCTCCAGACCAACCTTAAAGGAAGAAAAGAGGCATGACAAAGCCCTTGTGGCTTACGTGTGGGACCGCAAATCTGTGTCTTCTCAAAATTCATGCATTTTTTTTTTTTTTTTACACATTTCTCAATCCTCCCCCCCCCCCCCCCCCCCCCCCCCATGACCCTTGACCTTTTTGAGGGGTCAACTAAAGTAGCACAACTAAATCAGTAAATCATCTTCGGCTACCTTTGTGCCAAATTTGATTTAAAAGTTTGCAAAAACATCCACAAAAACTAAAATTCCATAAAAAAACTTGGCAATTTTCATACAACTGCTGACCTCTGATGACCCTTGACCTTTCCAAAGGTATATCCAAATTAGTATGGATATAAAAGTCTTGCCACCATGTATCTCTGTACTAGTAAGTTTGGGTTTCAAGCTAAAAACAGTATGAGAAAAACAATTTTTGTTAAAACATGTCTATTATTTTTACCTGGACACCCCTGTCATCTTGACCTTTGAGAGTGGTCACTGAAATTAGTATGTTTAGAAAGGTCTTGTCACAAAGTATCCTTGGGCCGAGATTGAAGACTGTGGCTAAAACAGCCTCTGAGAAAATTCCAACATTAAAGCTTACCACAAACGACAGGTGGACGACTCGGTGGATGGCCCAGTACATAGACTCACTTTGCTGTTGCAAGTGAACCAAAATCAAAATCAAATGAACTAAATAGCATTCACGCACAAGGGTCTACAAATGCACATATCCAATCCAGGCCCTAATAAACAGAAACAATAAAAAGCAAGTGTTATGTTCAGCATACATGCTCAAACAATTAATTCCCATACATGTATCAAAATACTCATTTTAAAAGCAAAAAACAATAAACTTGTACTGAATGTGACAACAGAACGGCAGTGAAATAGCTCTTAATTAATTAGTGCAGTGTGTGAACATTCTACCAGTATTATGTATGAAAACTGCTGATTTAGTATGCAGTCAAAACTAACTGTTTGTGATGTGATCCCTGGGAAAAGGCGCAGTATTCCCACATTCTGACACAGATTAGTGTGCACTCTGAATTTCTCCATTTCTCCACCATAAAATATGGCTGGCCAATCCACTGCAAATAACAGTACATTGCAATCACTTTAACTCATTCCAGAGATGCCGCCTCCGGATACGTGGCTTAAGCCGCGTATCCCACGTCTCGAATGAGTTAACCCTTTGGCTGTTGGTAGTGGTTTTTGTGGCAATGATTCCTGCCGGAATCATTGCCACAAAAACCACTACCAACAGCCAAAGGGTTAAACCAATTTTGCTTGAAGCACCACTTACAATTAGATAAGTGATATCAAAGGTAAAACTGAAGAACATTCCTTGCCAAAAGGTTAGCAACATTAATTTGCTCATGCTGTGACCATCAAGAATATTAAAAGGGCATAACCATTGTTAAACTGCATGCACAGATGCAGTTGAAAATGTGATAATCAGCAATATAAAATGAGATATTAATATTTTAATACTGCATGTTTTGTTGGTAAAAAAAAACACACAAAAAATAAAAACAGGACAGAATGAGTGAAAGCAGGAATGCCCATAATTCATATATTTGGCAGGTACCAAGCCATAGATATTAATTGGAAATCAAAAGTCAAATTAAAAGTAGAGACAAACATGAAATATCCACTGTTTGCGTCAAAAGACATGAAGTTTTACCTAATTATCATTTATGGAAATTGTCCGTTTTGCTACACTTGACTTACCATGGGTGCTGTGCATGGTATATTTAGTCATTAACCCCTTCCCTGCCACTGTATGTATACTGTAGGTAAATTTTTGTTTCTGAAATCTTGGTTCATTCAACGACCAAAAGCCGACACCGTCCAAGAAACATAGATACAAATTGGTCTGAGCAAGAGGCATAGATCGTCATCAGCCTCAGCAGCTGCGGGGGCTCATTAGAATCTATATCTTTCATTTGGATCATGTTCACTTTTTCTTTGCGGTCAAGTGGTTATAATTGATTACTTTCCCACTGCATGCTGTGAGTCTATATCTTTCATTTGGATCGTGTTCACTTTTTCTTGGCGGTCAAGTGGTTTGATTGATTACTTTCCCACTGCATGCTGTGAGTCTACTCGAGACAAAAGCTCATTTTTGTTATGACACAGCACTCTGAGCAATTTTTGTTTGTTTGAGGCCTTACCGAAGATTTAATATAGTAATTATGGTACATGATTTAAAAAAGAAAAAAAATCTACCTGAAGAAAATATATCTGTTTACAGGTAAACGTGCACAAACGCGCCTAATAACATGCACCCAATTATGGTGTGCTGTATTTGCATGCGCACCCACATTTGGGTGCTCCTGCAGGACTGATTGTGCTCTATGCACCCATATACAGTGTTAAAGCTAGAAAGGGTTAAAGGCACCCCCACAATCAGTTTCAAGATGACAGTGTAAATACAACACAGCTGACCGCAAATGTCAATTTCAAGTTTGACCAGTGGTGGCATGTTGGGGGACGCGAATGCCGTGAAGCTGGAGCAGTCACTCTTGATGGACCGATTCCCTCGGAACACTTTTTCATTGAAACACAGCAGCACCTGCACACCGCAATTGTTTAATGTTAATTCTTTAAACTCCCAGAACTAAATGCCTTCCATTCAACAGAATGTAAGTCATTTAGTTCTGAGAGTTTAAGAGTTAAAGTACATAATCCATAATTCAATCTTTTTCGGCCCAAGGTCCCATTTCTCAAATTCTGGCAGTGTTGCCCGATGACCATGTGCCAGCTGCAGGAGATGGCTTGACCATGATAATTCAAGGGTAGTGCCAGATTAGCTTGGCGCCTGAAGGCGCAAAGCTAATAAATCTGGCACTACCCTTGAATTATCATGGTCAATCCATCTCCTACAACTGGTACATAGTCATTAGGCAACACCTCCAAAATTTGAGAAATGGGACCTTGGGGCTAAAAAGGTTAACTGTACTGTGAATTATGAGTCTGCTCACACTACTGCAGTATGAACGTACCTCAGGAATGTTGTAGTTGCCAGCTATTATAAGAGACCCCAGAAAGTTGTCTCGGCCATCACTCCTTACTTCGTAAATTGGAATCTGCAAGCAAAATGTCAGGAGAAAAGGTGAACATTTTAATTTTTTTTAACCCTCTGGCGGTCATTCCTGCTGGAGTCATTGTGACAAAAAGCTCTACTGATTGCCAAAAGGTTAAAAAAACAAACAAGGGGCGTGCCAGAATAGCTTTATAGACACCGAACTATCAATCTTGCACCACTTTTGAACTGTCATAGTTGTTCTGCCTCCTGAACTGTGGTATAGTCTTCAGAGGATGACACAAAAATTTGAAAATTTCTGATTTCAGACCCAACGTCTTAAACTTAACCGTTTGGCTGTTGGTAGTGGTTTAGTCATGATGATTACTGCAGGAATTGTTGCGACAAAAATTGCTACCAACAGCCTGTTATGTGGTAAAATCGTGGTCGTAGTAAGATATCACACCGGACGGCACGTACGTAAGGTTCTTTTAAATAAACTTCATTCAGCTGCAATCCGTCACACGTGGCTTAAGGTTGTAGACAACACTGGAGTAACAGTTCCAACAATATTTTATTACAGCGATGCGATCTCCACGAAATACGTTCACAAATACACCAACACTGGTACAATGTATTTTCTGCGAAATGTCCACACTTTGACACAATGCGTCTCTCATACAATGTACATCGCCATACACTGCATAACTCCGTCACTGACAATGAAGCACGATACCTTGCGTAGCTCAAAGTCAATGTGCTTACGATACACTGCAATTATACAACTGAACAATGTACCGACGCTGTTACATCACAATTTTACAACTGAACAATGTACAACGCAACCAATCAAAATACGTAACTAAAACTCCTAAATAACATTACCCTAGAATGGTCTAGAAAACTCTGGCTGCTATTTCCAGCCCCTATGTTGGGAAATCCCCGCGCGTCATGACTACACGCATGAGCACACTAGACAGGTCACGACCTCCCTGAATCATCCGGAAGTTTCAAGATTCAGCCTAATGCATAGTGACCTCCCACTTCACGCACACAGAAAACAATGGTGAATACTCGAGCATTTTCTAGATTCTTCAGGATTCAACTCCGTGTGTCAAAAGATAATCGATTCTGCACTATGCGTGAACAAAAGTGAAACTTACTGAAAAGGTACGTGATTCGTAATCATGATAGCTCAAATAAAACATCGGATCGCTACCTACAATCAACACATGCACGCTCTCACAGAACAACACAACCACAATCGTTACACAGCCAAAGGGTTAAAATGTATTCACATCAGTGAAACTGCACCAGCATAATATAGTACAGTAGAAATACCTTTTTTATACTGGCAAGAAAAGAGTGGTCTTTAACGTTTACTTCAAGAGCATTTTCCTCTCTAATGAGGCATCAGAAAGTTTACAAATGCAAAGAGTTTTAACCCATTACATCCTGAGGCTGATTAAAAAAAACACCTGCTTATTGTCCTATGAAGGCTACCGGTACATTATTTTTTACAAGACAGATCAACCATTTTAGTTAAATTGGTGGCCAGTGCCAGAATACCTTGGCACCACTGATGCCACGCTATTCTGGCACCACCCTTGAACTATTCTAGTCAAATTAATTTCAAGCAGGAGGATATCAGGACGAAAAGAGTTAACCCACTGGGTGTCGGCAGCGCTTTTGTCGCTATGATTCCAGCAGGAATCATTGGGACAAAACCGCTACCAACAGCCAAAAGGTTAACTCACTCAGCCCGACAGCCGTATTTCCCAAATTTTGGAGGTGTCATCTAATGACTGTACACCAGTTGCAGGAGATGGATCGACTATGATAATTCAAGGGCAGTGCCAGATTAGCTTGGCGCCGACAGGCGCCAAGCTAATCTGGCACTGCCCTTGAATTATCATGTTCGACCCATCTCCTGCTGTAGTGCGTCAGGGCTGAATGGGTTAAGTTAGAGACCAACCTGTGAGCCTGTAAGAATAACTGGCTTCCCCAGGTTCTCAAACATGAAGGAGAGAGCAGACGCAGTGTAGGCCATGGTATCTGTACCGTGCAGCACCACAAAGCCATCATATTTGTCATAGTTACTCTGCAAAAATACAGGCTCATAATTATATTCTCAGAAAAATATGAACACAACCAACGATACTGAATTGTCTAGAAGTAGCGCGCCTAGCCATTTCAACTCTGCTAAGATGAGCGTACAGTGTTGTATAGATGAGGTCCTGTCCTGGATGACAAGCAACAAACTTAAGCTTAACACCGACAAAACTGAAGTCATGCCTGTTGGCTCTCAGTCTCGCCTTAGTCTGATTAACGGCGAGTTCGTAAACATTGGTGGCTGCAGCGTTCCCTTCCAGAACTGTGTCAAATATCTGGGTGTGAAGATTGATTCGACGCTCTCCATGCATGATCATATCAGTAGCGTCTGCCGAGCTGGTTTTCTTGAGCTGCGCAGAATTTCTTCCCTCAGACCGTATCTCACAGAAAGTGCGGCGTCAAGACTTGTAAATGCATTCATTACGTCCAGGCTCGATTATTGCAATTCTCTACTGGCAGGTTTACCGCCAGATCAGATTTCACGCTTGCAGATGATTCAAAACAATGCGGCACGTCTCATCTTGAAGAAACGAAAGAGAGACCAAGTTACGCCTCTACTGAAGCAGCTGCACTGGTTGCCCGTAAAATTCCGCTGCCAGTACAAAATTGCAATTTTCGCCTATCGGCATTTTGACGGATCTCTCCCGCCGTACCTTTCTGCCAAGCTGTCTCTTTATCAGCCATCACGCACCCTCCGTTACTCTAGTGCAAAACTTTTAAAAATCCCAAAGCTTAGCATGAAAACTGTCGGGGAGCGTGCTTTCACCTTTTTAACCCCAAGTGTGTGGAACTCCCTGCCAACTGAAATGCGGAATCTGCCCACATTGTCACAGTTCAAAGCTCACTTAAAGACTTTTCTTTTCTGTCAGGCATTTAACACTTAGCTCATCTTTAGCTAACTGCTGACTGCCTTTTATTCTGATCCTAGAGGAAGTGAACATATAGTGTTGGGAAGAGATGGGGTGGTTTAAAGTAGTGTATAATCGTGCGTGTGTCTGAGAGAGAGGGTGTGCTGTTGTGCATGCGCAGTGAGTCCAGTGTTTTCCTGGAGAACAGCTATATACAAGAACTATGTATTATTACTATTACTATTTATCACTTTGTAAAAATGTGTTACCAGCAGTTAATCCATATCATACTGAGGCTAAAAGCTTCAAATTTGTACACTGCCATATGCAAGCTACATTATAGTACTTACAGATAAGGATATAGACCAATGGCTTTAGTTCAAGGGTGGTACCAGAATAGCTTGGCGCCTAGAGGCGGCAAACTATTCTGTCACTACCCTTGAACTATTTTAGTCAAACGTATTTCACACACTGGTGTATTCCGAATGACAAGGATTAACAGTGTATTCATACAATTACACATCCCCTGGATGAAGATTAAATTATTAATTATTGTCAATTCTATCAAATCTTCTGGATAAGGACTTTATGATTAATTATAATAAATTTTATCTCCTGGACGATGGCTAAATGATTACCGGTAATTATTATAAATTCTATCACAAATCAACAAATATACTCAATTATCCAAAATCTGTCTGTTGCACAACTTTGTACACAAAATGTAATTATGTCATGCATGCATCATACCATACCAGTTGGAACTTCAAATGTGTCGTAAATGTATTGTATAAAGTTGCAAAAACAGTCATATTTCCAGCTAGAATTTTTCTTATTTCCTTGTAGCCATCATGCATACCTCAATACACAAGGCAATCTTGATCCAATCTTCTCGGTTCATGTTAGAGGAGTCAAGTAGAGTATCAAACTCCAACACCTCATACACAATGCGTGGCTTCTGTTTGGAGACAGGGCTGCAAACATAATGCAACATAAATGAAAATAATCTGCTTATGTTTCCAGATCGGGCGACACACATCATGCAACATAAATATGAAAATAATCTGCTTGTTTGGAGACAGGGCTGCACATACAACACAATTAACCCATTTCATCCTGATACACTACTACTCAAAATAAATTTGACTATGATCGTTCAAGGGTGATCTCAGAGTAGGCGCCAAGCTATTCTGGCACCACCCTTGAACTAAAATGGTTGATCTATCTTGTAATCTGTAATGTAGTTTTCATAGGAAAATAAGCAAATTAAAAAAAAAAATCAGCCTCAGGATGTGATGGGTTAACACAACAATGAAAAAATCTGTTGGCGCTTGTAAACCGGGCAGCACACCACCTTACGCAATTAAAATAACAATGAAAATAATCTGCTTCTGCTTGGAGACTCACAGGCATACATCAAGCACTCAACCCTTTGTGTGTCGGTCGCGGTTTTCGTAGTGATGATTCCTACAGGAATCAGCGTGACAAAAACGTCTACTGACAGGCAAAGGGTCAAAAAACAAATTAACAATGAAAACAATCTGCTTTTGCTTGGAGTCAGGGCGGCGCACATCATGCAGAGGAACAATTCCCTTCAGTTTAGTCAAGACATCCCGGAGTCTCTGTGCTCAGAAGTCTTCCCAGAGTTCCTTTCGAAACTGTCTCAGTAATGCTATGGTTTACTATAGATCTCTCATGTTCTTTCAAATCTACCTAACAATAGCTGCCTTTATCCACACCTCTGCTCAAGAACAATGAAAATGATCCACATTTAAAAATTAACCATAAAGAAATACTCTTTGAAAGAACATGCACAAAACAGTGGACTACACTACAGTGAGATGAACACTTGAGATGGAACAAACACACACAGTTACACACACACACAAAGTAGAATGGGAAACATTTAGATAAACACAAAAACACAAGCCAGCATTTTTCACTTTCTCCGTCAGTCAGAAAAGAGTTGAAAACATAACTTCACAAGTAGAATTTGTGAGACACTCATCTACATAAGGCGCTTCCACTTGAAAAGGAAGAAGAAAAAGATGCAGCTTACCGCCTCCATTTGCGGTAAAAATTTGTTTTTACAAATTTGTTACTAAAACAAAGAAACAAATACATGTAGTCATGAGTAAATCAACAGCTCTGGACAAAGTAAGAAACACACAATTATTCTCCCATCTTAAATGAAAAATACCAATGGGAATATGGGTGCATGTAGTTACTAATAGCCATGAACACTAACACAAGATAAGGAAATATTTAACCCAATTATCCCCCTGGCCACATTTCCTAAATGTTGGAGGTGTCACCTAGAGGCCATGTACCAGTTGCAGGAGATCGATCGACTATGATAATTCAAGTGTATTGCCGGATTAGCTTGGCGCCTGAAGGCGCCAAGCTAATCCGGCAATACACTTGAATTATCAAAGTCGATTCATCACCTGCTGTAGGTGTCTGAGCTAAATGGGTCAAAGGTGGTGACAGAATAGTTTAGTACCGGAGGGCAACGTGCTATTTCAACACCATCCATGAACTATCCCAGTCAAACAGTCTCATGCACGGTTTGTTCTGGCACATGTAGTCTTCAACTTCCAAATTTGGCAACGCTGATCTTGAGCTCAATGTGTCAAGATCTACATGTAGCTCTTTGCCTACGGCTGGTGGCTCCATCTGCCTAGAGACAACTTTCCGCAGCGCACTATGGGCCATGAGATCCCACCAGCCAGTGTTTGCTTGCAAAACGTATGTGTGGCCATTTTGAAGGTCATCAGATCCAGAAATGAACTCTTAACTGGTTTACTTAGTGGCAGACTGCATAATAATTACTCAGTAGGCAAAGGTACAGGCTATGCAGGTGTCAATCAAACACTAAGAAGTCATTTTAACTCATTCAGCCCGACAGCCGTATTTCCCAAATTTGGAAGGTGTCATCTAATGACCAAGCACCAGTTGCAGGAGATGGATCAACCATGATAATTCAAGGGCAGTGCCAGATTAGCTTGGCGCTGACAGGCGCCAAGCTCATCTGGCACTACCCTTGAATTATCATGATCAATCCATCTCCCACTGCAGAGTCCTGGGCTAAAAGGTTTAACAGCAAAGCGCCCCAACTGTCCAAGGAAAATAAATACAAAGTGGTGTCAGAGGCACAGCTCCTCATGTACCCCCACTGTCACAAACATGTGCGTCAGTGTGTTTGGACATGATTTCGGTTTTCTCGGACTGAAAAGAACACCGTGCTTACTGAAAGCGGGTAGCCTCAGTGCGACTTAAAATAGATGCCATACAGTGAATTCTGCACATGGAATTACTGCCGAGTTCATTCACTGCAGGACAGACAGACAATTTCGAACTGTTTTCCGTCAGTTTGATGCCAGAGCTCGTACTGTGAGCAACGGTTGTAAGCTACTGCTCTGTCGAGTCCGCTCAGTCCTTGCTCGCTG
This sequence comes from Semisulcospira habei, assembly GCA_036245525.1. Taxonomy (NCBI): domain Eukaryota; kingdom Metazoa; phylum Mollusca; class Gastropoda; family Semisulcospiridae; genus Semisulcospira; species Semisulcospira habei. Next base: position 144,133,979 of record BTPG01000004.1, on the reverse strand, counting down.
TTTTTTAGACAGAGGATGTTTTGCCCAGTTCCGTTTGACCTGGGGTAAGTTACAGTATTATATATTTCTAATGGCTATGGTGTTTTGACTGCAGCAGGTATTTTTCCTGGTTAGTACACGTGTCGTCATTATGAATAGGCTATCGTTTTGCCACAGGCAGGGTACTAGTATTGTTGAATACTCACAAATATGCAGTGTGTTTTAATATAAACTTTCCAAGTCAAATGACGGTTGTAATATAACGGCTACCAATTATTACAAATGACTGTAGTAATGATATTATGACTGTAGTAATGATATTATGATTTGTTATACATTTTGAGTATGGAACTTTTGTAATTTTGTTTAAGTTTTCATGAGTGCAAAGTCATTCATTCACGAGTCTAAATATTGTGGTGTTTGTTTAGATATAGAAACAGTGGCTTATACAGCTTTCTATTGTATGCAGTTTTTGCGCCGGGGGCTTGCTGGAGTTGACCAGTGGGCGTTAGCAGGCACCGTGACAGGGTTTCAGCATACTGATATCAGATGCGGCAACTATACATCTCAGATTCTTCATGACGTGTGTGGACTGTTTTGCGCTGGGGGCGTGCTTGAGGTGACCAGTGGATGTTTGCAGGCGCTGAGACAGGGTCTCAGCATGCTGATGTCAGACATGGCGACTGGGCCTCCATTTTCATGAAGTCAGCGGTAAGGCTACATATGCCTACTCCTAGGTGACCGCTGCCTTGTGTTCCAACAGTCATCGTACGAAAGTCGAGTTCATTATCTACGGCCATGTGGTGGGCCAGTGTGGCCTACGTTAAAAGAGTTTAAGATCGTCATGATTGTGAGCGGGCTAGGGCCTTGGGTATCGGTGCAGTGGTTGTGGCGGACTTACCTTGCCAACATAGATTGCCACAGTCTTCAAGCTTCTGTAATTTCATCTGTTAATTACATTCGTTTACTTTTAGTTTTGTTGATGTTGTGTTTGTCTTATTTATAATGAAACTTTAATTTGGGTTAAATAATTTCTGAAGATCTTTTCGTGTGTTTATGCCTTTTCATTTTAGTGTGCAACAACGAATGTGCGTCCACACGTAAGGACAGGCAATCTAGAGTTGCACATCCTTACAAGAGGACTGTGTGCGTGCAAACACATACAACCGGGGATGTGAAATCTGGCTGGTCTGCCAACCCTGATGTGAAACCCACAATTGTGGGGGCTCAGGAGAATCAATGTCTTCTGCAGCTTGGCTGAGTTAACATTTTCTTGGCAGTGAAGGAGTTAGGGATGGAGGAGGTTCATATCCCAGTAAAAATGACTAGACATGTTAACCCTTTGGGTGTCGGTAAGTTTTAGTCCAAATGATTCCTGCAGGGATCAACGCGACTTAAACCGCTACCGACACCCAATGAGTTAACCCTTTTAGCCCCAGGACCCTGCAGCAGGAGATGGATTGATCATGATAATTCAAGGGTAGTGCCAGATGAGCTTGGCGCCTGAAGGTGCCAAGCTCATCTGACTTACTTTACTTACTTACGCTTGTCACCCCTACCCGGGTATAGGCCGTCGACGAGAGACCTCCAGCAACTCCTGTCCTGTGCTTCTCCTTCGATTCTACTCCAGGTGGTTCCCAGTCTCTTGATGTCTGCTTGGAGGTCTCGACGCCAGGAGTTTCTCGGCCTACCTCTTTTCCTCTTTCCTTGGGGGTTCCATGACAATGCCTGCCTAGTGATACTGGAAGCTGGCTTTCTCAGACTGTGACCGATCCATCCCCATCTTCTTCGCCCAATTTCATTCTCTGCTGTTATCTGCTCTGCTCTCCCAGAGTCTGACGTTGCTGATCTTCTCTGGCCAGTGGATTTTCAAAATTCTTCTAAGGCAACTGTTCATGAAGGTCTGTACTCTGTTGACTGTGGTTTTTGTCAATCTCCAAGTCTCTGCTCCATATAGGAGAACTGCTTTTACATTGGAGTTGAAAATCCGGACTTTGGTGTGTTGTGACAGCTCTTTGGAACTCCACACTTTTTTCAACTGGAGAAAGGCTGCTCTGGCTTTACCGATTCGTGCTCTGACATCTGCATCAGTGCCGCCTTTTTTGTCTATGATGCTCCCGAGATAAAGCTCATCTGACACTACCCTTTAATTATCATATCAATACATCTCCTACAACTGGCACATAGTCAAACTTTGAGAAATGGGACCTTGGGGCTAAAACCTGAAATGTGTGCCTGTCACAACTATGCAATCCCAAAATAACATGCAACCAATTTCATCCATTGGGAGTTTGTGAGCAAAGATGGTAGAAAATGTACACACAGAATTTCCTGAATTAATGACTGTCTGCTGAAGCTGGGATGTACATTACTACATAGTACTGAGTCCTGGTCACTCAGTTCTGGTTGCAACCCCATTGTGGGCTGAACTGGATGAGGACTTCTCTTAGTCTCACCGAGTCAAAATCTTGTTCAGATGTGGATCATGTACTTGTCCACCTTCATATGCACAACACGCATCTAACCTTCATATTCACATGCATTGTTTAACTCATTCGAGACGTGCCACCTCCGGATATGCGCCATAAGCCGTGTATCCGGAGGGGGCACGTCTCGAATGAGTTAACCCTTTTCATCCTTTTACGCCCATTGCTTGAAATAAAATTAACTGATAGGTCAAGGGTAGTGCCAGAATAGGCGCTATTGTGGCACCACCCTTGACTAAAACAGTTGATCTATCCACATTAGTATTCAAAGATAGGTATTACCATCAGGTATCTGTGTACCAAGTTTGGGTTTGAAGTTGTAAATAGTATTTGAGAAAAAACATCTTTTATCAAAATATTGATCTATCTCCTAATCTGTAATATAGCCTTAATAGGACAATAAGCAAAATTTTACAAAATCAGCCTGTAATGATGTAATGGGTTAAAAAAAAAGAAAATGCCCATGAGGGCCGGTGTACTGAAAAATGGAACAAGAAAGGCAAAGCTATTATGGCTCACATGTATGACCGATTTACATATGTGTGACCTTTGTGACAAGGGCTGGCTTCTGCAGCAGCAAAATCCATGTTTTCTGAAAATGTAAGCATTTTCCACACATCTGTCAACCCCCCGTGACCCTTGAGTTTTGTGATGAGTCCACTAAATTAGTATGCATAGGAAGGTCTTATCATCAGATATCTTTGTGCCAAACTTGGTTGAAAAATTTGCAAAACTTTGGGAATACCTACAATTTTATTTTTAAAAAATCAGCAGTTTACACACATTTGCCAGCCTCTTGTGACACTTGACCTTTCCAAGAGGTCATACAAATTAGTATGCATAGATAGGTCTTACCATCAGGTATCTCTGTACCAAATTTGGGTTTTAAGTTGTGAATAATATTTGAGAAAAATACATCTTTTGTCAAAATATGGCTATTTTTTATCTATTTCCTGAGCTCTCGTGACCCTTGACCTTTCCGAGGGATCAACCAAATTAATGTGCATAGAAAGGTCTTCCAATCAGGTATCTTGGTAGCAAGTTTGGGTTTAAAGTTGAGAATAGTATTCAAGGAAAAACATCTTTTGTCAAAATATGGCTATTTCTGACCTATTTCCTGAGCCCTTGTGACCCTTGACCTTTCCGAGGGGTCATCCACATTAGTATTCAAAGATAGGTATTACCATCAGGTATCTCTGTACCAAGTTTGGGTTTGAAGTTGTAAATAGTATTTGAGAAAAAACATCTTTTATCAAAATATGACCTAAGGCAAGCCGAACTTTCTTAACCCAGTGTGGGATTTTCAGTGGGGCGACCATCCCCAACCTAGCGCGTCCCCGGGTGACGGATAGGGGAACGGCCTTCAGATATGGAGGTTAGCTGCGCAAGCAGTCGCGGACCAAATGGCGATGAGCTTACCAGGACGGGGCGGGGTAGCAGGTGGCACTGTACCTCCACTGAAATTCCCCATGTGTCCAACAACGGGTTTATCATGCGATCAAGAGCCGCATAAAGCTCTAGCCACCCTGTGTTCCCAGGGAAGGTCATATAGCAGGAGCTAAGGGTGAGGTAACCCCGACAGAAACCTCAAAGGCTGAAGACGGAGGACCCAGGCCGAACGGCGCATTCTGATAAACCATGGATCCACGCAAACCCGCAATCATGACTATACGGCCAACTACCATTGACGATAATGGCGCTCGCCCACTGAGGACCCTCCAGGGTGGAGCAGTGTCGGGTCCCATGCCTCTAAGGGACCCAGCCTCAGCTACTGGAGGTCCCTCCCGCCCGTCTTGTCGTGGCAGGGGACGTGGGAGGAGAGCTACTGGCACCACCACAACCAGGAAGAATCCCAGTCAGCAGCGACCTTTTCAGGTCATGCACTGGAACGCAGAAAGCATTCTCAACAAGAAGACCGAGTTGGAGCATATCCTGCATGAGAAAAACATCAACATCTGCTGTATTCAGGAGACGCACTTGACACCCCAAAAGTCCTTCAAAGTGAGAGGCTACCAGTGCTTCAGGTCCGACAGAACAGATCGAAGCAAGGGAGGAATCCTGACCCTGATCAGGAACAACATCAACACCTGTTTGATCGACACGCACATGGAGAACTCCGAGTACCAAGTGATTCGGATCCAGACGAAGACAGCAGATTTCCAGCTGGTCAACTTCTACTGCCCCAACGACAGACCACTCACCCTTGACACGATCCCCACTAAGGCCTCCAAACTTCATTGTGGTGTGCGACTTCAACAGTCACTCACAAAGTTGGGGATACGACCACTTGGATCGGAGAGGAGAAGAGGTGGAGAACTGGCAGGACGACAACGATCTCATTCTGTTAAACAGTCCCATTGACTGCCCCACGTTCTACTCCAGAAGATGGCACACTACATCGACTCCTGACCTAGCCTTCTGCACAGAAGACATGCACAAGCAAGCCAGCAGAGAGGTCGGAGAACAGCTAGGTGGAAGTGACCATCGGCCAGTCTTTTTGACCTTGGGCATTGAGTCCTGCGCTGATGCAACCTTCTCACGGTGGAACTACAAAAGAGCGAACTGGTTCCTCTTTAGACACCGCTCCAGCGAACTCACCAAAGACATTCGAATTGAAGGTCGAGACATCAACATGGTGGTGAAGGACCTCAACATGAGCATCCTCAGAGCAGCGCGTGAGTCCATACCCAGAGGTGCTAGAAAAGACTATAAGCCCTACTGGAGCAATGAACTGCAGGAACTGGATGATGATCTAGCAGATGCCAGAAGGGAAGCAGAAGTTAACCCATCACAGGCAAACAACATCCGCCTCCAGGAAGCCAAAGCCAAATTTCTCAAGAAGAAGCTACAGGCAAGACGCAGGAGCTGGCAAGAGAAAACAAGCTCCTTGAACCTTGAGAAGGACGGCAGAAAGCTCTGGAAACTGACCAAGCAGTTGAACGATGAGAACACGAGCAGAGGAAACATCACCTTAGAAGAAAATGGGAAGATACTAACAGGAAAGCATGCTGCCAACCAATTTGCTGAAAGCTATGCAGCTGAGAGCAATCTCCATGTTAGCCCCAAAAAGCAGAGAGAAGCAAGAAGAGAGCAAAGAGAGAGACCTGCCAAACAAGCAACAGCGGACGCCATGAATCAACCACTTACACACAAAAAGCTTCATATAGCTCTCCAAAAGTTGAAGGCGAAGAAGTCTCCTGCTCCAGATGGCATCACCAATGAGATGCTAACCCACCTTGGTAGTGTAGCAGAAAACAAGCTACTTGAGGTCCTCAACAGGAGCTGGCAAGAAGGATCGCTACCACAACTCTGGCGAGAAGCGATCATGATCCCCATTCTAAAGAAAGGGAAGGATCCAAAGAAGGCCACCAGCTATCGCCCAATCAGCCTCACCAGCTGTGTTGTGAAGACCTTGGAGAGAATTGTGAACGAGCGCCTCAGGTGTTACCTGGAATCCAGGAACCTCCTCGCCCCTGAACAAGCTGGCTTCCGACAGTTCCGCAGCACCGAAGACCAGGTCACTTACTTGGTGCAGGAAGTTGAAGATGCCTTCCAGGAGCAGAAGCTGGTCTTTGTAACCTGGATTGATCTTCAGAAGGCTTTTGACAAGGTCTGGAAAGATGGGCTGCTTGTCAAACTGCTGATTGATTGTACATTGCTTAACGTCCCGACAGCAACAAGGCTTTCTCAGGACGTGTCTGCACTGCTTGTGAAAAAAACTAACCAGAAATAAATGTATGTCGCCAGCCGTCAAATACGTTAAATAAACCTACAACATGGGCCTAATAAGCTAAGACCATTTAGCAACACACATCCATATCAAGAGCTACAGGCAGTGCAGACAGTAGGAGAGTTTAAAAGGCAATACAGGTGAATGACAAAGGTAACAGAAACGCATGCCCAGAATAGACAGAAAACCCACCCTGTGGGCTGACCAGGTGACTCTGGAACTAAAAAATACCTAACCCCACCCAAGTCCCCAAGGGCAGACCCGGTTGGGGGTGTCAAACTGCTGAGAAAAGGCGTGTCCAGTAACATGTTCCAGTGGATACGCTCCTACCTCTTCAACCACAGGGCAAGAGTCAGCGTCGACCAGACCAAAAGCAAGAAATTCCTCCTTCGTCATGGCGTCCCGCAAGGCAGAGTCCTCTCACCTACCCTCTTCCTTCTCTTCATCGACGATCTGGTGTCTGAGATGCCCAAGGGAATCAAAGCTGTCCTATACGCAGATGACCTTGTGATCTGGTGCAAGGAGGAGCATGCAAGTACTGCCACCTACAGAATGCAGCTAGCGGCAGATAAGCTGAACGCATGGGCAGAAGACTGGTGCATCTCCGTCTACAAGGAGAAATCCTCCAACACCCTCTTCACACTGTCCCCAAAGCAGAAAGCCGGAACCATCAAGCTTGGTGGAACCCCTCTGAGAGAGGATGAAGAAGCTACCTACCTTGGTGTCACCTTTGACAGACGTCAGACCTGGAAACCACACATTGCACAGGCAGAGGGGAAGGCCCGGCGCAAGCTGGCCATACTCAGGAAACTGGCAGGCACCACCTGGGGAGCGAACGAGAAGATACTGAAGACAGTATACCAGGGAACAGTCAGGCCCCACCTCGAGTACAGCTCCACAGCGTGGTCAACCTCAGCCAAGACGAACCTGCAGACCCTCGACCGAGTGCAAAACCAGGCTCTTCGACTCATCACTGGTGCAATGAAATCCACACCAATCAAGGAAATGGAGAAGCTGACCACAATCCAACCTCTCAGCCAGAGGAGAAAAGCCAAAACCATGGTACAGGCGGAGAAGCTCAGGTGCTTGCCCGACCACCCCATGAAGCACAGACTAAGCAACTTCACCAAGAACCGGCTCAAAAGAAGCAGCTTTGTCCATGAGAGCATGCGACTTTCTCGACAGTACAGGGAAGTCCTTCCACAGAGCACTCTACCTCTGATCACAAAAGAAGTGGAAAACCCTTGGGCAGTGGACAAACCAGACATCCAGATCTGCACCAGTGTCCCACATGCTGCCTCAGGAGACAGTCAGGATGACACCGTTCGACGGACACTCACCCTAGCCCTGATCGACGAACAGTACCCAAAGGAGGCATGGATCCACATCTACACTGATGGATCAGCAACAAATGCCGTTTCCAATAAAGGTGCTGGCATCCTAATCCAGTTCCCAGGGGGACATACAGCCACATCCAGTGTAGCCACCGGCAAACACTGCACAAACTACAAAGCAGAAACCGAAGCATTTATGCAGGCCGCCTCCATGGTTCAGAATTCTACAGACCCATGCTATCAAGTTGTCTTCTTCTCCGATGCCCTTTCAGTCCTTCAGGCCCTCGAGAACGACAAACTCCCCCAGCTGACCAGAGCTTTGCAGAAGGTTAGACAAACCAAAAGAGTTGTTCTCCAGTGGATACCAGCCCACTGTGGGGTACCAGGAAATGAAAGGGCAGACGAGCTGGTGAAAGGAGCCACAAAAGATCAACAAGAAAACAGCGTCAGCTATAGTGAGCAAAAAAGGACAATCAATTGATGAGGCCGAGGTCAAACAGAGACGACTACCACACAATGACCAGAGAGCAGCAAGTTGTCCTGATCAGACTGCGTACCGGCCACAACAGACTGAACGCTCACATGAACAGAAAGCTCAAGCTGGCGCCATCACCAACCTGCGCCTGTGGTCAGGAAGACCAAACAGCGGAACATATTCTCAAGAGATGCCCCCTACTGGATGATGAAAGAAAAGAAGTGTGGCCATCGCCAACTCCACTGCAGACCGAACTCTACGGCAGTCGAGAAGACCTGGAGAAAACGACGTCATTCATCGCCGGTGCTGGACTGACCGTATAGCCCACTGCGAACGAAAAGAAGATGATCAAAATATGACTATTTTTCACCTATTTCTCAGCTCGTGACCTTTCCGAAGGATCAACCAAATAAGTACATATAGAAAGGTCTTACCATCAGGTATCTTTGTACCAAGTTTGGGTTTGAAGTTGTAAATAGTATTTGAGAAAAAAATAAAATATGTCAAAATATAGCTATTTTTGACATATTTCCTGATCCCCTGTGACCTTGACATTTGTGAGAGGTCACTCAAATTGGTATGTTTAGAAAGGTCTTACTACAAAGTATCCTTGGGCCAAGTTTGAAGAATGTGGCTTGAATAGTCTCCGAGAAAATGTCAACATTAAAGTTTACCACGGACGATGGCGGACGGACGACCACTGGCCCACACATGAGCCAATAAACAGACAGCATGTACGATAATCTTCACCACTTGATGGCTGAGATGGTGGTGGTGGGTGGGTGGGGAAGGGGTTATGAAATGTATGAAAGAGTTACACTTGACACACCAGAGGTAGACAACATTTCACATAAATACAAAGTGGTGTCAGCCAGAGACTCACACCAGAGGTAGACAACATTTCACATGGGTTTAAAACATGAACATTCCAGGTACAAGTACACTGTACACCTAAAACATATACATGTACATGTGCATCAACCCATTACACCTTGAGTCTGATTTTTTAAAACTTGCCTTATTGCTTTGTGAAGGCTACATGACAGTTTAGGAGACAGATCAACCATATTAGTTCAAGGGTGGTGCCAGAATAGCTTGGCGCCTCAGGCACCAAGCTATTCTGGCACCACTCTTGAACTATTGTAGTCCAATTAATTTCAAGCTGTAGCATATCAGGATGAAAAGGGTTAATTGTTTAACAGGTGTTAAAAAATACTTTTCATGTTAAAATGCAGCTGGTGTGCAAGCCTGACGCTAAAGTTCCCTAGCTACGCCCATGACTGATTGCCATCAAAAGTTATTAAGTATACTCGTGTTTGAATTAGTAAATTAATATACACAATGCAAACATCACTTGCATGACACTCAGAAGAACTGGCTCTGTCAGTATTAAATCTAGCAAGGACGCACACTCTTGAAACCACAGTTGTTTGTTAATTTTCTACCCTTTGGTTGCTGGTAACCCTTTTTGTTGAGGCAACTTCTGCGAGAATCACAACAAACAACAAAGGCAAAGCCATTATGGCTCACATGTATGACCGATTTACATATGTGTGACCTTTGTGACAAGGGCTGGCTTTTGCAGCAGCAGAATTTTTCACACACCTGTCAACCCCCTGACCCTTGACCTTTGTGATGAGTTGACTAAATTAGGAAGGTCTTATCATCAGCTATCTTTGTACCAAATTTGGTTGAAAAATTTGCAAAAATGTGGACACCTGCAATTTTATAAAAAAATTGACATTTTACACACATTTGCCAGCCTCTTGTGACCCTTGACCTTTCCAAGGGGTCATCCAAATTAGTATGCATAGATAGGTCTTACCATCAGGTATCTCTGTACCAAATTTGGATTTGAAGTTGTGAATAGTATTTGAGAAAAAACATCTGTTGTCAAAATATGGCTGATTTTTTTTACCTATTTCCTGAGCTCTCCTGACCCTTGACCTTTCTGAGGGATCAACCAAATTAGTGTGCATAGAAAGGTCTTACCATTAGGTATCTCTGTAGAAAGTTTGGGTTAAAAGTTGTGGACAGCATTTGAAAAAACCCCATCTTTTGTCAAAATATGGCTATTTTGGACCTATTTTCTGAGCCCTTGTGACCCTTTCCAAGGGGTCATCCAAATTAGTATACATAGATAGGTCTTACCATCAGGTATCTCTGTAGCAAGTTTGGGTTTAAAGTTGTAAATAGTATTTGTGAAAAAAATAAATTATGTCAAAATACAGCTAATTTTGACATATTTCTGATCCCTGTGACCTTGACCTTTGTGAGAGGTCACTGCAATTGGTATGTTTGGAAAGGTCTTGTCACAAAGTATCCTTGGGCCAAGTTTGAAGAGTGTGGCTTGAACAGTCTCCAAGAAAATTCCAACGTTAAAGTTTACCACGGACGACGACAGACGGATGGACGACCACTGGCCCAAAACATACTCACTTTTGCTTCGCACATGAGCCAAAAGCACTGTCAAAAGCCAAAGGATTAAATACATCAGAACGAGACATGAAAGGCACCTATCAAAAAAAGGGGCACCAAATGTTAATACTATAATAATAGTGTATAGTGTATCAGCCAGCACCCAAGACAGTGTATCGCCCTCCTCACATCACCATTGGCGAGTCTGAAGTAAAGTCAGTGCACCAGTTTACTTACCTTGGCTGCATTATCACGTCGGACGCCAAGCTGGACAAGGAGCTTGACAGCAGGCTGGCAAAAGCGAACAGCGCTTTCGGGCGACTTTTCAAGCGGGTGTGGCACAATCAACAGCTGAAAACAGGCACCAAGATCAGCGTGTACAGAGCTGTGGTCCTCACCACCCTGCTGTATGGATCCGAGTCCTGGGCCCTCTACCGCAGCCAACTACGACTCCTCGAACGCTTCCACCAGCGCTGCCTGCGCACCATCCTGGGCATTCACTGGAGTGACTATGTCACCAACGTCGAGGTCCTTGAACAGGCTGAAACTGTGAGCATCGAGGCTTTGCTGCTGCGGACACAGCTCCGCTGGGCGGGGCATGTCTCCAGGATGGAGGATCATCGCCTACCAAAGATCACCCTGTTCGGCGAGCTTGCTACTGGACACCGTGACAGAGGGGCACCAAAGAAGAGATACAAAGACTGTCTCAAGAAGTCACTTAGTGCCTGCCAAATCGACCACCACCAGTGGTCTTCGCTTGCTGCGGACCGTGACACCTGGCGCTCCACCATTTACAAGGCAGCTGTCTCCTTTGAGGACTCTCACAGAGCTAGCCTTAAGGACAAGCGGCTCAGGAGAAAAAACAGAGATGCCGCAGCTCAGAACCCTGGCCATACCTTCCCCTGCAGCCACTGCGGTCGAACCTGCCAGTCTCGGATTGGCCTCCGCAGCCACGAACAAGCCTGCAGACGTCGTGGGCAACTCCTATAAAATCTTCGTTCGCGAAGTCAAGCCAAGAGAAGTGTATAGTTTATATCTACCTGACTCCTTCCCCCGACAGGTATCTAGATGTAATTTGGGGAAAACACAGCGTGAACATTATTTAATAACATACATTAGAAATAAAATCGATTAATGCATTTTTAATGATGTGAGTTCGAACACAAATGAAAGCATTTTGAGTACAGAGTGTTGTTATTTTCAAGGGTCTGTTTCAAGACCAACTTCACTACAAAGGAAAGTGGGGGACCGGATTCTCTGAAAATACCTGACAATGGCAGCAGTCATTCTACATCATGTGACTGCATGAACTTCACTGGACAAAAATGTTGGTACCAGGTAATTCCACCTAATACCTGAAAGCCTAGAAAAAAACCAAACAACTAATACTGTGTAATACATGTACTGCATCATAAAATGTCAGTTCACACCATAGCATCTGAGGTTAAAAAGCAAAATGTAGAAAAATTTTAAAGCTGCAATATTATGTCTTCAAGAAAATTTCAATTCAAAACAACCGACTATGCATTAGAATCTGTTTTAATTACAGGCACTATAATAGCAACTAAACAAATGTGTACACTTACGGAAGGGCAAGGAAACGATTCTGCTCGGCTGGAGGCAGGTACTTTTTGACTGTCTCTGGACTGTGAAATATTGGCAGGGAACGAAGTTTCGACACCATGCAATTGGCCTCAGGTTCATATCCTAAAAGAAGTAAAATAAACAACATTAGCACTAACAGTCTAAGTTGGCTGACTGATGTCATGAGATTACATGTACATATAATGACCATTCTGTCATGAAAACTAAAAAAACCACCTTGAACAGTTTTGGACACAAAAAGTGAATGCTAAGCATGTAAAATGCCAGAAACATCCCAAGAAAGAAAGAAACACACTTAGAACAGACGGTAACAACATACTGTGTTGTAAATGTCTTTTTTAAATGTGTCTCTTTCTTTGTTGGGACGTTCTCCACTTGGAACAGGTTGACTCTCAATATTCCATACTATACTTCAAATGTATAAAGTAACAATAGTGCAGGTTTTGTTTGCAATGACCGACTACCAACAACGATTGATTGATTGATTGTACATTGCTTAACGTCCCGACAGCAACAAGGCTTTCTCAGGACGTGCCTGCACTGCTTGTGAAAAAAATAAACTAAACAGAACATTGAATGTATGTCGCCAGCCGGTCAAACACATTAAATAAACCTAACACATGGGGCCTAAATAAAGCCAAGACCATTTAGCAACACACATCCAATATCAAGAGCTACAGGCAGTGCAGACAGTAGGGAGAGTTTTAAAAAGGCAAATACAGGTGAATGGACAAAGGGTAGACAGAAACACATGCCCCAGAATAGAGAAAACCCACCCTGTGGGGCTGACCAGGGTGACCCTGGGAACTAAAAAATACCTAACCCCACCCAAGTCCCCCAGGGCAGACCCGGGTGGGGGCACCAACAACGAACTTGAGCAATATTATGAGTGATATGATAACCAACTTAAACAATAAGCAAAGACAACACTTCAGACATCTCCAAGAGGCATAGATCTTCATAGCTCTATGTCCTCATGAGGATCTATGCCTATGAGATGGATTGATCATGATAATTTAAGGCACCAAGCTCATCTGGCGATACCCTTGAATTATCATGGTCAATCCATCTCCTGCTGCATGTCCTGGAGCTAAAAGGGTTAACCCATTGTGTGTCAGTAGTGGTTTCAGTCGCGATGATTCCTGCAGGAATCATTTGGACTAGGAGATGTTTGGAGTGTTGTCTATGTGCATGGAACTGGCCTTGACGTCCCTCTCATCTGTTGCTGGTAGTAGTTTACTGCAAACAAAACCTCGCTAGTAATTGTCATATGGGTTTATCTCATAAGATATGGTGTAACACTTATCTGCAAGTACCCAATTAGAAGAGACACAGAAATGTATCACAAGTACAACTTTCAACTCCGGTGAGCTTGCAGAAAAGTGCTGTTAACTCCAGCAAAATGATGCAATCATGAGAAGTGTGCTACTCACAACATGTAACACATGTACATTGTTTGACTGCAGGCTTATATATTTATAAATAATAATAATTACGGTATTTATAATGCGCTTATCTTATAATAATTATAACTCTAAGCGCGCACTCACAACTCGCACACGCAGCGCACGCTTTAGACAATGACTCACGTAACACAAATAGTGAAGATACATTACGACGGTCAGCTTGGGGTGGGGAGTGTGGTGATATAGTGCTAGAACTGTTGAAAGAGGTGAGTTTTGAGGGCGGACTGGAAGGAGGAGAGCGAGTGTTTCTGACGGAGAGAGAGTGGGAGAGTGTTCCAGGTAGATGGACCGTATACTGAGAAGGAGCGGGGGCCGAAAGTGCTGAGTTTGGTGCGGGGGATGAGGAGGCGGAGAGGGTCGGAGGCGGAGCGGAGGGAGTGGGGAGGAGTGTAGGGGTGAAGTAAGTTGGAGAGATAGGCAGGAGTGTAGTTGTTCAGGAATTTGTAGCAGAGAGACAGAATCTTGTATTGGATGCGTTGAGGGCTGGGGAGCCAGTGAAGGAGCTTGAGCAGGGGAGTGATGTGGTCGGATTTTTTCTTCCTGAGGACGAGGCGGGCAGCATTGTTCTGGACGCGCTGGAGAGTGAGAGTGGTGGAGTGAGGAAGGCCGGAAAGGAGAGAGTTGCAGTAGTCGATGCGAGATAAGATGAGAGAGACAGCGAGTTTGGTGGCAGCTTCGGTAGTGAGGTATTTTCTGATCTGACTGATGCGGCGGAGGTGGAAATAACATGCCTGGGCCGTGGCGGAGACGAAGCTGGTCATAGAAAAAGAGGAATCGAGGATAACGCCAAGGTTCTTGACCGAGTCAGAGAGGGAGATGGGGGTGCTGTCGAGTTGAAGGTGGATAGAGGGAGGGAGCTGGGAAAGTTTCTGGCGAGTGCCTACCAGCATGGCTTCCGTTTTGTCATCGTTCAGTTTGAGCTTGTTTGCTGTCATCCAGTTTTTCACGTCTTCATAGCAGTCAGCCGTGCGAGTCAGTAGTGTCTGAGTGTTGTCGAGTTTGTCTTTGTCTAGTAGTTGTGAGTCGTCAGTGTAGAGGTGGTGGTGTATGTGGTGAGATTGGATGATGTTGGACAGGGGGGAGGTGTAGAGTGTGAAAAGGACCGGGCCCAGGACGGACCTCTGTGGAACGCCGCAGGAGAGCCTGACTGGTTGGAGGAGACGCCGTCGATGGTGACGGCCTGCTGTCGGTCGGAGAGGTAGGAGAGAAACCAGGAGTGAGCAGAGTCAGTGATGCCAAAGGAGTGGTGAAGGCGGTGGAGGAGGATAGAGTGGTCTATGGTGTCGAAGGCGGCAGAGAGATCGAGTAGCGTAAGAAGGGAGATGTTGCCTGAGTCAGTGGAGAGAAGCAGGTCGTTAAGGATATGTAGAAGGGCTGTTTCAGTGCTGTGATGTTTGCGATAGGCAGACTGGAAGGGACTGAGGAGGTTGTTGTCGGCGAGGTGGAGGTTGAGTTCGTTGAGGACAACCTTCTCAAGAAGCTTGGACGGGAAAGAGAGATTGGAGACTGGGCGGTAGTTCTTGAGTTCGTTTGGGTCGAGGTTGTGTTTTTAGAGGAGAGGACGGGGAGATGTTGTAATTACCCGATTACCAATTCGGTTCAGCAGCCACATGGTGTGGACTGAGCACAGCAATTTTAGTTCACTCCAAAACATTTCAGATAACATCAGTAAGATTATGTGTGCAATTGATAACAGACTAACCTTTCACTTCTTTAGTAATGGTATGGGCCTTCATGCAACGTTTATCACTCTTACTTAGACATGCCACAGGGCTCGTAGATGGGCAGCAACCGGCGTCATATTATGACAGCTAGAGCAACTAACTCTTGTCTTACAGTTGTTCATTAACTCATTCGAGATGTGCTGCCTCCGGATACGCAGCTTACGCCGCATATCCAGAGGCCTCACGTCTCGAATGAGTTAACACTAACCGACTAAGGTGTAATACTACTTGGATAACTTGATCATGAATATTTACTTCTTTCCAGCACAAATTGTTTACACGTGATGAAAACTACAACTCAGCAGACTTAGTATGCAACACAACTCCAAATATAACAAAATATGGTTTCATATCATGGGCAATTGGGGCCAGTTTTACAGTATCCAAGTGTCATTCTCATGCAACATAATGAAGGCGTCATTCATGATAGATTACACGTCTGCCTATTGGATCGTAACCATAATAATGTGGTGGTTCATGCATGTGCAGGATGGATGTACAGGCTCAATGACCACAACTAGAATGATATGCCTAGTCAATACGGCATGCATTTTGAAAAAAACAACAACAACAAACAAACAACAAACATTTATTCGTAGACACAAGTATAAACAACGAAATAAATGAAAACATAACACTGAATAGTGATGATGCAAACCTCCATCCTTGTTGACCATGCCGATTGTGCCTCCTGTATAAATGACGAGAACACGGGCGATGGCATCCAAATCCAAGGATACCTGCGACTCCATGCGAAAAGCCCCGTCCTCCGTACCCTGGCGGGCAAACTTAGGAGGCTTTTCGTCGTCCATGGCCCTCGGGACCAGCAGACGATTGTTAAAAAGTCACCTCGTCTGTCCTGATTCTGATTTGGTACAAGGTAAATTAAGCTAACATGCACACCATTTGCAGACACTACGTACAAAGTTTTAAGGACTATGAGTGTCTGTTATGTAAAAAGTTTGTTTCTAATTAAATAATAGGCATCATTTTAACTTTATAAGGCTGCATATGAGTGATGGAGCATTATCTAACTTTACGATATAGTTTCTGACACAAGCAGTAATTACCCAAACAGGTCAAATCAGTCACGGTAAGCACGATGGCTCAAAGGGTATGCGCTCCGGCGTGGCGGTGTCGGCCTGACTGACTCGTTTACACTTGCAAAATTTGCCGTGCTGAGCCCGAGCCCAGCGCGGGCCGGACCGTTTACATTTGCTTTAAGCCGTGCTGAATCCGTGCCGTGCCGAGCCGTGCTCAGCCCTGCTACGGAGCAGGGCTGAGCACGGCGGCGGCTCGGCAGTGCTGACCTGGTGCCCGCATCATTCCATTCTGGTAAATATTTCGGCGCGGGAACACAGCCTTTACACATCTCATAGTGACCTATTTGCCAAAATGGAAGACAAGTACAGAGGTTGTGTTTGGTCAGAAGGAGGAGACAAAATGTTAATTCAAGTATGGGGCGAGCCTGAATTTCAGGAGAGACTTGGAGGACAACATCGACCGCTGTTCGCAGTGCAGAGAAATGAATAAAAAAAAAAAACTAAAACAGGCCTTCCGTAGTGCCGAAGACAATAACCGCAAGAGTGGCAGTGGGAGGAATGAGTGCCCCCACTATGCCATGCTGGCCCCCATCCTTGGACGGCGTCCCAGCCTCGAACCCCAGGCATCTAGTGTCATCACAGTCACAAGCCTCGGCAGCCTCTCAGGACTCTCAACCCTTAATCGTCTCACAAACAAGTAAGAACGCTGTTTTTACTACCATGGTCAAATTCAGCTAAATCGTCAGTATTCAGATTTTTCTGGGACTCCCCCCCCCCCCCCTTACTTAAGTTTTAGACTGATTGTTAATTAGAACATATTATGTATGCTGCACTATATTGTCCGGCCATTGTCTCCTATGCTTCAGGCCCCACCCGGGTCTGCCCTGGGGGACTTGGGTGGGGTTAGGTATTTTTTAGTTCCCAGGGTCACCCTGGTCAGCCCCACAGGGTGGGGTTTCTCTCTATTCTGGGGCATGTGTTTCTGTCTACCCTTTGTCCATTCACCTGTATTTGCCTTTTTAAAACTCTCCCTACTATCTTGATATTGGATGTGTGTTGCTAAATGGTCTTGGCTTTATTTAGGCCCCATGTGTTAGGTTTATTTAATGTATTTGACCGGCTGGCGACATACATTCAATGTTCTCTTTCGTGTTTTTTTTTTTTTTTTTTTTTTTTTTTTTTTTTCACAAGCAGTGCAGGCACGTCCTGATAAAGCCTTGTTGCTGTCGGGACTTAAGCAATGTACAATCAATCAACCTATGCTTCAGGACTACGAATAAAATAAGCCAGACAAAGGCATAGATCTTTTTTGAGCACCCGTAGATGAAGACCATGAGGAACTATGTCCCATGAGGTGAATCTGAAAGAGCTGTATCTCGGATCTAAAATAGAAAACCGACTTTCAGACGGTCAGTGCCTCGTATTCAAGTTATTAGTAATGGATTCTTTGCGTGGTAAGTTTCAATGAGCTCAAATTGAACGGTGCGCGTGCGTCTGCGGAAGTCGTCGGCCTGTGGAACTTTTGCCCAGTGGGCCGATGGTAGGGTATAATCGATGCCTTTTGCAGATGGAAGGTACTGGTGTTCGCTCTGACCAGACGTTCACACTGTCCACTGTCGCGAGCAGAACAAAGGGCGGTACGTAACGTTTGTCGACCTAACAAAAGCGTTCGACACTGTGAGCAGGCAAGGCATGTGGCAGATCCTGGAGCGACTTGGCTGTCCCCCAAAGTTCCTCAGCATGATTGTCCAGCTACACGAGGACCAGCAAGGCCAGGTCAGACTCAACAATGACCTCTCAGAACCATTCCCTATTCTCAACGGCGTAAAGCAGGGCTGCTTGCTGGCACCGACCCTCTTCACCATCTTTTTTAGCATGATGTTGAAGCAGGCCACAGTGGACCTCGATGATGACGATGCAGTATACATCAGGTATCGTCTCGATGGCAGCCTGTTCAACCTCAGACGACTGCAGGCCCACACGAAAACCCTAGACCAACTGATTCGTGAGCTGCTTTTTGCTGATGACGCTGCCCTCGTTGCACACAGAGAGAGAGAGAGCCCTGCAGCGCATCACGTCCTGCTTCGCAGACGCTGCCCAGCTCTTTGGACTCGAGGTCAGTCTGAAAAAGACAGAGGTCCTCCATCAGCCGGCACCCAAGACAGTGTATCGCCCTCCTCACATCACCATTGGCGAGTCTGAGCTAAAGTCAGTGCACCAGTTTACTTACCTTGGCTGCATTATCACGTCGGACGCCAAGCTGGACAAGGAGCTTGACAGCAGGCTGGCAAAAGCGAACAGCGCTTTCGGGCGACTTTTCAAGCGGGTGTGGCACAATCAACAGCTGAAAACAGGCACCAAGATCAGCGTGTACAGAGCTGTGGTCCTCACCACCCTGCTGTATGGTTCCGAGTCCTGGGCCCTCTACCGCAGCCAACTACGACTCCTCGAACGCTTCCACCAGCGCTGCCTGCGCACCATCCTGGGCATTCACTGGAGTGACTATGTCACCAACGTCGAGGTCCTTGAACAGGCTGAAACTGTGAGCATCGAGGCTTTGCTGCTGCGGACACAGCTCCGCTGGGCGGGGCATGTCTCCAGGATGGAGGATCATCGCCTACCAAAGATCACCCTGTTCTTCGAGCTTGCTACTGGACACCGTGACAGAGGGGCACCAAAGAAGAGATACAAAGACTGTCTCAAAAAGTCACTTAGCGCCTGCCAAATCGACCACCACCAGTGGTCTTCGCTTGCTGCGGACCGTGACACCTGGCGTTCCACCATTTACCAGGCAGCTGTCTCCTTTGAGGACTCTCGCAGAGCTAGCCTTAAGGACAAGCGGCTCAGGAGAAAAACCAGAGATGCCGCAACTCAGAACCCTGGCCATACCTCCCCCTGCAGCCACTGCGGTCGAACCTGCCTGTCCCGGATTGGCCTCCGCAGCCACGAACAAGCCTGCAGACGTCGTGGGCATCTCCTATAAAATCTTCGTTCGCGAAGTCAAGCAGAGAGAGAGAGAGAGAGAGAGAGAGAGAGAGAGAGAGAGAGAGAGAGAGAGAGAGAGAGAGAGAGAGAGAGAGAGAGAGAGAGAGAGAGAGAGAGAGAGAGAGAGAGAGAGAGTATGCATTGTTGTTTAGTTCAAAAAGTGTTTGGGTATGGCCGTGTTGTGCGGGTTTTTTGTGTGTTTGTTATGTGCATAAAATTATGTCATTGTATTTTTATTAGTGTGTACAGATTGCGCTTGGATCGTTTGATTAAGACTTAAGCGCTAAACAAATACTCTTAATAATAATAATTATTATTATTATGATGATGACACTATTCCTAGTCACTGCTGAAAGGACTGTATAGGCACAATGGCCGGACGGGATTTTTTTTTGGTGTGTTCTCTCTCTCACTCCGTCTCGAACGCTAGCGATGAACGCGTACACACACACAAACACACACACACACACACACACACACACACACGCGCGCACGCACGCACAAACACACACACACAGAGCTATGAAAGACTGTCTAATTCAAACCATAATTTATATAAATAGTTTTCATTGTAGGTGATTTACCGCAGCACCATATTTTGAAGAAACAGAATCGAAGACTTGTGAATATCTTTAAGTGTCTTTTTGATTTTTTTAGTCAGTTCAATCTCTTGGTCTTTCAGGCTTGCCAGACAATTTCACTCTGAATGAGAGCGACCTGGATGAAGATGGAAACGACACTACCATCGACCCCCGAACGCTGGCAAGAGGACGCAACACACCATCAGCAAATAGCAGATCCACCAGTGTCACACCTGAGCCACGTGCTTCTACATCTACTGACAACACCGGCGACCTCCCAGCTGTCCCTCCGCCAAAGAAGAGAGCGAGGAAGTCGAAGACTACGGTGCGGGATTCCGAAGCGTCTGACCTGAAAGAAATCGCATGCCGCGCTGCTATGAAAACTGCAGTTGAGGCTTTTAATAAAGCGGAAGATGAAAGGCTAGAAAAACTCCTCCAGCTGGAAAAGAAAAGGCAAAGGTCCGAAAGGAAGCATGACCGTTTCATGAAGACTATTTTTTCACATTTACTCGGCAGTGGAGGCGGTTTCTTTCCACCTGATGACAGTGACAGTGACGAGGACTCAAGTTGCAGTGATGTGTCTCATGCTGTCAGTGGAGCAAATTCTGTACTGTACCGTTAACTAATGTGACACACTGAGCACCTGATTCCGTTCTTTTCTTATCGACTCATTGATCTGAATTAACGGAACATTTACAGTGATAATCTCATACTTTTCACGTCATGTTACGTATTTCTAAATTTCTAGTTGCATGACTTTTTTTTTAAAAAATAAGAAGACAAATAAACGTCTGTTTTTTTTTCTTCCGAAAGTTTCATTTTTCCTCAGATTTCTCTCTCTCTCTCTCTCTCTCTCTCTCTCTCTCTCTCTCTCTCTCTCTCTCTCTCTGTGTGTGTGTGTGTGTGTGTGTGAGCGTGTGTGTGTGCGTGTGTGAAGTAAGTAAAATAATTAAATTTACCTTCACTGCTTACTGCTGTTGGCTCATGTACTGACAGAGTGTTTCTCTGATGTCACGAGGTGTAGCTGCCATTCCTGCTTGGTTATCTTCAAGGACGGGTCAGTCGAGGAGGCTGCGTCTTCTCATCCCCTCTTCCTCGCGCCGTACTTCGTCGACCCACTGTTCGATGAAGTCTTCACGGTTGAGTTCACACATATTGTGCAGAACAGCACACGCCAAAAATATGGATGGTGCTCGGCTTATGTGCATTTCCATTGTTTTAAGCAAGACTCGCCATCGACCTTTAAGATGACCAAACTGAAGCCCGTTCAACAACCACACTTGACCTACTGTTGCACTATGGACACGTAAAACAACTGAAGTCCAGTGATGGTTTTCTCTCGTGTTTATTTCAATCTAAAGACCAACCACAGACTACAATTCGGTCGTTCTCTCACTATTTGCTCTCTCTTCGACTTTCGTCCATCTCTCTCACTCTCCTCTCACTCTCCTCTCGTTGTGTTCCCTCTCTCGTTGTGTGTCTGGTTGTGTGTCTTGTGTTGTGTCCCTGGTTGTCTGTCCCCCAGTATGTATATACCCTTGCCCTTATCAATCATCTTCCCACTTAGGACCCGCCCCTCGTTTAGGGCCGGTGCCGTTACGTGAATTAGAGCGTCTCCACGTGCCGATGGTCCCGTTAATTAGCTGCCATTCACTTCCCATATAGTAACAGTTCCGGAGGCCGGCCCGTTATCTAGATTAGGGCTGCCCAGCGAGTCCAGTAGTTACATACAGATGCTGACCATATGTTATGTGACCGGAAACTACATCCAGATGCCGGACGTGGAGGCACGCGTCAGTAGTGCAACATTCCTCCCTAACCCGAGAAAAATACATCCCGTTCAGGATTATTTTTCTTTCTTGTTCAGGAGGGTTTACACTTCGGGACATAATAACAATATAATTCCACAACATTACACAATCAAAATACATTTCAAATCGGTGCGTGATATCTTGTCTAACTATAACAACACTTATTCCATCCAAATACACATAATATAAAATAAAAGAGAAAGAGTTCATTGTCAACACTGAAATTGTTCGTCTCTCATGGGCACCGTTGCGCTCACAGTCACAACATAATTCATCCACCTCATAGGTCGCCTCATTTCAAGGCCGTGTAGAATTTCACGACTGGCGATGTCGTCTTCAGTTCCACCCTGTCTTCCATCATTAGTGCGGAGGCACTTGCTCTGTAGACGTCATTGTCGTCCGCCACAGTTGTAGCCACCGATCCCGGGTCCAGTGTAGGTCGAGTGACCTCACTATGCCATCGCCTAAGTCTCGATAAAGGGCCAGCTGTTAACAAATCGAAATATCGGGCTACTCCCACTATTTCGCCTACAAATGACATGATTACTGCCATTAATAATAAATTATAAACGCTATTTGCTAAACCCAAAATCATGAGACAGAGGACGAACCTCATCTTGCACGTCTGCAAAATGTAATTTACACCCGTAGTCGTATGATACACCCAAAACTGCATTACCTGCACGATTTTCTGATTGATCCTCTCTCAATACCACTTGAGAGTTGCATTTTAAATGAAGCCTAAAGTAGATCTCCTATAGCCTTTAATAACCGCCTTACTCCTTTACTCCTAGACTTAGGCAGGATTGCGTCCACATGCTTTATCCTATCATCATCAGAGTTATCTGATGTGCCTTCGCCCGAGCTAACATCAGCCGATTCTGCTTCGACTGTTTGTCTCCTGTTCTGACGTCTAACCCTCTTTGCTAACTCCATGAGAGGTATGTCGTCTTCTGAAGACGAGTTCTCCCGTTCTCTACGCTGTCTTTTGATCCAACTTTCTCTTGAAGGTAAGTCGCCTACATCTTCACTGTCACTGGAAGAGCTGTCTTCCGGTGCGATCGCATAATTAGTCTTTCTGAGGGGCCTAATGGTTTCCGCTGAGGGTTTAGGCCACTCATCTAACTTAGCGAGTCTTATGTGCTCTGCATGCACTTTAACTACTTCACCAGTCAACTGGTTCCTGATCCTGTACGTTACTGGGGTTGTTTGCTCGACCACTCTATAGTAAGGTTTCCATTTGCTATCTAGCTTGTTTTTCCTTTATTTTTATAGTACACTGGGTCCCCGACTTTGATTTCGTCACTTTTGACCTGTCTGTTTGCATATTTTGCCCCCCGCTTCTGTGATTTCTTTATCCTTTGGTGCACCTGGGTGAACATTTATTTGTGCTGTTGTTCTAAGGCTACCTTATGAAGGTCCTCTCCGACATATTTCCGTCTAGGCCTCAGTATGTTATCTAATGGTAACACTGGATCTCTGTTATACAGTAGAAAGAATGGAGAGCACTGAGTCGTTTCTGAAACGCTAACCCTGTATGCCGACAACGCATGATTGATGTGCAAATCCCACGTTTGGATATCTTCCTGTATTTTCTTCGACATATCATTCATGGTACGATGAAATCTTTCTACCTTGGCGTTAGACTGTGGATGATAATAGCTCGTCAAGACATGATCTATGTTTAGTTCACTGAGAACCTCCCTCATGATCCGATTGACATTTTCTGTGCCATTATCGGTAACCACCTGCAAAGGACAGCCGTGTCGAGGAATTATCTCATCCATCAAGATTTGAGCAACAGTTTCTGCCGACTTATCTGGTGCTGGAAAGCACTCTGGATATCCACTGTAATGGCAAACAAACCCTAAAATGTACTTGTTCCCAGACAGACTAGTAGGGAATGGACCCTGTATGTCTACACTAACCTTTGCAAACGGATATGGAGGAACGTCCATTTCCTGCACTGGGACTTTCTGTTTCTGCAAAACCCTTTGCTGACAGGTAATGCAACCGCCAGGGCCGGACCTGGGAAAAGTCGATGGGGGGGTTACAGATTCAGTATAAAGCGAAGGCGCGAAGCGCCGAGCCTTCTAGGGGGGTCCGGGGGCATGCCCCCCCGGAATTTTTTTTTTTCAAGGATGCAAAATGGTGCAATCTGGTGCAATCTGAGCCTTGAAAAAGCCATTTGTGATGGTCTGGGGACTTTGAGCTTTTTGAACAATCGAACTGACAAACTCTGGGGTACAAAAATTATCACCTGCCCCTCCCTTAAAAAAAACACCCACACCCACACCCACACACACACACACACACACACACACACACAAACATTTATTTATCAACAGAGATGTTTTGTATACTATTATTATTCACTACTTTTCGTTGATCGTTAACGGTATAAAGCTTTACCTTGTAGTTTATGAACATCAGGGCCCTGCTTTCACTTCAGTTCAGTCTTGCTGCACTAGGTTCCTCGGCATTAGTACCATTTGTGAATTGTATCTTCTGGCAAAACAGTTCACTGCCTCTTTGAAGTCAATATCAACATCCCTGTGCACTTTCAGTAAAGCAAGTGCATTGAGTCTCTGTTGCCCCATTGTAGAGCGCAGGTAGTTTTTCAGGTTGCGCAACTGACTGTTTGAACGCTCACACTCGGCAGTAGTGACAGGCAGGGTGCAAAGGTTCTTTAGCATGATGAACAGGTTGGGATAAAAATCCCTGTCACAGTGTTTCAGTGCTTCTGATGCCGTGGATGGGATGATAGCTGTCGCATTCTCAGCAGCACTTCGCCATTTGCAAACCCACCGTTGGTATTCTGCATCAAGGGTAGCGTTGTCTGGTAGGTCAGACTCCCACAACATTGCCAGTGTCTTCACCCCTTCTGGAACCTGCATGAAACCATCCTGGTTGTCTATTAAAGTGCTTGGCACCAGACAGAGACCATCAACTGCTAGGTCAGCATTTTTGAACCTCGAGTCCAATTCGGTTGACAGGTGTTCCAAGAAAGGAATGGCAATGCTAATCTTGAAATATTCTTCTGGAGTGGCCGCAGGTTGGTTGTCACGGAGAGTCTGGCGGGATGCTTGACGAGGAACAACAACATCAGTTGTCAAAGCATTTGCCATTTTGCTGACTTCACCAAACCAGGCAACGAACGCTGTGTCGACATCTCTTCTAATAGAAGACATGCAGTTACTGACCTCTTTGATTTCCCTGTAGGCATCGACAACATCTTTTGTTCTTTTCTGGAGCTTCACTGTCAAGGGTTTGAAGTAACGCAAACAATTGCGGACGACAACGAATGCAACGAGGAAAACACTGCTGCTCAAGGTGTGGAGAAAGCCAGTTGCCTTGGTCAATGTCTCACTGTCCCAATTGTCACTGTCTTCACACATTTATCCCAAACAGTCGTGAACAACCAGGAAGAGAGATGTGTAAACCTCCAGTGCTTCATGTTTTTCTACCCATCTTGTTCTGCACAGATCAACAAGCTTTGTCTTTGTCGTGTCAGGCTGAGATGCTTCGATGGTATCTTCAAGTTTTCGTTGTCTCTTTGGAGAGTTTGAGAAAAACAGTGACAGTTCCCTCAGTGCTCCCATCATGTTCTTCACTGCAGGCAAGCCGCATGCTTTTACAATGCAGAGACTCAAGCTATGGGAAGCACAGGGAAAGTACAGTGCTTTGTTGTTCCTTGCTTGAAAACGTGCCTGCACTCCTTTAAACTTTCCTGCCATGTTTGCGGCCCCGTCATAACCTTGTCCTCTAACATTGTTGAAATCAAGCCCCCACAAGCCCAGACACTCAACAATCTTGTAAAGTGTTTCACCTGTGGTATCTCTGCACTGGACAAAAGCCAGGAACTCTTCACGAACTTTCAGACTTCCATCGACGAATCTCAATATAATTGAAAGTTGTTCCCAGTTTGAGCTGTCTGTGACTTCGTCAGCAAGCACGGTAAACTGTTTTGCTGCAATAATTTCTGCAAGAATCTTGTTGCGGATCTGATCACCAAGAACCTCTATCAGTCTGTTTTGTGTACTTTTTGAAATGTATGTGGCCTTCTTATCGCATGTATCTAGATGTTTCCGGAGAGTTTCATCTCCTGCATTGATGCACAGATTCAAAAGGGCATTGAAATTGCTTCTGTTCTCACTCTGAAGAATGCCATCATCACAGTTGCCCCTCAGAGCTAACCCCTGTCTTCCACACACTTCAACAATCCTGAAGAGGCTTGTCAGAACTTGTCGATTTGCAGCGATGTTTTCTGCATTTTTCTGATTGATTTCACTGGCGATGCTCTGCTCTGGTTTATCCATGATTGTCAAAAACTGCTCTCCATTTGCCATTGCATCTTTGTGGTATTGTAATAACGAGTGCTTTTTGATCTGATCACAGGCTTTATTCCAGTTCTTGCATGGCGTCTTCACAAACTTGCCCAGGTTTTCAGTAGACTTTGCAAATAATAGGCAATACTTGCAGTAAGCCCCATCCTCGAAAGGAGAATACACAAGCCAGGAGTACTTTTGCAACCACTCATGCTGAAATTTTCGGTTCTTGTTGTTTATCACTGTTGTTGGAAACTGAAAACCAGGTGATGGTCTCCAGTGTTGCCTTAGAAGATGCTCCTTGTCACGGCTTGACAGTGAAACGACTCGCGTGTGTTTCTTGAAAACTTCACCAAAATCGATATTTTTGTTGCTGGTGATCTGAGAGGAGAAATCTGAAGAGTCAGAAAGCAGGCTCACATCAGGCTGGTTGGTCATTGGCATGGCAGAGGATTCAGAAAGCAGGCCCCCGGCAGGCTGATCAATGCTTGAGGAGGAGTCTGAAATACAAATAAAAGTTGGGTCTATGAGAAGTCTGAAATACTAAAACGATTGTGTGTGTACCTGAGAGAGAGAGAGAGAGAGAGAGAGAGAGAGAGAGAGAGAGAGAGAGAGAGAGAGAGAGAGAGAGAGAGAGAGAGAGAGAAAGAGAACAATGAACAATGAACAATGAACAATGAACCTTTATTTTCCAACGGTAGAAGTTATTGGTAACAGGACCAGTTTTCAAACTTGCCGTTGCTACATCTACTACATAAGTGACATAGACATGTAAACATACACATACCACACACTGCTGCATGCACTGCTGCATTCGCTTACGCACGCACGCACGCACCACGCACATCACACACACACATACCCACACACGCACTCAGGTACGCACGCATGCACATGACAACTCGCGCATGCACGCACGCACACACACACACTCATGTACACCGCAATTCAGTACGCATGCACACACGCACGAACACTCACACACACACACACACACACACTTACACACGCACGCACTCAGGCACATACGCACAAAAACAAACACACGCTCTCGGACACGCACTCCAGACATTCCTACCCGCATACGCGTACGCACAAAAATATAAAATGAGTAAAAATACAAAGTAAAGCAATAAACAAAGAATCATTAAGTACATTAAAGTTCACACAGCAAGGGCAAATATGTATGCAGGTGCTATCTCCCCCCCCCCCTCTCTCTCTCTCTCTCTCTCTCTCTCACGCCGACACACACACACATACACACACACACAGCATGCACGCACGCGCACACACACACACACACACACACACACACACACACACACACACACAGAGTCACACATACTGAGAGAGAGAGAGAGAGAGAGAGAGAGAGAGAGAGAGAGAGATCAGAGAGAGAGAGAGAGGGAGAGAGAGAGAGAGAGAGAGAGAGAGAGAGAGAGAGAGAGAGAGAGAGAGAGAGAGAGAGAGAGAGAGAGAGACCTGCAACAAGATAATTACATTTAAAGCATATATATGTCTTCGTTTACACACTTCAGTCAAGCTTAGATATATATTTATGATCTGAAATAACAGCTTTTCTTTTTAGACCCCTCCCCCCAAATGATGGACAAAATCTTTGCTACCTTATGACTCGTAGAGTCTTCTTAGGCTAATGATAGCCAATGGAACACACCAGTCATTTTGTTTAATATTAATTATTAAATTGAAACACTCAATCACGTATCAATTTCAGGTTGTATTTAATTTTTTTTTTTTTTTTTTTGAGAGGGGGGGGGGGGGGGGGGCGGGGCAGTAAATTACTCACCAACACTGCTTTTACTTGTTCCCATGTCACTGTTTCGAACTCCACTGCCAGTGGTCTCACTTTGGGTTGATTTTTGTCTCTTTCGAGGAACTGCATCATCTGCCGTTTAGAAAAACAACTTTTATTATTATTATTAAAGGTTTTCTTATATAGCGCTTACCTGTAAACAGCTCTAAGCGCTTTACAATTTACTCAACAACAACAAACAAAAAGAAAAAAAAACAAAAAAACAAAAACAAAGACATAACATAAAAATTAAAACATGAAATTATCCTAAAAGCAACAACAAAAATGTAAAATAAAATAGAACCGTCTTTTCAACATCTTATATATGATTATGCATTGCAGGTGTTAACACGTCTACTACAATTTTATAATAATAATTTAATATAAAAAAACAGTGGTTTTCTGATTAGTTCTTAGCTTATTTTAAATTTCATCAACAAAAGGCCTAAGGGTGAATAATCTTATTTTGTAGCACGCTGTTCACAGGCATAGGAACTGTTAACAAATTTGCTGATTTTCAGCAGTTGGCAAAATTTCAGCACATTTTTATTTTCCATTTTATTATGTGAAAAAGGCAGTGGTTGGGATGCCGTCATGATGGCTTCTTGTCGTTCCAAAAACCGAAGTCGTCATGACGGTTTCGCACCCGGAAAGGCTATGTTGCCGTCACAATTGATGGCGACGCTGTCAAAGTGGTGTCAGATAGGCTATGGTTTCCATAGTCAGCCATCAAGACGGTTCTGTTCTGCTCTCCGAAGAGATTTACGTCACAATACATAGCTAGTAAGCTGCACTAGTGAAAACGATACCTTATAACTTAGCCCTTGGTTTTGTTATTGAAAACGATATTTTGCCGTCCAAAGATTTTTTTTATAAATATAAAAGCAATATTGATCATTGATGCCGATATCTTTATTCTTTAAATTGACATTTTTAAAGTTATATATCATAATACTTTGTGAAATAAATTTTAGGCTATGCATTACTTTAATTGTTACCTGTTTTGGTATTTTAATAAGTGGGGCTGTTTTATATCTATGATATTCATTATATGCAGCTAGTATCAGCTCCTACAGCATAGGCTACACTCACAGGAAGGAAGTACCGGCGCCATCGCCACGTGCTCATTTGAATCGAATTCGGAATGGGTGAATTTTACCTAGTTCTACTGACTACATTTCTTTTATGAGACAAAATTGGATTTAAAAATGTACCCACCTTCTGAAATGGAGCTTGATGAAAACCAGCATGACAGTCGCCTACTGCCATCAGCATCTGTTTTTTTGTTTCGGCATTTTCGAGGAGACAGCAAAAGTGAAGTGTTACCAAAGAAAATAGATCTAGATTTAAACTTCCCCCCACAAACCTTAATGACGTCAGACGTCTTTTCACTGATCTTTCTCGGAAAGACATGCACTGAAGGAAAGCAACTCTTTTGGGTACCTGGTCGATTCAACGGAAATCCATTTCAACGATGTTTTTGGACGATTCAACGAATGTCGTTTCAACGGATGTTCGTTACAACGAATTATCATAATTATCAACTTAGCGTCTTAATTAATCTTTCTAAAAAGTCGTTTTTGGGGGATTAGGGCTGTATCAAGGTGAAGGCGCTGGAAGAGGCTTGTGGCCAGAACAAGAAAATATGGCTGCATTTACTAATTTAGGGTTAGGGGTTGGGTTACTTGGTTGTTTCAACGGGAAAACGTTTTGGACGTTTAAACGGATCCCTTGAAATGGATTTCCATTGAATTGTCTATAAATAACTCTTTGTGCCTTGGATCAAAAGTGACTAAAAACTGCAATGTTTTAAAAACAATAAAAAAAATAATAAAACTTTGGAACTCCCTTTGCATAAAAAAAATTCACTGTTCTCTTTTTTTTTTTTTTTTTTTTTTTTTTTTTTTTTTTTAGTTGGGAGGGGGGGTTCCGGAACCCAGGTAACCCCCCCCCCTGGGTCCGGCCCTGAACCGCCTATGTACTCGTTCAACCCCCTGTACATGTTTGGCCAAAAATACTTCTGTTTGATGGTGTCGTAAGTCTTGTCAAGGCCCATGTGCCCATTTCCGTCATGATACTGGTTTACGACATGCTCCACCAAATGGGATGGCACCACTAATCTCGCTACTGGATCGTCATCAATATTCGACAAGAAATACAAGACATCTTCTATGAACAAATACCTCCTTTTTACACTGGCCGGTGCTTTCTCGTTCAGTAGCTGCTCTTTCAACTTAACAGTCTGGATCCTTGTCTTGCTCCGTGATCATATCGAACCCTGTCACCTCTACCTTTTCTAACGTTTCTCTCGGATCATCCGTCTGACAACTTGCAAACTGCTTTGGTCTAAACTGACTAGAAATAATCACCCCTATCTGGAACGCATTGTCGCTCACTTCAGTGACTGTTTCTTCCATCTCTTCTGACGCTAACTTCTTTTCGTCTGTTTGTGGCACTCTAGACAACAAATCAGCCAACACATTCTGTGGCCCTGGAATGTACTCTATAGTGCAGTTGTACCCTGCGATCCCTAGCGCCCACATCTGAATCTTCTTATTCTGCATAGGTGACTCTAAGAGATACTTCAACGGTTTGTGATCTGTGCGAACAACGAATTGCGCATTGTGCAAATAGTGGTCTAACTTCTGAAATGCATAATGGATTGCAAATGCTTCCTTTTCTATGGTAGACCACTTCTTCTGGCTCTGGCTCAACCTATGGGACAGAAAGTAAATAGGCTTTTCTGTCTTGAGTCCTGTGCTGTCCTCACTTTCTTGCGCCAGACACGCCCCGATACATGCGTCACTAGCATCCGTGTACAATACATAATTGCCGAAACGTAGTATATCACTTTTTTGGAGATTTTGACTTTTTGGTATCATCAGACTCAGGAAACGATGCTCTTTTGTCTGATCTATTTCTTTTTTTTTTAAAAATTCATTAGTTTTAAAAATATTGATTAGAACCGAAAACACATGTTCAGGCAAACATAGGGAATCAATCACTGCCGAAACATAGTTGCTGAAGATACGGCTATATGGTCTTATTATCTCACGAATCTTTGCAGAAAAAGTGACTGCCGAAACCAAGTATCTGGAGTTCAGCTGTGTTTGCTGTCAGCTTGTTTAGTTGATTAAGAGTGCAGGGAAAGCGTATCTCAAAATACGACCTGAAGTATATCTGTTAATTCCAACGCCCGCCCCCGCTGAAATATGGTATATGTTAGCTGCTGCCTTGTCGCTGTCAAAACTGTTGATAACACCGACAGGAAACCGGCGCCCGCATCTCATGCCACTGGTACCGTACTTATCATGATGTCAGTTTATAAGGATACTAACAAGCTACAAGTCCTTTTTGTTCCACATCCTACCAAGAGTGGGGGAAGTTTTATCCAAAAGACCCCAGTTTTCATACTACTCTTCGCAAGTGCAGCATTACCGGGCAGTGGGGTATAGTCTTGGATCGGACAGTCAGTGGCCTCACAGTGTTCCTGCAGGTAACATAATTTCTGTCATCTATACTATTTTTAGAGTGCAGTATTTAGTACAAATGTAATCGTCACCATTGACTGCTAAATTAGGGTCGATTACTGGTAAAATACTCATTGCAGTTTACTGATGATTATCATTAAATTATTTTAGAGGCAGGTTAGTGTAAAATGATAATTAATGTAGTCGTTTTAAGTTCCCCCCACCCTCAGCCCGGCACAATGCTATTAAATGCAATTTACTACTCTATCTGATCCATAGTCATGTACAAATTGCACACCTTTACAGAATGGACAGCCAACCAAAGAATGATGCTGAAGGCAATGTGTACCTAGATCTGGCCACTAAATGTCACTGTAAATTCTGAGCAACTTCGAGTGAGTATGGTCAGTTTTGTGGCTCACAGTGTACTGAGACTTGTCGAACGGATATAAGTTACGGGTTCTTGTTTACAATTTACTGTTATCAGCGATTCCCTTTAGTTTGTCTTGAACTCTATCTGTATCACTATCATTATGTGAAGCCTAGCTACTGAATTGATGTGCGCGTGTGTACCGTTATGTGCCTCCCCCCCCCCTCAACCCCCACAACCCCAACACGCGCGCACACACACGCACGCACGCACACACACGCACGCACACACACACACACACACACACACACACACACACACACACACACACACACACACACACACACACACACACACACACACACACACACACACCCCGAACATAAAGGCTGATGATAACTGATTTATTTTAAATATGACTTGTCAACAGTCCAGAGTCATCCAAGAAGATTGCAGCTGGTGCCTGTCTGACAATGAGCCCCTTCAAGCCTCCAAGCAACTCTTCAAGCAGCCAGGGCAAGAGGATGCAAGTTGGTGTCATTCAGACCAGGAGCCTTTATCAGCGAAAATCAAAGGTGCACGGTGGTCTTGCTCTGATGACTATGATGAGCCCTTGATAAAGAGCAAACGCCTGGACATAACCTACTTGACCACTAAAGAAAATGAGAGTTACAATGACAACATCATCAAGGATCCCACTTACAGTCCAGTCACTGAATTACCTCAAGCTGATGTAGTGCCCACGTCTTCCAACGAGGATTAAAGTGACGAAAATATGCCTTTACTTTCACTGACAAGACGAAAACGCAAACACACATTATCCAAAAGCAGCAATATAGAGCTGGCCAAGGCAATGAGCAAGCAGGAGATTAAGCGACACCAGAGAGAACAAGAAGTGCACAGAAGTCGGCTTCAGAATCTGCTCCCAGCCAACGGATTGTGCTCAGTAGAAGTAGCTGCAGACGGAAACTGTTTCTTCGAGGCAGTTTCCATGCACCTGAATATCACGGTGCTTGATATGAGGACACAGATATGCAATTACCTGGAGGACAAATTTGCGACCTACTTTATTTTGCTTTCTGACAACAAAAAATTAATGAAGATGATGAAAATGAAAGGTACCTAAAATACTTTTGGAACATGGAAATCTGCGGTCCCCAGGAATCTGGAGCAACGGCACAGCTGATCTGCTTCCGAAGGCGCTTGCTGACTGCACAAAGAGGCCGGTTATAATATACTCAAGTAACTTGCTTCATTGTGAAACGATTCTTTACCCAGACACACAAGCCGGTGACACTGGTGTTGATTAATCACCGATCATTCTGTCACTACTGGAAACTGAAGCCCAACACTATGATGCTTTAGTTCCTTTCCCACCTGCGACACGTTAAAGCGGGACACAAGGAGACTCAGTACCAGTGACAAGCGAGGCAGCAGAAGACACAGTGCCAGTGCAAGACACAAGAAGACACAATGTATGCGACCAGTGGCAGAAACGACACGCCAGATAGACCAGTCATTGAACAGATGTCTCCACCAAACACACCACAAACTCCTAGATCACGACATACTTCTTCATTATCGCCTTTGCACAGCACCCCCAAACCTCAAACACCAAGGAAACGAGGCAAGTTTAAGAAAAAAGAAAAAAGAAAAGAAAAAGCTGTTTATGAAGAACTATGCCAGACACCTGGAAGAAAAATTCAAGAAAGGCTTTGCGGGTGCAGAGAAAGGAGTATGTCTCCGAAACGGGAAAATAGTACCTGCAAAGAAAATAAAACCAATAGACTGCTCCAATTGGCGTTTTAAATGCAGCAGGGTTTCTGAATCAGGACGGCAAGCACTGTTTGAGGCATTTTACAGCTTGGGCGAATGTGAAAAGCAAAAGTCCTTTATCTGTTCAAATGTAGAGGAAAAAAACACAAAAACACTGCTAGGAGAAGACAACAAACCCCTATCCAAAAAAACGGAGCAGAGTTTTTTATATATATTTTTTTAACGTAGACGGGGAAAGAAAGCGGGTTTGCAAAACGTTTTTTCTTTCAACACTGTCTGTCTCAGAAAGTTTTCTGGACCACGCCATGCAAAACAGCCAACATCATGTACTACTGTGACACACAGCTTGTGTTGTGAAAATCGTCCTATAAACAAAACATTTGTCAGTGCATCAAAGACTTTTCTACAATTAAATATACGCTAATCGTCTTTGTGGAAATTGTGAGGTTCATACTCGTGAACAATTTGACAGCATTACCAGTGTGTGCAGAAAACTGTCTTATTGTGACAGTGCGAAAATGGCCGACAACTTGAAGTGTTATTTTCTCTATTGGAATAATATTTTTGTAAATGGAGCAGTCAGTCGTTAACGCCGGATTTAAAGGTACAGCTGTAAAATAGTTTGCTATCCTCTCTGTCTGTCTCTCTGTCTGTCTCTCCGGAATAGCTATGCAAACCTTTTACTAAATCTGACCTGGGTTATTCCACATCCAGAAGAAATTTTATGATGCCACTTCCCAGAATTGACATATTTAAAACTAGCCATGCATTTTCCGGTGGCTCATTACGGAACACATTGCCATCGAGCATAACGCACTGCTGGTCGCTCTCTTTGTGTATAGAAATCCTCTTTAAGCACCAATCATTAAGTCCAGCATAAACTCTTCAGAGTTGTTTTTTCCCCTCATGATCCACTAACCCTGAACATGTTATCTATCCACCATGCTTTTACTGCAAACTATTCTATTGCCGTGCATTATAATATATATGCAAGCCAGTCAACATGATTGTACGAGTGTGTATGTGTGTGAAACTACATTTTATATTTGGATTTACTGTTTGACTATCTTGTGTAGAGTAAAAACGTCAAGTCCGAAGAATGGCCCATGTGCTTATTACTTTATCCGTTGGCGAATAAAGTTTCATTTCATCTCTCTCTCTCTCTCTCTCTCTCTCTCTCTCTCTCTCTCTCTCTCTCTCTCTCTCTCTCTCTCTCTCTCTCTCCTCTCTCTCACTCTCTCTCTCTCTCTGCATGCATGTGTACATGACAAAGCATGATTAAAACATACATTTGATTATGTTTTGTTAATGTACTGTGAGAGTTGCATGGTTGCCACATAACGTGATTTTCCACAATAATTGTCTTCAACGTACTGGCAGTATAGCGACTCTACCAATTAAAAATAAGGCAAGTCAGTGTGCTATGAGTACGTATAATGTGTCTAAATAAATGCTTCCCTAATGCATTATCACCAAATACATCAAATAGTAAAACAGAATTCGCGAACGACAGGCTGGAGAATTACCTGCGGAATAGTGTTAGTTTAAAATAAAACATTTCTAGAGACGCTTTCTGTCTACTTTGTTCACGGAAGATGCCAAGTAGAACAAGCTACATGAATCTGGCTGCCCGCTTCCTCTCTGAAACCGCTGGTTTTCTAACACAGTGAGGGAGCCATGTGAACTGAGATACGTGGTTTCGGCAGTCAACACTTTGCAGGATATGTCAGCAAAAGGTTGTCGTATGTTGAGATACAGTGTTTCTGCTGCCATTATTTATCACCTTTCCGATTGCCAGACATATAGTATCTTCACTCGTGATACGGTTTCTTTAATAATTCAAACCAGAATTTAGATATAGCCATAATACCATGGATATGCATTATAAAATAGGCTGCCCAATAACATTGTAAAATTTTGTGGGGCATCTTAAATTCTTGCATTGTAGAGAAAGGTTCAAAGTAGGTCAAAAATTTCAAAAGCGTCTCCTGCAAAACTAGGAAAAAGCAAGATACTGCTATTCGGCAGTCAACCCTCGATATGGACGTCTCGTGTCCGGATATACCAACAAAGGAACTACTGACAAACTTTGTTTGAGAAAATCAAACGCCTGTTGACACTGATCAGACCATTTGAATCTGGCAAATTTCTTTGTCAAATTGATGATGGGTTCGGCTATCTCAGAAAAGTTGGGTATGAACCTGCGATAGTATGACATCATTCCAATGACACTGCGACACTCCCTTATACATGTTGGATTCGGCAATGTCCGAATTGCTGACACCTTTTCTGGGTCTGGTTTGACTCCTTCCTTCCCTATCACAAACCCTAAGTACTGTGTTTCCTCGGCGAAGAACTGACATTTCTTCAGTTTCAATTTGAGTTTATGCTGTCTGAGCCTACCGAACACATCTTTTATATGCTGATAATGCTGTTCCTTTGTTTCGGAAAAGATCAGAATATCATCCATATATGCCGAACAAAATGCTTCTAACCCCATCAACACTGTGTTCATCAACAGCATGAACACACTGGGTGCCTGGCAAAGTCCAAACGGCATGACTGCAAACTCAAAAAGTCCCTTGTGACAAGCGAAAGCCTTTTTCTCACTACTCTCTTGATCCGCCATCTCTACCTGTCAGTATCCCGATTTCATATCTAACCTTGTGAAATATTTTGCCTTCCCCAGCAAGGACAAAATATCGTCTATGAGCGGTAGTGGATACGACGACTTCTTAGTAATCTCGTTTAGCTTTCGAAAGTCAACGCACAACCTCTTTGAACCATCTTTTTTGGTTACCACTACTAAGCTGAAAGACCATGGCGACATTGATCTTCTGATGATCCCTGCCTCTAACATCTCATCTACTGCTTTGTCTACTATCTCTCTATCCTGCAAAGGAACGCGGTAAGGTTTCACCCTTATTGGAGCGTGGTCTACAGTGTCTATGCTCATTTTGACAGTGTTGGTGCGCCCTAAGTCCAGATCGCTACTCGCGAACAAATCGGAATGCTCCGATACCAGTTTAGTGACTGTGGACCTGATTGCGTCAGGCGCATCGATTTCTGTCAGATCAATGGAAGCGACTTCTTGTTCTTCCGTTCTGTTAGACACTGACTCTACCTGACTTACGCTGTTTGCCCTGCCTACCACACATCCCCTTTTCAGCCTGAACGTTTTGTTGGTGTGCCACAACTAACAAAGGAAATGTCCCACCTTTGTTTCTCACTACCCCGCTCATCACAGATAGTCCTGGCTCTTCTGCAACAAACCCCCTATCTGTCGCAGAGACTTCTAAACATTCTTCTTTACTGAGGTACTGTGTACTCTTTATTATATAACCTGACAAATCTGCGCTGTATGTGGTTTCAATACTTTTGTCTTGTGTACTCTGACTAACGAGGATATGTGCATGTCTTGTTCGTAAGGTACATACGCATTCCCGATCCTAACTTTTCTCAAATCAAAATAGATGCGTGCTCCGTTCTTATCAAGCCAATCGTTTCCCAAAATGAAATTTCCATTCATCTCTTTCACTACATAAAAACGATGTTTGAACGACTGCTTTTCAATTTTGAAGTTCAGTTCTATACTGCCCACAACTCCTAGCGCTTCCCCACTGACTGACTGTAGCGATACACTTCTTTTCTCTAGCCTTGGCTTGTTCTGCAATTTTTCATACGACTTCTTGCTAATTAACGATACTTCCGCCCCTGTATCTATGAGACTTCTAAACTTTTGACTTCCTACCTTAAAGACTATGCATTTTGGACTCCCCGCTAAGTTGATGCTAAAGGATCTACTGTTTCCCCCGTTCTGCTCACCGGCTTCTCGTGGTGCAGAACGTTCTAGTTTTCCTGTCGCTCCTGTCCTATCCTAGCCCTACATTCTCTTTGTCGGTGGCCGTAACCCCCGCATCGCCAACACCGCGCGTGTTGATACCTTTGCTGTGACAAAGACGACTTTTGCTGACCGACTGCGTTTACCCGCCTAGCCTTGCAATCGCGTGCCTTGTGGCGTGGTGAACTGCATCGTAAACACGCCCTATCTCTAGAGTGATCCACTTCTTTTGCAGACTGTTGCTGATCTCCATTGAAGGTGGGGATCAGCTGTGAAATGAGTTGCACATTAACTAAGGATGACAACCTCTCTATCTGACTACCTAATGCGGCCAACCCCGGGTTAAGTGGGTGTGGTCTTCCTACATCTTCTTCTGCCATTGTCACTACAAATACAAAATATTGCTGGCCCTTACTCAAAACTGTAGCGATGACACAAAAAGGTCACTCACCTGTTTGTCCAGCGTTGGTGACGGTGATTGTGGCCCGAGGTCGTTTCGTCAGTCTGCGGCCGGCTCCTTCTCAGTCTCGTTTCACGATCTTTTGTCTGCCTCTCGTTCGGCGTCTTCAGTTCTCGGCGTCGTCGTACTTTTGACGTAGCGTCGTTCTGCCATCCCCTGCGATAGTTTTGTCTTCCATCTCGTTCTGGAATCTGCGATTGTTCCGTCTTCAATCTCGGTCTGACATCCTGCGATGGTTCTGCTAAACCCGTTCTGACATCCTGCGATGGTTATGCTAAACCCGTTCCGACATCCTGGTCACGCGGCCCCAAAATTGGTTGTTACGTGTTGCACTATGGACACGTAAAACAACTGAAGTCCAGTGATGGTTTTCTCTCGTGTTTATTTCAATCTAAAGACCAACCACAGACTACAATTCGGTCGTTCTCTCACTATTTGCTCTCTCTTCGACTTTCGTCCATCTCTCTCACTCTCCTCTCGTTGTGTTCCCTCTCTCGTTGTGTGTCTGGTTGTGTGTCTTGTGTTGTGTCCCTGGTTGTCTGTCCCCCAGTATGTATATACCCTTGCCCTTATCAATCATCTTCCCACTTAGGACCCGCCCCTCGTTTAGGGCCGGTGCCGTTACGTGAATTAGAGCGTCTCCACGTGCCGATGGTCCCGTTAATTAGCTGCCATTCACTTCCCATATAGTAACAGTTCCGGAGGCCGGCCCGTTATCTAGATTAGGGCTGCCCAGCGAGTCCGGTAGTTACATACAGATGCTGACCATATGTTATGTGACCGGAAACTACATCCAGATGCCGGACGTGGAGGCACGCGTCAGTAGTGCAACACTACTCGAGCAATAGTTAAAACGCTTTTCTTCGGCAGACATAGTTGTCCTAAACGGCTTCATGAGCCACTCCCGCTGTAATGGGTAGGCAGGGTCCCCAAGAAGTACAAGAGGAATGTCATTTCCTCTGATATTTCTTGGTCTGGCAGGGAACATAGGACGGCCTTCCTCAGCACGATGAAATAGAGGAG
Source organism: Semisulcospira habei (assembly GCA_036245525.1). Classification (NCBI taxonomy): domain Eukaryota; kingdom Metazoa; phylum Mollusca; class Gastropoda; family Semisulcospiridae; genus Semisulcospira; species Semisulcospira habei. Next base: position 144,095,261 of record BTPG01000004.1, on the reverse strand, counting down.
AGTTTCGAAAAACACGCGCATCGTGCGAACTCCGGCCCTGGCCAGCCAGCAAACACGTCAACGAACATAATCTGGTGATCCACAACACACTGGGCGTTTATCGAAAACCAGCCTTTCCTGTTTCGGAAATCCTCTTTGAATTGTGATGGTGCTGTCACGGGAATGTGTGTCCCATCTATTGCCCCAACACATTGCGGGAACCCATACTTCTCCTGAAAACCATTTACAACTTGTTGCAAACGCTCCCCTTCAGGGAATTTGACAAAGACTGGAAGAAGATAATCAGTTATTGCATTGGTAACACTGTGCACTGCCAGGCATACAGTAGAGCGAGCAACTCCAAACAGGCTTCCCACTGTTCTGAAATTTGCACCGCTTGCAAACTGATATACGGCGCCAATGATTGCAACTCGGTGAACATGAGAAATGGTCTAGTTTCGAAACCTCGATTGTTTCTTTGCCGTTACGTAGGGCCTAAGCTGTCTGCAGAGCCAGAAAAACGTATCTTTAGTCATTCTGAAGTCGTCAATCCACTGTCTGTCTGTATATGTACCCAATACCACCCGTTCCCACCAATCAGTGGATCGTTCAACGCACCAGACTGAGCGATGTATTCGTCGTGGCCGCCGCTGAGAGTGTAATTCCTGCGTGGTGTTGCCGAGGATCAGAGTCAGCAGAAAAGCCGGACAAAAGTCTGATAAAAAATCTTTGTCTCCTTTGGACACTCTCTATCATAAGTTGATCCGAGTCTTTGGTGTCTCCGACGGCGTCTTCGTTTCAACCAGGTATACATAAATACTGAAACCACGTGTTGTCTGGAGGCCGCCATGATGCATTCCAGAAGTGTCTGAGACGGTCACGTGCTGCAATGTAAGCCTTTTCTAAAAGGCTAGTGTAAACGGCAAAACAAGCGAGCCGTGCCGCGCCGCGCTCAGCCCGGGCCGAGCACGAGTTGAGAGGCGGACCGCAGTTCAGTCGGTATCCGGCGGCCGTACTGTCTTCTTTTTCTGATTTCCAGCCCGAACGGTCAAAATTTACTATTATCGCTGGTTTGTTGGTGGTATGTTGCAGCAAAAATCAAAACAAAACAAAGAAAAACAACACTGAACAACACTGAAACTGAACAAACTTGAACTGATATGATGATGATGAAACGTTTACGGTATTAAGTCAGGAATGATAAAGTTTTAGGCATGCCTAACATGGCTGAATAGTTGCGGAACAAACAACTAGACAGCACTGCTGCTACTGAAGCGGCGGCGGTACCTGGCCGCCGCTGGAGGAGGGACTAGTCCCCGCGTCGGGGCCGCCGGTTTGGGGGGGGGGGGGGTGGGGATTGGGGATTCAGTCCCGGCGGGGTGCCCGTGCCAGGGTGGGGTGGGGGTGGGGGGGGGGGGAATTGATAGGTTTTTCAAGTTGGGAGCCCCGCTGCTGTTCGCCGGGTCAGTGTCTGTCATCCCGAGTCCGGCTCCGCTTAGTCTCAGTGCGGCCGCTGTCCGGGGGCCAGTCTCGGCACATCCCGCCCTACTTTTGACGGAACCGCTGTTCAGTCCCCTAATGAAAGGACACTACCGCTCATCAGCTGCACATCATTGTCATGCACACAATCTCACCAGACTGAATAAATAAGGCATCGTCATCCGGGGCAATAGTCAGCCACGGTCTCCGTCCGGTTCGCGGTAGCCGCCGCCACCGACCGGTTCTACGTCAAAGCCGGTTGAATTTACTCATGATGATCCTGGTCAGTACTGATGCCGGTTCCGTCCCAACCCGACACCCGTCACGGCAGCCCGCAAAACTGGTGCGCACTTCAGATCAAGGCGCTGTCATCACCATCCGTAGGGCAAACTCAAACTAGGCCATACATATCCCATTGGTTAACCCTTTTCATCCTGTGACACTATTGAAGAAACACATTTCGACTATGACTCAGTGATAGCTAGTTAGTTAGTTATTTGGGTTTAACGCCAAGCAGGCGACTAATGAGGCCATCTCACGGCGGCTCCGCAGTTATAGCGGTTCAAGGGTGCTGCCAGAACTGCCGATCATGTAGTGGCTTGGTGCCTCAGGTGCTAAGCTATTCTGGCACCGCCCTTGAACTAAAATTAGTGGTTGATCCATCATGATCTCCTAATCTGTAATGTAACCTTCACAGGACAAGCCTAGGCTAATTAAAACAAATCCGCCCCAGGATGTCGAGTAATGCCGGCCGGTTAAAGGGCGGTCACGGTATGGATCAAAGCACCGTATACAGCCTGCTGTCACAGTGTCTCTTCCCATCTGAACAGACATTCAGCCAAGCCTTGGTAAATCAGTCCTAACATGCTGCTCCTTCAGTACTGATTTCAAACACTACAATGGCATGCAGAAGCGGATTGTTGTCTTTAAACTGACTTTCTTTTGGTTACTGAACACCGGTCCTATCGGCATAGCCGTCGAACCTGACTACTCAGTTTATCTGACATCGAGTGAGTGCTTCAATACTAACATAAACATCTAAGGCGTTTAAAATGTTATTAGGGTATGTTTAAAAGAGACCATATACGACACTGATTGAACTATTGGATGGCAGATTTCCGTTTCAAATTGATAGCCGTTCCGGCAAGCATCTCTAAGATAACTCTGTTGGCCACCCTTGTCGAAAATTTTGCCATCGCTTAGGTCTCTTGTTGAGCTGAGTGTAATGAGTTGACCCTTAGATGCCTGTATCTCACCCCTATAGCATAATGAGCTGTACCCTTGCTACATCCGCCAGCATGCTCTCTCCCCACTCTCTTCTATCTCACTCATGTAAACGCACCAGTTCTGCAATAAATACTATCAACACGAGACGCCTCCAGTATCATCATTATACATGGTGGCAGCGGTAAAAAGCATCACATTCTCCAGCCTGACAGTGTGTGCCTGCCTGTAAGTTGTTAGGCTCACATTTTCACGTCGTGCATGGAGAAGATAGACGTTTTGCCTGCTTCACCATTTTGTCGCTGCTAATACCCGCCATAGTCGGAGCCTGCTGCTGCAAGTCCCCAGCCCGTGCCAGAGCAGTCAGTCCTACGGACATCCACCATCATGGACCACGCTACGCCTTGTATGAACTGGTCTGCGCCCAACCAGGCGGACGCCTTTAAAATTTTCAAGCAACGTATCGAGCTCTACTTCACAACGAAGAAGATTAGGACAGAAGAACAGCCTGCCCACATCCTCCTACAAGTTGGTGAAGAAGGTCTCCGACGGTACAACGCGATGACTCTAACAGAGGATGAAAAGAAACAGCCATCCGTTATCTTCAAGAAGTTTGAAGAACAGCTTGAACCAGCTGAACATTTCCGCGCCAGTCGACTCCGACTGATGCATATGCGCCAGTTGCCGACAGAGTCCACAGACGACTTCGTCAACAGAGCCCGTCTCCAGGCGCAGAAATGTGACTTCACCCAGGAGGAAGTACAAGAACGGCTAATAGAATTGATCATCGCCAGCACCCCGATGCCCGAGCTACAGAAGTCCTTGCTGGAGAAACAATAAGGTTTCACCCTAGCGGACACTGTCCAGCTCGTTCGGACACACGAAGCAACTGCGAGCCATGTCCAACAAATCAGGGACATTAACAACAGTCAGCCGATGGGACCCTCCATCAGCGCCATCAAGGCAAATCAATATCAGGGTAATACATGCCGCAACTGTGGTGGGAAACACACCAGACAAGACAAATGCCCTGCATATGGATCGATGTGCAATGCATGTGGAAAGCCTAACCACTGGGCCAGACTCTGCATGTATACCCAGCGTCCGAACCACACATCCCGAGGCCAAGGCCGTTTCCGCAGTAGAGGTCGTAGGTAAGTGCCTACTAACAGGGGCAACCAGAGGACAGTCCATGCCCTACAAGCCACTGACTCACACCTTGAGCATGAGTTTGAGATGCTCACATTTAGCCCTATTACAGTCTCCAGTCTCCAGCAGCCTTGTAGAAACGAAGCATTTGTGGCACTCAAGGTAAAACTTCCCGACCACCAGGGCATTCACAACCTTAACCTGAAGGTGGACACAGGTGCACAGGGCAACATCCTACCACTTCGACTGTATACACAGATGTTTCCAAGCCTGACTGACAATGGACTCCCCGTAACAAAGATTGCTGATGCAGCCGGTAACGCCCATCTTACAGCATACAATGGGTCTACAATCACCTGCCACGGAAGAGTCAGCTTTCCATGCAGCTTCAAAGGGACCTGGACTGACACTGCGTTCTTCATCGTTGATTTTGCAGGACCAGCCGTCATTGGACTACCATCGTGCGAGTCGCTCTGGGTGGTAACGCTTCACTGCAGCATTAAGGCGACACCTGAGCCGAAGCAGCCCCAGGCTCCCATCAACTCCGTCAAAGACCTCATCAACCTCTATCCCAACCAATTTGATAGAATTGGGTGCATTCCTGGTCTAGTCACGCTCACTACAAAGCCCATCATCCAACCCCACATTGACCCTCCAAGGAAAACCCCGATAGCCCTGAACGAGCCTATCAAGAAGGAACTGGACTCCATGGAGGAGAACGGCATCATCCGCAAGGTTACTGAGCCATCCGACTGGGTTTCCAGCCTAGCTTACTCGAAGAAGAAAGATGGCAGCCTTCGCATATGTCTTGACCCCAGACACCTCAACTCGGCCCTAAAGCGCCCACACCACAAGACACCAACCCTTGAAGAACTAACACACCAGTTTTGTGGGGCCAAGATATTTTCAAAGTTGGACGCCAAATCTGGATACTGGTCGATCCAACTCGACGAGGACAGCCAGCTCCTGACGACATTTCAGTCTCCGTACGGCAGGTACTGCTTTACGAGACTACCATTCGGTCTGTCTGTCTCGCAGGACATATTCCAGAAGAAGATGGATCAGATCTTAGAACAAGTCGACGGTGCAACGGGCATCACTGATGATGTTGTATATGCGACTACAGAAGAAGAGCATGACAAAACACTCCACAAGTTAATGAAAGTTGCAACAGACAGTGGTCTTGTTTTCAACTCGGACAAATGTAACATAAAAACAGACTCCATCACATTCTTCGGTGCAACGTACTCAGCATGTGGTGTGCAGCCTGATCATCAGAAAATCTGTGACCTCAAAGCCATGCCTGCACCCACATGTAAGAAGGAGCTTCAAGAGTTCCTCGGCTTCATCACCTACATGTCACCATTCATCCATAACCTGGCTGAAAAAGCAGTACCCCTGCGTGACCTTCTCAAGAAAGATATACCCTTCATCTGGGAGGACCACCACCAACGCTGTTTCAACATGCTGAAAAAAGATGTCTCTGAGAGCTCTACGCTGGTCTACTTTGACACAAGTATCACCCCTGTCTTGCAAGTAGATGCCAGCATAAAAGGCCTTGGTGCAACTCTTCAGCAGAATGACAAGCCTGTGGCATTCGCATCAAAATCCCTCTCTGATGCTGAATAGCGTTATGCCTGCATTGAACGTGAGCTACTTGCCATTATCTTTGGTATTCAGAGATTCCACACATATCTGTATGGCAGACCCTTCAAGGTACTGACTGACCACAAGCCATTGATCATGATCCTGCAGAAACCCCTGGTGAATGCACCACCTCGATTACAGAGAATGCTGCTCAAGCTGCAAGAATACAACTTCCAGCTAGAGTACAGGCCAGGCACTGAGATGGTCCTTGCAGACACACTATCCAGACTCCCATGCAGTGACAACCAGCCAATCGACCTTGACATCAGAGTGGACCTAGTCAGATTCAGCTCTGAAAGGACAGCAAATATATGAGCAGAGACTAAGCGAGATGCCACACTCAGCAAGCTCACCGAGATCATTGTCAATGGTTGGCCCTCTACCATCAAAGAAGTTCCTGAGACCATCAGATCATTCTGGGCCTACAGAGATGAACTGTCTGTTGAAGATGGAATCATCCTGAAGGGACAACACATCATCATACCTGAATCACTTCAGAAAACCATCCTTGACCAGCTCCACTATGGACATCCTGGCATCGAGAATACCAGACTCCGATCCAAAGAAGCAGTCTTCTGGAACTCTATCCACAAGGACATTGAGCAGATGGTGAAATCGTATCCAATCTGCCAGGAGCACATGCCATCACAGTCTCCAGAGACCCTACTGCCCCACGAAGTTCCCACACACCCATGGGAAGTCCTTGGAGCAGACTTCTTCACAATCAACAACTCTGACTACCTCATTGTTGCTGACTATTACAGCAAATTCCCCATCATTAGAAAACTCCCTTACAACTCCACAGCAACCACCATTGTGAAGGCCATGAAGCAGATCTTCAGCGAGCATGGGATTCCAAAGAAGCTCATGACAGACAATGGGCCTCAGTTCCCTGCTGAGATTTTCCAGACTTTCGCTGAGGAATGGGGCTTTGACCATATAACATCTTCACCCCGATACCCGAAATCAAATGGGCTCATTGAGCGCCAGGTCCAAACAGTCAAAGCAACCCTTCTAAAGGCGCACCAAGACCAACACGATCCTGATCTTGCCATGCTTTGCCTGCGCACCACACTCCTATCCCCCAAACTTCCAAGCCCAAGTGAGATGCTGACAGGCAGGAAATTCAGACCCAGCCTCCTTGTCAAGATTCCAGTCCGCCACCAGGATAACGTCATCCGGGAAGAACTCCAAAGCCGCCAGGACGTGCAGAAGATGTACCATAACAGGCATGCAACTGATCTGCCTCCCCTCATCCCAGGACAGAAAGCCCGAATACAGGACCAACAGACCGGGCACTGGAAAGACGCCACGGAAACATGTGCGGAGCCGCGGTTATACATTGTGACGACACCAACCGGCCAACAGCTCCGCCGCAACCGGTTTCACATTTGTAGTGTTCCTCAAGATGACCCAGTGCAGCCGATTCTACCACAACCAGTTCCCCCAGCACCACCTGAGAACTGTAATCAGATGACGACCAGGTCAGGTCGTGCAATCAAGAAACCTGAAAAACTGGACCTTTAGAACTGTGCTAAACCATATCGCTCAGTGTAGTGTGTAGTACTGTTTCTGTATTTTGTGTCTTTGTAGCCGCAATGCAGAATGAGAATTCCACAGAACTGTACACTTGTTTACCAGATCATTAGTCACTTATAGTGAGGGGCCCAAGGAACATGATTGTTCGCTGGAGGGTAGAGACTTGCCACTTTGTCCACTAATAAAGATAATTTAGATGATCACCCTGCGCGTCAGAAACACGTTGTTAGATGTTTATGAGAAGGTCAGTGGTCGATTAAAATTGCCAATAACTGTAAGAGTGGCAGCACTGGGTTTCCATACCTACGCGTTAATACTGCCAGCCCACACGCCGATGTTTCCTGTTTTGTTTCTGTCATCACCTCTTAACCCGCCGGCGGTGTAATGGTATGCTGCATCCCTGCCATATAAAAATCCGTGTTGTGAGGGCTCGAGGTATGAGTCTTTTTTGCAAGAAACGTTGAATTCAATGGTTTTTCAACATAGGGCAAATGGGACACCCATAATGTAAATGTCAACACACACGTATTGGTTTTTAGTTGTGTTTGCTGCTGATCTTACGAACATCAGATGATTATTCTAGTCCAGGCCATCATATCTAAAACAGCACCGGATGATAGCACCCCCTATTCTAGACTGACTCGTTTCGATGTACGTGTAGTGTCGAGCAGCGGAATAGTCCTCATACTCAGCGTCTGTATTATAAGTACATTTTCTTTGTATTTCTTTTTTTCCGCCCTGCAAAAGTGATATCTCGTGTCATGGTGTTGTTATAATAACGGCACATGTTAACTGTCTAACTTGAAATGCTGATCACAAATACAAAGAAACTTGTCTGCTAGAATACTTCAAACAACACAAAGAAACCGTGTCAAAATGCTTTCTGTTTGTACGTCTGATTCAGTTTGAACTTGAATGACCATAACAAGAAATTTCAAACGATGTTATGCTAGTTTTCGCTCACTTTTTCCTCAATTAAAATTGGTCGAATTAGACAGGTTTCTGTATGGAGTACACTCACGCCTAAGTGAAAAAGTATGGAAACCCACACTGATCACAATCGTATCTAAATAGACTAGTTGGTTTCTATTGCAGTGTTTGGTCGACACTCTATGAATGATGAAACCAAGAAAATATCGACGTGTCCAAGCTCCTAATTTAAGCAGTCAACCAGCTTCATCTGTGGAAGTTATTGACTGGTCATTGTGTGCCTTGTGCCAAGAGACAATGAACAATGAACAATGAACAATGAACCTTTATTTTCCAACGGTAGAAGTTATTGGTAACAGGACCAGTTTTCAAACTTGCCGTTGCTACATCTACTACATAAGTGACATAGACATGTAAACATACACATACCACACACTGCTGCATGCACTGCTACATTCGCTCACGCACGCACGCACCACGCACATACACACACACATACCCACACACGCACTCAGGTACGCACGCATGCACATCGCAACCCGCGCATGCACGCACGCACACACACACACACACACACACACACACATGTACACCGCAATTCAGTACGCATGCACACACGCACGAACACTCACACACACACACACACACACACACACTTACACACGCACGCACTCAGGCACATACGCACAAAAACAAACACACGCTCTCGGACACGCACTCCAGACATACCTACCCGCATACGCGTACGCACAAAAGTATAAAATGAGTAAAAATACAAAGTAAAGCAATAAACAAAGAATCATTAAGTACATTAAAGTTCATACAGCAAGGGCAAATATGAATGCAGGTGCTATCTCTCCCCCCCCCCCCTCTCTCTCTCTCTCTCACGCCGACACACACACACACATACACACACACACAGCATGCACGCACGCGCACGCGCACACACACACAGAGTCACACATACAGTACACACACACACACACACACACACACACACACACACACACACACACATACGCGAGCGCGCGCCCAACATATCGAGCACACACATATGAAGGCAAAAACATTATACACAGTACATGCAGTATTCAAAGGTACTCTTTGGCATTCAAATATTATGGTACGGCTATGGGAAAAAGGGACTCTCTCTCTCTCTCTCTCTCTCTCGCACACATACACACACATACACACACACATACATACACACACACACACACAAGCACGCACATGTACACATCTGAACACACGTGTAAGTTATCCCAATACTGTAATGATTTGATTACGTCAGAGATTCTAGGTGTTTGAAGAGGCTGTCCCTATATGAGGTGAGCGTCTTTGCGTTTCTAATTTCTGCAGGAATAGAATTCCAGAATGAACTTCCCGAGAATGACAAGCTGGTTTTGAATAAATCAATACGCGGCAGGGGTACTTTGAATTGTTGTCCATGTCTAGAAGCTACAGATGTCCGTTCTGAGAAAAAAGAACTCAAGTACAGTGGACATGATTGCTTGTACAGCTTGTACATCAATACACCTTTATTGAACTGAAAGTGCTGGGATAGAGGGAGAATTTTTAAAGTTTTAAGCTTTTCGTCAGTTGAGAGTTCGGGATCGGGAAATATAAGCTTAGCAGCTCTCCTATGTAGGGAGTTCAGCCTCTTCAAATGTACATCACTAGAACCATCCCACACTGTTGATGCATAGTCTATGTGCGACTTGACATGAGCATTGTAGAAAAGAAGACGCGTATCTGTGTCAGTAATTGTTTTCAATTTTGACAACATATACAGGCTTCTGGAAACTCTTTTGCACACATTATTAATATGCAGTTGCCATTTAAGCTGATCATCTATAGTGACCCCCAAGAGGCGGTGGTGTGATACTTGCTCAATTGGGCTGCCGTTTATAGACAGACTAAGAGAGAGCGGGCATAGCTGGTGCTTTTGACGTGTGGTTATAACCATGCATTCTGTTTTTGACGGATTCAGGGACATGGAGTTGGAATGACACCAGTCGGTGACCTCGCGCAGGCTTTCCTGCAGACGCGTGTTAATTGCAGCTACATTTTTGTGAGGAGTGTGTAGTGTGCAGTCATCAGCAAACATGTCACAAGAAATATCGCGGCAACTAATATGTAGTGGAAGGTCATTGATAAATATGCAGAACAGCAATGGCCCGAGGACAGAGCCCTGAGGCACGCCGCTTTTGACGTGACCATACGAGGAGTAGGATCCATTTAACAGTACTCTTTGCTTCCTTCCGCTTAAATATGAAGTGAACAATGAGACAGCACCTGCATTGCAAAGATATGCTTGAAGTTTTGACAAAAGAATGTTATGATTTACAAGGTCAAAAGCTTTCTTAAAATCAATAAAGATCGACCCAGTTATTTGGGAGTTATTTATGGATGCTAGCCACGCATCAATAAGTCTTGTTAGTGCCGTGTGGCAAGAATGCTTGGGGCGAAAGCCGGACTGAAATACGTGCAATAGACTACGACTCTCCAAATATTGATAAAGGTGTTTGTGCACGTGTCTTTCAAGAGGTTTGGAAAGGCTGGATAATATTGAGATGGGTCTATAGTTATTAACATCAGACAGATCTTTTGATTTAGGCAAAGGGATAACCTTGGCTTGCTTCAGTTCTGATGGAAATATATTTTGTTGGATGCATAAGTTATAAATATACGTTAACGATTCTACTGTATAGGGAAGGGACAGTTTCAGGATTTTAGGACTGATCTCGTCAGGTCCCGATGATTTTTTGATTTTCAGTGACCCGATCAGTTTTCCTACTTCATACACAGCTAGAGGCGGTATAGAGAAGGGGGGTTTGTCCTTAGTCTTCTGCTTACAGAAGTTAAGCAGGGACTCCGGGCATGTGTAAGACGTTTTTCCGCTTGAGGGTATGATTGACTCGGCAACAGACAAAAAATGTTTGTTAAAGATGTCTGCAGTAATACTAGAAGGAATGGCTGACGATTTCTTGCTGTTACCTCGGGTGATGAGATTAACTGCGCGCCAGAGTGCGGCAGTATCTCTGTCTTCTTTAATCATTCGTTCAAAGAGAGACTTTTGAGCCCTGCGTACCATAGACTTGACACGGTTACGTTGTTTTTTGTATTCGTTAAATAGCTTGTGTCTTCTTAAGTCATTTCTCAATTTCATAGCTTCAATTATTCCTTGCGTTAGCCAAGGCGGTAACGTGTGGTTTTTTACCCGCTTTTGCCGTAAAGGGGCGTGTTTGTTAAGTACTCTTGTAAAGAGTCGATACCAAATAGTCAGAGCCTTTTCAGGGTCAGTTTCGTTATTAACGACATTAAATGGTGTTTGATCAAGGTCTGCTAGAAAAGCAGACTGATTAAACTGTTTAAATGAGCGGTACGTTATAGTTGTGTGCCCGTTCTTACGATGCACTGGCAGTTTTGTTGACCAGGAACACACAGTAGGAAAGTGATCACTGATGCTGAGGTCAGGAACACTAACATTGAACACACTAAGGGGACGGTTGGTGTAAATGTGATCAATGAGCGTTGCGGTTGTTTTTGTGATCCTAGTAGGGGCCGAAACTAATTGTTCTAAGCCGGTTTGTGTGGTGATGCAATCCCACGCGGTATGGGGCTTTAACATATCTATGTTAAAGTCGCCTAGTAGCAACGCATCACAGTTAGGTAGGCCAACTTTTTCTACTGCATGCAAGAAATCGTCGTACCATTCAAACTTGGCTGATGGGTTACGATAACAAAAGCCGATGAAGACGGGTTTAGTTTTTGGAGCCCTAAATTCCAACCAAATGCACTCAACTTCCGGAGTTTCTATGTCCTCACGCCTTTTTACTAAATGTTGGACTGAGTTATGGATGTAAACGGCAAGCCCAGTCTGACCAAGTACACGAGGGTCACGTCGAGTGATGCTAAAGTTAGGTATGTGAACGGCTTCATCGCTTATGTCGGAGTTAAGTCGCGTCTCACTAAGACCAAACAGGTGGAATGGTTCAGACGAGTTTAGAAAAACATTCAAATCGGCCACCTTGTTAAAAAGATGGTAGATGTTCAAGTGACCAGTTTGAAGGCTTCCGTGTGTCTGAGCATTATGGGTCATGTTGAATTTTAACTTTCCCAAATGAAGTGCAACACAATACAAAAAATATATAAACAGAGGGAATAGGGAATAAAGTTTCAATGCAGTAAAGCGCGGCTGAAGTTATAGCACCTCGTATCAAAACGTCACAAATGGTGTCCAACACAGCGTTATCAAATGAAGATCGCTTTTGATTAATAGTGTATCCACGTATTAATGCTGCGCAAGCTGTCTAAATAAATGAACAAATGGTGTAGCCTGCGATGTGAAGTATCGTAGGCTGAACACTTGAAACCGTACTGTCACAATGAAAACTTAGCGGAGCTTTGGTAATCAAACCAGGCGAGAAAATCACAGAATTTGAGGCACACAGTCAATCACTGCTTTGGAATAAATCACAAGCGAACGCAGAAGAACCGTATATAAAGAAGCACACGTAACACTGACGTAATAATGAACTGCCTCACACACCCACGGTGAAATCTGCGAAGCACAACGGTGAAGGATCACTGATCACACGACACTGAATTACCAACCGCGTAAGTAGCTGACGTATCCATTGGCACCATTCGCTGTGGGCACCTGGCATAACTGGTGGTACGGTGGCAGACTATTAACCGGATAAGCAGATACACTGGTTGCTGGGCGATGATTCGACCACACACCATGGCAACCATCCGGGTACTGTGGTTGTTGCCAGGGTGCTGCAGTTGAAGAGTTGGTATGTATTTGCAGCAGATGATGGTACTGGAGTTGCTGCCAGTCAGGAACCGGCATGAAGGGCATCTGTTGTAGATGTTGCTGCTCCTGTTGTAAATGTTGTTGCTGCGCCTGTTGTAGCTGCAGCTGCTCCTGCTGTTGAAGTTGTTCATGGTCCTGTGGTTGAGGCTCCTGGCGTAGAGGTAGTTGTACTGGTGATGTGGGACCAGCAGAACCGGATACAATAGTGTCAGAAGTGGAAGTGCCACTCTGTACATTCAAGCTACCACCAGCTAAGGCCTCTGAGTAGAGTTTCGTCTTAGTGGTCGCCTGAGAGCTTCTGTGCTGGTGAGTAATTGCATCAGCCTGGTTGACAGCTGGACCACCGTACTTGATATTGCCGGCAAGCCTCCGGGTTCCCACGTGGGATGGATGAATGGGGTCAAGTCGGCCTTTGTTGTCCACACGGTACAGCGCCTTCCGGGGAAGACCGCTTGGGGCTAGGAACACGCCCGCATTGTCAACAAAGATAGCGCGCATCTTCTTTGCCACGTGGCACAGATTTGCGTTGGAGGGGGAAATACGTTGGTTAAGGCGAGAGTTTTTCCCCTGGGCAGCAGGCAAGATGGATGAGGCCTGGATGCTTGCTTTGGGGAACACGCCTTTGCAAGAAGTGACCAGTCTCTCCCACTGCTGACTGGTGATTTCATGCGTCTTGCAATCGTTCACCCCTACGTGGAAGGTGACCAGTTGGACGCGGGGTGACTGCGGCTGCTGCTTGAGCCAGTCAGTCAAGTGGGAGATTTGCAGGCCGGATATTGAGATGACCTGTACCTTTTCGCCCTGGTACATGGTCATCTTCTCTCCCTTGAAGTTTCGCACGACGGAGTCCCCGATGACGAGCGTGGTTGTGTCTACCTCTACGTTGTGATCAAAGACCCGCTCGCACGGAAGAAAGTCCTTGCGCTGCTGCTGGCTCCCGGCAATCCGATTACCGCCCCCTTGCCGCTGGCCAGGCTGAGACGGCCCGCTCCCCTCACGGTGGCTGTCTGCGATAGGGGAGGCAACGTTGACCGTAATAACCGCACTCCCTGGGGCTTGCTCTTTCTGGCTACTCGGAGGGTTGTTCTTAGGAACGGTAATCCTTACTGGGATCACATCACCAGCTGTAGTGGACACAGGCTTCATACTAATGATTGTATCACTGTTTACGGGCATAGAGCCTTCAGGCGTTGTTGACACTAGTAGTTGGGGGGTTTGGCCAGAGGCCAGAGGTAGCCCTTGTTCAGAGTTCAGTCTTTGCAGAGTGTCGTCGACGAGACAGTGAAATTCTGCCATGTTTGTCATTTGATCATGTAAGTGGGACATCTTGCCACACATACAAGACTCTAACATCCGGAGGTCATTTGCCATCTTCACCGCGGACTCGCACACCTTACTGTCAATCTGCTTAATATTTAGCATAGTGACAGTTCTCAGCTGACACAACTCTTGATGGAGAGCCTCGACGGCGGCCTGGCTGTTGCAGAGTTGGGTCTGCAGCTTTAGGATGATAAGCGGCTTTTCGTCTCGGACACCGGACACCACCAGCTCGCTATAATCAGAATCCACCTGAGTGCACGAGACGGGTAACCCGGGCGAGGTCAAGTCCTCGGTGGTGACGTCACCCGTAGACGCCACTTGGGTAACAATATGGCTGACAGGACTTGGTGTGGAGGGGGCAGGTTCGGGTGTGGAGGGGGTAGTGGCAAGGGACTGACTGGCAGGAACATCAGAGTGATCAGAGAGGGTGGAGTGGAGATCATCCCGTAGATGTGGCCCGCTGGAGGAGGGGTGTGGGATGGAGGGCGGGGTAGGCGGGCCGTCACTGGTCATGTCACTCACAGCGCTGACGGTGGTCACGGTCAGAGGCTCGGGGACAAGATTAGCGGAGCTGTTCCGAGGGTTACAGGACTGAACAATCGGCGATAGGGAGGTAGAGTCGTCAGCCTCCAATCCGATTAAGGGGAGGGATGAGTCCAAAATTGCCCGAGGAGGGGTGTCTGGGAATGATACTATCGGGGAGATGGTGGGATCGCATGACTGGTCACGCGGCATGTCAACAGGGACATTGTCAGCAGGGTCTGCGCAGCCGTCTTTCAGCTGTTGTACGAATGTACACAAAGAGTCATATTCGCTTAGGACCCACGTGTCCTTGTTGTGTCCCTGAATGAGACAGGTGCCGCCAGTCTTGCGACGCACGTGGAAGTAGAGGGTGATGGTGATTTTTGGTTTTGCTCTCCCCCTGATTTGTATGAATGTTTTTCCCAAGTCATCGGGAATGTCAGGATTGGAACAATCCAGGTAGGAGTCACCACACTCTACAGGTTCATTTCTGGCGTCTGTGTCCCTCCAGACTACAGTGTAACCGCCTCTTGCCTGGAGCAGGTTGACGTAGCGGTGGTAGAGGGCAGTTCGCCAGCGCTTGAGGGTGATGACGCCATTGGGGCCGTTGCTGTAGAAACGCGTTTGCTGGCCGCACGCAGTGTCCTTTAGCACCGGGTTTTCTCTCTTAAAGGGATTGGCGAGGGTGGGGTCTTGCGTCACGACACTTAGAGAGAGGGATGAAGATGCCATCGCGACTCGGACTTGGTGGTATGCTGTAACCGGGCACTCAGCGCCAACTTTAGAAAGTTAGAAACAAGGGTAGGTGTGGAGGGTGGTGGGATCAGCAAACATTGTGACACCCCTCAGGAAGTGCCAGCGTGTCTGCAGGGCTGACAGGAGTGGAGTCTGGTGGAGACGATACAGCATCGTGTCACAGAGTCAGTAAGCCGAAAAGCAAACATTGGCTGCTTAGATCTAAAGTTCAGCAATAGACTGCTCTAGTCACAGTCTAACTCCTCACAGTTACTGACAGTGCAAGGGATGAAATATATAATTGAACGAAAAATATAGACAATGGCAGGCGTAAGTTCTACTATATTCAATGAGTTCCAGAAAACAAAGTGGATTACGATGCGTTCAAAATTACGAGAAGAATATCGTAAAGTGATAGTTCGTATGATCGGATTTACCTTGCACGACGGACAAAGACTGGCTTCAGTCTGGGCACAACTCGCATCACACGTACACAATATGATATCATCCGGGGAAAATAGTGTGCTTTGTCCTGCACACTTCTCACACTCACAACACAAGCATTAGGATATCCGTGTGATGATAGTTAGTATGCACGTCCACTGGAATAATGTTTAAAAAGTATAAGAAAGTCCACAGCTTACATAGAAAAACACATAGTACACAGTATATCAAGCAATCCAAAGCGTCACGGTTGGCTGCACGACGGAGCTAAGACTTACACGTCTTACCCCGCCGGCGGCTGGAGGAGGAGAGAGGAGAGACACTACTAGCAAGGCACTTCAGTGTCTGTCCAGCAAGAAAAGACGGTGCTGGCTACAAATAAGTTGCTGAGAATTTTGAAGGATTTGAAGAACTTGGATGCTGTCCTGTCAGTCAGCCTGAACCTTCTTAATTACGGCGATGGGTTTGAAGAAACATTCCAAAAACATTCTGCATCTTGGCACACATCATGCCGAACAAAGGTCAGCAACACAATTTTGCCGCGGAAAAGAAAGACAACAGAACCTTCTGCAAGTCCAGTGAAAACTAGGATAGCAGTCAGCACATCCTCAGCACTATCAACACATGGCAATGCAGAAGAGAAGAAACACTCGGGAAGGGTAACGCGATACAGGCTGTGTACTTGTTTTGTGATGGTCCCCCAGGCTCAGCCGGATTACATGAAGCATGGACATTAACATTGGATTTCAAGGTCCACAGTCATGCCCATCTACTCAATGACCGGCATCTGCTTTGAAAACTTGCTGACAACGAGATGGTGCCCGCTGAATCCAAATATCACTTGAAGTGTCTTACAGCCTTCTACAGACGTTCTTCTACGACTTCACAGGAGGAACCTGATGAGGACGATGCCTCAACTTTGCATGCGATCGCTTTTGCAGAACTTGTGGCATACGTGGAGAGCTTCAGAGAGGATCCCGATACTGCACCAGTCTTCACAATACCCAACCTTTGTCGTCTGTATGCTTCTCGCTTGTATGGCCTTGGCCTGAAAGTTGCTCACAGGTACATTCTAAACGTTTAAGAGAAAAGTTTCTGGTAGCTGTACCAGATCTTTCATCTTACCAAGGCAGAGAGGTCGTTCTTGTGTTTAACCGCGCAGAGACCTGGGTGATGCCGTAAAGAAGGCTTGTACCCCGTGACTCTGAAGCCCTTGAGTTAGCCAGAGCAGCTGAAGTGGTGAGAAAGGAAATATTCAGATATAAAGCTGCATTCAATGGAAGATTTGAGAAACAGTGCCAAGAGAGATCTGTGCCAGCATCCTTAACAGCTTTGGTCTATTTTATTCTGGGTGGACCAGCGGCAGTTGAGCAGTCTGAACCAGTTGATTATTCTCAGAGACAAGCTGTTCTCACGATATCACAGCTTATTGCCTTCAACTGCCGGAGATTCTCGAGGAAAAAAACCTTCCTTCCAAAGTATTAGGAATGTACCACTTCCGTTTTCCACCAGTCACAGAACTCAAACATAGCGCAAGACTGGACCCAAGACACGTAGACCAGCCACGCTATAGGTTCCCAAAAACAAGTTGACACTGACCTATACATTGGAAGATGATTGCACATTACTATCATTTCTTGGATATACACCTATATGATATATAAAATGGTGATAGTTCTTGACGTTCCCTAAGATTTTAAATCGTGTTTGATATGCATAATGTCCATACATAAAATGTCAGCCAGGACAGTGAGAATGATATACTACAAGTTAAATTTGTAAACCTATAGAGCCAGTACTGCAGTAGAAAACAGATGCCTGCCTCAGCAACTGCTTTATGGAAAGGGAGATGTAATGAGCTGACTCTTAGATGCCTGTATCTCACCCCTATAGCATAATGAGCTGTACCCTTGCTACATCCGCCAGCATGCTCTCTCACTCATGTAAACGCACCAGTTCTGCAATAAATACTCTCAACACGAGACGCCTCCAGTATCATCATTATACACTGAGTAACGTCATTGGGTAGCAGAGCGCCATTTTACTTGGGGAATCGCATGGGTAGACCGTTGTAGGCCTCAGCAATGAGCAAGATTTGAACCGCACTAGGGCAGTGGGCAGATGTTCACATCTGCACGGGACTCACATAGACGACCCCGCCCTCCACAAGTCCCCTGCTGCCTTGCAGGTTAGGTTTTGGATAACCAAAGGCTAGGGTGCTGACACGGTACCTGATTGGGTGTATGAACTTCCTTGATGAAGTCACCACTCAGGGCGAAAGAGTCCCATGAGGGTCTCATCGGCCACGTGTCCAGGACCAAGGCGAGCCACAAGTTATGTGGAGTTTCGGTTGTGGTTAACAGCCTGGAGAGGGATGGGCTCCGCCAGGTTCTTTTGCCCAAGACACACCACATGCAATGACAACCTTACCTCAATCCATACCGGATCGGTCCTCGCCCGGAACAAGGGCCGCGCCTTCTGTCTTGCGCCAGGGCAGAGGTGTTAAGTGTGTTACTGGTGCACCATCACCATCACCATCAAAACTCCGTGCCAGAAACAACATCAGCATTGGCACTTGGAACGTCAGAACATTAAGAACGCCTGGAAAGGTAGAGGAACTGACACATGAAATGAACAGATACCATTGGACCATCCTAGGACTTTGCGAAGTACGATGGAAGAACCTTGGGGAAACATCAACCCAGGAAAACCACAAACTGTACTACAGTGGCAGAGAAGACAAACACGAACAGGGTGTCGGATTTCTCGTCCACAAAGACATCGTGAACACCGTCATGAGTTGTCGGCCAGTCTCCAGTAGGCTTATCACCATACGCTTGAGGGCAACCCCATTTAATATCACCATTGTACAAGTTTATGCCCCAACAACAGACTATGGCGATGAGGAAATAGAAGACTTCTATGACCAACTGCAAGAAGTTCTGGACCAGACCCCCAAGAAAGACATTCTTGTGGTGCAGGGAGACTGGAATGCCAAAATAGGAGAGGATGCTGCTAGGAACTGGAAAGGCACATGCGGACGCTACTGCAATGCAGAGACCAACGACAGAGGCTTAAGGCTCCTGGAATTTGCCAGTTCAAATAATCTAAAGCTGATGAACACGTTTGGCCCGCACAAAGCATCCAGAAGGTGGACATGGCACAGCCCGAACGGAGAGCACATAACCAAATTGACTACATCATGGTGAAGAGACGCTTCCAAAACAGTGTGAACATTGCCAAGACAAGAAGTTTTCCAGCAGCAGATATTGGAAGCGACCATGACTTAGTGATGATGACATTCCGACTCCGCCTAAAGAAGGTCAACAAGCAGGGTCCCACCAGAATCAAGTTTGACCTCGAGAAGCTGAAAGACCCAGAGTTAGCGGAAGCCTTTCAGGCAAAGATAGGAGGAAAATTCGCACCGCTGCTACTTCTAGGTGCAGAAGACACGGACGTGGACACACTGATTGACACATTTAACACTGTTGTAACCCAAACAGCCAGTGAGATCCTTGGCAAACACCGACAAGCAAAGAAACCTTGGGTTACAGCTGACATCCTTGTTCTATGTGACAAGAGTCGAGAATTAAAGAAAAAGAAATCAGAGGTAGAAGGAGCTAAACAATACAGGGAAATTAACCAGGATATCAAGAAAAGCATGAAAAGGGCAAAGAATAAGTGGATTGAAGATCAGTGTAAACTCGTAGAAGAAAATCTGAACAAAAATAATAGCAAAAAAGCATACCAGCTGGTGAAAGACCTGACCAGTGTAAAACAAGGACGCTCCTCGATCATTCAAGATAGTGAAGGGAACTGTCTTACGGAAGACCAAGACATGCTAAAGAGATGGAGAGAGTACTGCTCAGATTTGTACAACCACCGAGCTGCAGGGGACCCAAGCAAACTTGTCAACCCACCCGTGACCAACAATGGCAACTATCCCATCCTCCGAGGAGAAGTAGAAGCTGCAGTGAAGTCGCTGAAAAAAGGGAAGGCAGCAGGAGCAGACAACATCCCTGCAGAGCTAGTCCAAGAAGGGGGAGAAGACACGATAAGCGCCTTACTAACAATCTGCAATAAGATCTGGCAGTCAGGGGATTGGCCCACACCATGGACCCAATCACTTATAATAACTCTCCCCAAGAAAGGCAACTTACATCAATGCGAGAACTATCGCACGATCAGTCTTATATCCCACCCAAGCAAAGTCATGTTAAAGATCCTACTGAACAGGCTGAAGCCACAGGCAGAGGAAATCATAGCTGAGGAACAGGCAGGCTTCAGACCAGGGCGCAGCACAACTGAGCAGATCTTAAACCTGAGAGTTCTATGTGAGAGATACCTCCAGCACCAGCAGGACCTCTATCATGTCTTTGTGGATTTTAAGAAAGCGTTTGACAGGGTGTGGCATGCAGACCTTTGGTCCACCATGAAGCTATACAACATCATTGCCAACCTGATCAAAGTCATAGCAAACCTTTACAACAAGGCCACTAGCGCAGTCTGCTTCAACGGCAAAATAGGAAACTGGTTTAGGACTACAGTTGGAGTCAGACAAGGCTGCTTGCTCTCACCTATTGTTTTCAACATCTTCCTGGAAAGAATCATGACGGACGCTCTGAAAGATCATGAAGGAACTGTCAGTATTGGAGGCAGAACAATAACGAACTTGCGCTTTGCGGACGACATTGATGGCCTTGCAGGAACAGAGAAGGAGCTAGCTCTGCTGGTGGAAAAGCTGGATAGTACAGCCATTGCATATGGGATGGAAATCAGTGCAGAGAAGACCAAACTGATGACCAATAACGCCAGTGGCATTGGCACTGAAATCATGGTTGGAGGCCAAAAACTGGAAACAGTTAAGAAATTCAAATACTTAGGAGCCATTGTGACAGATGACGGATCAAAACGAGAAATACTGTCCAGGATTGCGCAGACAACAACAGCACTGACAAGACTGAAGACCATATGGCAGGACAGAAACATCACACTCTGCTCCAAGATCAGACTGATGCGCTCCTTAGTCATCTCAGTGTTTTTGTATGCCTGCGAGTCATGGACCCTCACAGCAGACCTTGAAAGGAGGATACAAGCCACTGAAATGAGATGTTTTCGAAGGCTGCTTGGCATCTCATACAGAGATCACATCACAAACGAGGAAGTGGGAAGCAGAATCAGGCAAGCCATCGGGCCCTATGAAGACTTATTAGCCATTGTGAGAAAACGCAAACTGAAGTGGTATGGGCATGTCACGCGTTCAGCAGGGCTTGCCAAAACAATCCTGCAAGGCACTGTGCAAGGAGGACGAAGGAGAGGAAGACAGAGGAAAAGATGGGAGGACAATATCTCAGAGTGGACAGGACTGAAGCTGGGCGATACGCTGAGAATGGCAGAGAACAGAGAGGAATGGAGGGAGCTGGTTGCCAAGTCATCAGTGGTGCCCCAACGGTCGGCAAGACTACGGGATATAGATAGAAAGATAAGATAAGATAAGATAAGATAAGATAAGATAAGATAAGATAAGATAAGATAAGATAAGATAAGATAAGATAAGATAAGATAAGATAAGATAGATAGATAGATAGGGTGTTGTAACAATCTAAAACGTCAGAAAACTTTACTGAATTCAAAAAGAGGTTGTTGTACACAAGTACGTCTTTCTGTTGCACCAAACACGGCAAACTGACGTATGGCCGCTAGATTTTTTTCCTAAACCGGGCTGAAACTGAAACACATCAGGCGGAAAATAACTGGACAAAAATATTTTCACATTACTGAGAAGAATATGTCTTTTTACACTCATTGAAGTGAATTGCTGAGCAAAAAAGCTCTCAAGCTACATGGAATCAAAGCTCTGCTGGACTGAAAGGGGTGGGGGGTGGGGGGGGGGGGGATAGGATGTCTCAAAGTCAACACTGGTTCGAATTCGAGGAGTGTGAATATATTTCTGCAGTCGAATTTTCAGATAACGTTAAAGACGTTGTTTGATATGGTAATGTCTGTAGATTATGACTGCCAGGACAAGCAGTTTATATTCTGTTCAGTGTTTGTTTGTTTAGTATGGGCAGTGGGCAAGTCCTTAGGACTTGTTCGGGGAGTTAGGCGTTCCCGCCCATTACAGTCTTGGGCAGATGGGGCTCGTAAGCCTTGGATGGCAGCCCATCTAGGAGAAGGAAAACTCTGAATCAAAACCTCCGCTGCCTTGTGGTCATACCCTGACATGGAAAAGGCTTCAGGAGTTACCCTCTTTAAAAAATCCGGAGTCGGAGCCCCTAAGTCAGTCCGTCGTTGCATTCAACTTCGTTCTGGCAGCGTCGTGGAGAGGGGGGACGCGCTGCATGGGCAACAGCCTGTCCTCCATATCACACGCCCAGGATTGCTTCCGAACAACGTTCACCCACAACTACAACCTGGAGAGGACACTCCAGCTTCGCCTTTGGCGTAGACACACCAGCAGCAGATACCGGTTATAAGCCATCGCTCGATTGGCGTAGAGCGCGGCGCCAGGGGTTGCTCCCGACGGTGGGAGAGATTCTCGGATCTTACTGGACAGCTACCGCCCGCCCCAGCCAGTAAGGTGCAGTCCCACCACGGCCTGCTTTCTTCATTGGGTGCATGGAGATTAGGAACCATCCGAACAGCAGATCGCAACCTCGCACCAGGCAACAACAGTAGAGAAAGAAAGAGACCAACTCTAAAACTGAGAATAAAGAGGCCAGCTCTAAAACTGGGGCCGGAATTTGGAATGTCCGGACAATGTTGACTGGACTTTCCGAAAACATAGACGACATCAGCGATGCCAGGAAAACTGCTGTCATCAACGACGAGCTGAAGAGACTCAGTGTAGACATCGCCGCCCTTTAGGAAACTCGGCTAGCGGACACTGGCACACTAAAAGAGAAGGACTACACGTTCTATTGGCAGGGGAAGAGTTCTGACGAGCGGAGAGAGTACGGAGTAGGCTTTGCAGTGAGAAATTACATACGGAGTATGGTTGAACCCTTCAGTAAGGGCTCAGAGCGACTCCTCACTCTTCGCCTCAACACCATCGAGGCCGGGCCCCGTTACCCTTATCAGCGCGTACGCACCGACTGTTCGCCACGCCAGACGCCAAAGATGAGATCTACGAGAACATCGCAACTATCACCAGGAGCGTCACAAGCAAGGAACAGATTGTTATCCTTGGCGACTTCAATTCCAGAGTTGGAGCAGACCACGACTCCTGGCCTTCCTGCCTCGGCCAGTTTGGTGTGGGCAAGATGAACGAGAGTGGGCAGCGGCTGCTCGAGATGTGCACCTACCACGGCCTGTGCATCACCAACTCCTACTTCAAAACCAAGACTCAACACAAGGTCTCTTGGAGACACCCGCGCTCCAAGCACTGGCACCAACTGGATCTGATCCTGGTCAGGCGCGCCAACTTGAAGAACCTTCTCCAAACACGCTCCTACCATAGCGCGGACTGCGACACAGACAATTCTTTGGTGTATTGCAAGATCAGGCTGCAACCAAAGAAGTTCCATCGCACCAAGCAGCTAGGGAAACCTCGCATCGATGTCAGCAAAATGTCCCAGCCCGACCTCGTTTAACAGTTTGCAGAGGCCTTCCAGAAGGAACTTGAAACCTTACAGCCCTGTGACTCTGACTCTGCCACAGAGAAGTGGGAAACCCTGCAGGACACCATGCACCGCACAGCTTTGGCCACCTTTGGGAAGAGGACCTCGAAGACACAAGACTGGTACGGGGCCAAGTCGACCAAGATGTCCCCCATCATCGTAGCCAAGCGAACTACCTCGCTGAGTACAAACGGTCACCCAGCAAAAAGAACCTGCAGGTTCTCAGGGCTGCCAGGAGCAAGGTCAAAGAGACTGCCAGGCGCTGCGCCAACGAATACTGGACGGAGCTCAGTGAGAACATCCAGATTGCAACCGTTACAGGTAACATCAGAGGAATGTACGACGGCATTAAGAAGGCATTAGGACCAACCCACAACAAGACTGCCCCCCTCAAATCCTCCACCGGGGAAGTTATTACGGACAAAGGCCAGCAGCTGGATAGATGGGTGGAACATAATTCTGACCTCTACTCCAGACAGAACGTCGTGACCCCATCAGCTCGACGCCATCGAGTGCCTGCCTGTAATAGATGAGCTAGATGCAGTGGCAACAATAGAGGAGCTCAGCAAAGCCATTGACAGCTTGGCTTCAGGGAAAGCCCCAGGCAACGATGGGACCCTCCGGATTTAATCAAGAACTGCAAGGCCACCCTTCTTCTCCCCTGCATGAGGTCCTACTCTAGTGCTGGCAGGAAGGAGAGGTACCACAAGACATGAGGGATGCCAAGATCATCACCCTCTACAAGAACAAGGGCACAGGGGTATCTCCCTTCTCAGCATTGTCGGCAAAGTCTTTGCCCGGGTCATCTTGATCCGTTTTCTGAAGCTGGCAGAACGTGTCTATACCGAGTCACAGTGTGGCTTCCGAGCTGAGCGGCCAACGGTAGACATGGTCTTCTCCCTCCGTCAACTCCAGGAGAAGTGCAGGGAACAACACATGCCTCTGTATGTCGCTTTTATTGGCCTCACAGAGTATGATAGAATCCTTCCACACCAACATGAAGAGCACATTGCAGTTCAACGCAGAACATCCAAACCCTTTGACGTATGCAGCGGAGTCAAACAAGGGTGCGTCCTGGCCCTTACTCTTTTTGGGATCCTCTTCGCTGTCCTGCTCAAGCATGCTTTTGGTAATGCAACAGAAGGAATCTACCTGCGAACCAGATCATATGGCAGGCTTTTTAACCTTTCCCGCCTCAAAGCCAAGACAAGGATACGCGAAGCCCTCATGAGGGACATGCTGTTCGCTGACGATGCGGCAGTTTCGATCCATACCCAGCAGGAACTGCAGTCACTGATGGACCGATTCTCCCAGGCTTGCAAGGACTTCGGACTGACTATCAGTCTAAAGAAGACGAACGTCCCGGGACAGGACACAGAGACACCGCCATGCATCACCATTGACAACTACGAGCTCGACGTCGTCCACCAGTTCACGTACTTTGGGCCCACCATCACCGATAACCTCTCTCTGGACATCGAGATCGACAGGAGGATCGGGAAGCCTGCTGCAACTCTTCCACGTCTCACAACTCGAGTGAGGACAAATCCCAAGCTGACTGTGAAAACAAAGATGGCTGTGTACAACGCCTGCGTCATCAGCACACTGCTATACGGCAGGGAGACATGGACCACATATGCTAGATAGGAGAGAAGACTCCACACCTTCCACCTGAGAAGCATCCGCCGTATCCTGGGCATATCTTGGCAAGATAGAGTGACCAACACCAAAGTTCTGTCATGCCCTGGCCTTTCCAGCATGTACACCCTGTTCAGACAACGCAGACTGCGGCTGGCTGGGCCACGTTCACCGCATAGAAGATGGCCACATACCAAAGGACATCCTCTACGGAGAACTGGCAATTGGGAGAAGAAACACTGGTCGCCCCAAGCTATGATTTGTAGATGTCTGCAAGAGGGACATGAGAGCACTGGACATTGACACTGGGTCTTTGGAAGGCCTTGCGGATGACCGTGCAAAGTGGAGAAGTATCCTCCACCAACACCTCAAGTCAGGGGAGGAGAAGATGTCGAAAGCAGCAGCAGACAAGCGGGCACGCAGAAAGGAGTGCAATAAGTCCAGCAGACCAGCGACCACGTACATTTGTGATCTTTGTAGCAGGGACTGCCACTCCCGCATTGGCCTCTACAGTCACAAAAGATGCTGCTTCAAAACCAACTGAACAGGCAATCAGATCAGAACAACTAGGATGCATTATCTATGGTCGATTCAGACCGACAGAGGCCCATTGTTAGTTTAGTCTAGTCCATCCTGGGACTTCAGTAAAATCTACCGAATGCTAAGTTTAATCAAAGACAGTATTATATACTGTCTTTGGTGTCATACGATCCCCATGCCTTATGTTCTTCGCAGGGTGAGTAACGATTTGAAAACAACGTTGCCATTTTAGAAACATTTTTAGGGCGGCTGATCTAGTTTCGGTTACTTGTTTAGATCTATCTCGGTCCGATCGCTTGGAGCACACGAAATGTGGAAGCCTTGTTTGTCCTGAACACATCATCTCTCTGCTTATCCCGAGCCTTCTTCATAAACTTCATGATCAGTATTTTGCCTGTGGGATTAACACTTTCACTCTTTTAATCATGTTGATCTGACCGGCGCGTTAACTGTCACGAAAGCAGACGCACGCGCCTTCTCTCCCCCCCCCTCCCCGCCCCCTCCCTCCCCCCCCCGCCCCCTCCTCCCCCTTTTCGATTTTTCGGCCCTTGGAAACAAGGTCTAGCGTCGGGGAGGCCTTTTGTATCAGGTTGAAGGTCCCAAACAAAAAGTTGAAACCCCCCCCCCCCCCCGAGGTAACTGATCCGCCCCTGGTAGAGGTAGGCGGCTGGCATGTATTTATATCACCTTTACACGTCTACTGACTAAATTTACAAGGACAAAAAGGAGATGAAAAAAAGGGAGGGGGGCGGGCGATGGAGGGGTGGGGGTGGGGGGCGTTTCAAAACTCATAATCACACACTTTTTCAAATGATAACTTATCAGAGCACATACACACATGTTTCATAATATTCTTTACTTTTCAGAGCATCAGCGGACCAAAGACACCAGTCTGACAACCGGTCCTGTAGAAGCAGAGGGGTCCAAGCCACTGTCATTTAATTTACCAGCGTCACCACTGCTCACACCCTGGCCATTGTCATTCGAGCAATGAAAATCAGTCCTCACAAAGGCAGAGTGGGTTTCCTGGTTTTCTTGATGCCTAGTTTTCATGTGCTTGTAAAATACATTTAGTGTTGCGGTGCGTTGTAGCGTGTAAAGATTTTTATTTTCCAGAATCATTTCGTAATGCTGAAGAAATCAAACATTACTGTTATAGTTAAATCTCTGTAGTAAAGTTTTTCTCACATAATGTGTAATGGAGCACGGCAGACTGATAGCTAACTGATGTTGAAGGGATCAACTTCTCTATCATTAGGCTTAAATCTAACCAGTGTGAATCCACTCAGCCATGAATCCATAATTATAGTGTAGATCCGTGCCACTTATCTTTCCATCTAGATATCTTACAAAAATAACCAAGATAGAAACACGCTCTGAAAGGATGAGCACAAACCAGATTATTGAATTCTGTAACTTATTATACCCTTTTTCAAAGTTCTCATCTTTTTAAAGTCTGTTTCTTTTATTGGTTATTTGCACTCTACACACCTTTTTGGTCTGGACTGCGCTATGTCGCAGTTGTGTTGGGCACCTGGGTGGATTTACACCATAATACAGGTTACAAAAACAAAACAAAACAACAAACACTTGTAACATGTGCACATTACGTTTACGAGGATATGATGTTATTATGGACTGATTATGCATTTGTTTAATTTTTATTGGCTCACGTGCGAAGCAAAAGTGAGTCTATGTTTTGGGCCAGTGGTCGTCCGCCCGTCGTCCGTCCGCCGTCGTCCGTGGTGAACTTTAACGTTGACATTTTCTCGGAGACTATTCAAGCTACAGTATTCACACTTGGCCCAAGGATACTTTGTGGCAAGACCTTTCAAAGCATACCAATTTGAGTGACCTCTCATAAAGGTCAAGGTCACAGGGGATCAGGAAATATATCAAACATAGCTATATTTTGACATAATTTATTTTTTTCTCAAATACTATTCACAACTTCAAACCCAAAGGTGGTACAAAGATACCTGATGGTAAGACCTTTCTATGCATGCTGATTTGTTTGATCCCTCGGAAAGGTCAATGGTTACAAGAGCTCAGAAAATAGGTCAAAACTAGCCATAGTTTGACAAAATATGTTCTTTCTCAAATACTATTCACAACTTCATACCATACTTTGTACAGAGTTACGTGATGGCAAGACCTATCTCTGCATACTAATTTGGATGATCCCTCAGCACTCGAGCTCAGGAAATAGGTCAAAAATAGGCATTTTCCCTCAAATACTATGCACATCTGTCAATCACCCGCGACCCTTGACCGTTTTGATTAGTGAAACAAATTAATATGCACAGAAAGATCTTATCAGATACCTTTCTGCCAAATTTGGTTGAAAAGTTTTGCAAAGATCCTGCTACAATTCTACAAAATAGACATTTTTTTTAACATCATTTGTTGATCTCTTGTGATCCTTGACCTTTCTCAGAGGTCATCGAAGTTAGCATGCATAGGTTAGTTGGTTGTACATTGCTTAACGTCCCGACAGCAACAAGACTTTCCCAGGACGAGCCTGCACTGCTTGTGAAAAAATAAAATAAACAGAATATTGAATGTATGTCGCCAGCCGGTCAAATACGCTAAATAAACCTAAGACCATTTAGCAACACATATCCAATATCAAGAGCTACAAGCAGCGCAGACAGGAAGGAGAGTTTAAAAAAGGAAAATACAGGTGAATGGACCAAGGGTAGACAGAAACACATGCCCCAGAATAGAGGGGAAAACCCACCCTGTGGGGCTGACCAGGGTGACCCTGGGAACTAAAAAGTAGTTAATAAGTTCCCCCAGGGCAGACCCGGGTGGGGGGGGGGGGGGGCATGCATAAGAAGGTGTATGGCATGGAAGTTGAAAAAGTATTTGAAAAAAACAATTTTAGTCAGTAAATGGCTATTCGTGACCTATTTCCTGTGACCCTTGACCTTTCCGAGGGGTCATTCAAATTAGTATGCATAGGAAGGTCTTGCCATCGAGTATCTCAAGTTTGGGTTTAAAGTTGTGAATAGCATTTGAGAAATAACATCTGATGTCAAAATATGGCTATTTTTTACCTACTTCCTGACCTCTTGTGACCCTTCACCTTTCTGAGGGATCATACAAATTTAGTATGGATAGAAAGGTTGGCCATCAGCTACCTTTGTGCCACATCTGACTAAAAAGTTGGCAAAAACTTTGATAAAAACTACAATTCTATAAAAATAATAATAATTACGGTATTTATAATGCGCTTATCTTATAATAATTATAACTCTAAGCGCGCACTCACAACTCGCGCACGCATGCGCACGCTTTTGACAATGACTCACGTACCACAGATACATTACGACAGTCAGCTTGGGGCGGGGGGTGTGGTGATATTATAGTGCTAGAACTGTTGGAAGAGGTGAGTTTTAAGGGCGCACTGGAAGGCGGAGAGAGAGAGTTTCTGACGGAGAGAGAGTGGGAGAGTGTTCCAGGTGGATGGACCGTAGACGGAGAAGGCGCGGGGGCCGAAAGTGCTGAGTTTGGTGCGGGGGGATGTGGAGGTGGAGAGGGTCGGAGGCGGAGCGGAGTGAGCGGGAAGGAGTGTAGGGGTGAAGTAAGTTGGAGCAGGAGCATAGTTGTTCAGGGATTTGTAGCAGAGAGACAGAATCTTGTATTGGATGCGTTGGGGGATGGGGAGCCAGTGAAGGAGTTTGAGCAGGGGAGTGATGTGGTCGGATTTTTTCTTTTTGAGGACGAGGCGGGCAGCATTGTTCTGGACGCGCTGGAGAGTGAAAATAGTGGAGTGATGGAGGCCGGACAGGAGAGAGTTGCAATAGTCGATGCGAGATAAGATGAGAGAGACAGCAAGTTTGGTGGCAGCTTTGTTGGTGAGGTATTTTCTGATCCGACTGATGCGATGGAGGTGGAAATAGCATGCCTGGGCCGTGGCGGATACAAAGCTGGTCATGGAAAGAGAGAAATCGAGGATAACGCCGAGGTTCTTGGCCGAGTCAGAGAGGGAGATGGGGGTGCTGTCGAGTTGAAGGTGGAGAGAGGGAGGGAGCTGGGAGAGTTTCTGGCGAGTGCCTACCAGCATGGCTTCCGTTTTGTCGTTGTTCAGTTTAAGTTTGTTTGCTGTCATCCAGTTTTTCACGTCTTCGTAGCAGTCAGCCGTGCGAGTCAGTAGTGACTGAGTGTTGTCGAGTTTGTCTTTGACTAGTAGTTGTGAGTCGTCAGCGTAGAGGTGGTGGTGTTTGTGATGAGACTGGATGATGTTGGACAGGGGAGAGGTGTAGAGTGTGAAAAGGACCGGGCCCAGGACGGACCCCTGTGGAACTCCGCATGAGAGTCTGACTGGGTTGGAGGAGACGCCGTCGATGGTGACGGACTGCTGTCTGTCGGAGAGGTAGGAGAGAAATCAGGAGTGAGCTGAGTCAGTGATGCCGAAGGAGTGGTGAAGGCGATGGAGAAGAATAAAGTGATCTATGGCGTCGAAGGCGGCAGAGAGATCGAGTAGCGTTAGAAGAGAGATGTTGCCCGAGTCGGTGGAGAGACGCAGGTCGTTTATGATATGTAGAAGAGCTGTTTCAGTGCTGTGATGTTTGCGATAGGCAGACTGGAAGGGATTGAGGAGGTTGTTGTAGGCGAGGTGGATGTTGAGCTGGTTGAGAACAACCTTCTCAAGAAGCTTGGACAGGAAAGAGAGATTGGAGACTGGGCGATAGTTCTTGAGTTCGTTTGGGTCGAGGTTGTGTTTTTTGAGGAGAGGACGGACGATGGCGGACTTGAAGATATCGGGAACGGAGCCATTCTCTAGCGATGTGTTGATGATGTCGGCAATGAAGGGCAAAAGTTTTGGAAGGCCGTCCCGATAGAGAGACGCTGGTAGAGGGTTAAGTTCGCAGGTTTTGAAAGGCATGGACTTTATGGTCTTGAGGACTTCATCCTGAGAGACGGGGCGGAAAAAAACGAGAGCGGAGTGCCGGAAAAGGGGCGCGGGGTGGGGGAGAGGGTCGGGAGGGCAAGGCGGAGAAGGCAGAGTATCGAGTGTGTTGCGCAGAGTTTGGATTTTGTCGGAAAAATAGGACGGGAGTTCTTCTTTGCTGTGTGTGTTGGGAGAGGAGAGTCTTTAGAAGTGCCTAGGAGTGTGTTCATGGTAGCGTAGAGGGTTTTGGAAGAAGTGGATTCCAGGATTTTGTTTTGAAGGTGTTTACGTTTGGAGTCGGAGATCATTCTGCAGACTTTGGATCTGGTGGTTTGGAAGATCTGTCTGTGAACGGTGAGGTCAGATGAGCGCCAGCGGCGTTCCGCTTGTCGGCGCTCACGCTTGGCCTCAGCTGTGTCGTCAGTGAGCCAGGGGGAGGGGAGTCGGTTGGGTATGGAGCATGTGGTGACAGGGGCATGGGTGTCTAGGAGTTTTCGAACGGAGGAATCGAAGTGGGATGCAAGATCGGGAGAGGTGGCGGGGTCCAAGAGAAGGTCGACTGCTTCGTCGAAGAAGCTCTTTCGGTTGACAAATTTTAGTTTGCGACGAGAGACAAGGAATTTGGTTTTTTTCGGGGGAGGTGGGTTGAGGGAGACGAGAATAGCGAGGTGGTCAGAGGGGAGCACATAGGATGTGTCAGAGTCGAGAAAGAGTTGATCGGAGGTGCGGGTCGAGTCGAGGGTGTGGCCGAGTCGGTGGGTGGGTTTGATGATGTGTTGTGTGAGATTGTGGTTTAATAGTGACGTGCAAAGGCATTTTGTGTCAGGGTGGTCGGGTTTGTCGAAGTGGAAGTTGAAGTCGCTAAGAAGGATGTGTTTTCCGGGTCGTGTGCTGTAATGGTCGAGGAGGAGGTCAAACTCGGTGAGGAACATAGATTTTGTGAATTTGTTTTGAGAGCTTGGAGGGGGGCGATAGATACATGCGAAGATGAGGGACAGGCTGGGGAGTGTTGCTACGGCCTCGACAGATTTAAAGGAGGGATGAGCAAAAGGGAGTGAGAGAAGGAGAGGTGAGCAGAAAGACAGTCCCTGTAGATGATGGCAATGCCACCCCCTCTGGAAGCGCGCGGGAAGGACCCCAGGCGGTAGCCACTCGGATTGACGCTGGTGATGATGGGTTCATCGCCAGCTGGGCGAAGCCACGTTTCGGTGATCACGACATCTAGGTCATTGTCTAGAATGAATTCTGAAATCACGTCGGCTTTGCCATCTCTGCAGACAGACTGTGCATTGAACAGACACAGTTTTAGGTTGGATGAGGCGCGCAGAAGAGAAAGAGTGAGAAGAAACGGACGAAGAAGAGGACAAAGGAGGAGGAGGGTGGGGAGGGGGGAAAGAGGAGGGAGGGGGAAAGAGGGGGAGAGGGAGGAGGAGGAAAAGACGGGGAAGGAGAACCGGACAAGAAAGAGGATGCGAGAGAAAGGGGGAAGGGGAGAGGGGGAGGAAGGGGAGTAGGAAAAGATGAGAAGAGGGAGGGGAGGAGAAAGGGGAGGGAGGGGACGAGAAGGAAAAAGCAGGAGAAGGAGGAGGGGTTGAGGGGAGGAAGGGGGAGGAGGGCGAGGGAGGGGGCGGCCGAGGACAGCAGGGAGCAGTAGACGAGGCGAGGGAGGGGGCGGCCGAGGAGAATAGGGATCAGTAGATGAGGAAGGGAGGAGAAGAAATGGGAGAAGAAGGAAGGGAGTGGGAGAATTCGAGGAGGTGGGGGAAGGCGGAAGGGGTGAAAGGGCATAGGAAAAGGGGCAGAAGTGTGTGGTTGTGTGTGTGGTGGTGAGTCCTGCCTTCTGCTAATTCCGCCCCTGGTTTCTGCTAATTCTTTCAAAAACTGGCACTTTACACACATTTGCTGACCTCTTGTGACCCTTGACCTTTCTGAGGGGGGTCATCCTAATTAGTATGCATAGAAAGGTCTAACCATCAGCTATCTCTGTACCAAGCTTGGGTTTAAAGTTGAAAATAGTATTTGAAGAGTAAAAATTTGTGTCAAAATATGGCTATTTTTTTTACAACTATCTGGACCCCTTGTGACTTTGACCTTTGAGGGAGGTCACTGAAATTGGTGTATTTAGAAAGGTTTTGACACACAGTACCCTTCCGCCAAGTTTTGAAGTCTGTGGCTTGATTAGTCTCCGAGAAAATGCCAACGTTAAAGTTTACCATGGACGCCGGACAGACGACGGATGGCCCATTACATACTCACTTTTGCAATCGCACTTGAGTCAAAATGATCACCAAAACTTGACCTGTTTTATTTTAATTTTCCTTCAGTCCTGATAACGATGGTTTTGTCTCTGCCGTCGGGAAATTATGAATATCCTCAGGCAGTTCTACCTCTGCTTTATAGAAAGCCTTCTTACGTTCTCCTTTGTCTGATGGTTCGGCTCCCTGGGCGAGAAGAACTTTAAGAAGCTGAATAAGACAATCAGGTTTAGTGAGAAAATCGTTGGGGGGCAGGTTGGAGAGCCTTGACGGCCTCTACAGGACGAGAATGATACGCAAGGGACTGAGGCTGGCAGCTGACACTTCCCACTGCCTTTCTAAGCACATTCAAAAGCTCCCGTCTCGCCGTAGGTTCAAGGCTCCTCTTGTTAAAACCAAACGCTCCAAGGGCAGCTTTGTACCCTCGGCCATCCGTCTCCTAAATGAAGAGTGTGTTAACTAGCGTATATCTCTCTCTCCTTGTTGACGCCGTCGAGGAACTTGCACCTCAGATGTCGCAGTGGCATCTTGCAAGTGGCAGATTCACTCCTATACCACGAACACTGTGGTCATGTAGTGGGTTTTTTCCCCCCCCACCATTGTCGTGATGTGGCTAAAACCGTACGCGCGCATGTGATCCCAACGAAAGAAAATTTGTTGGCTATACTGACACAATAAAGTTTTTGAATTTGAATTTGAATATGTCTTGATTAATTTTTGCTCACGTGCGATACAAAATTTTCAAAATTTTCGAGAGGACACCAGCTAAAATTATTGTTTGAAGGAAAATCCAAATAAAATACTGTAGGTCCAAGTCTGGCGATTCTCTTTTCTTAGAGTTGTCTGCGTTCAAAATGTTATTCGCAAAAAAACTCAAGACAAGCCTTGCTCAAACAGACTAGACGTACGTGTCACTGACATTTTCTTTACTGGACGTTTGTAAATGTTATAGAATTTAAAAAATCTAAAACATGCTGCAGCAGTGCTGAACATATCAAGTCAAGTAAAAAAAACAAACAACCTTTAATTATCCCATGATGGGGCAATTCCAATTTCAACGGGAGCAAGCAAATATGTTTATGATCACAACTTTCCTTCCTTTTAGCACGTGTACAGTGCACTGTAGGTCTTTTCCACTATACGTTCCCTTATGGCTTTCAATGCACGTGATGTGGGCACAGGTACTCATCTTCTTCTTCTTGTCGTTCGCAGTCCAGCACCGGCGATGAATGACGTCGTTTTCTCCAGGGCGTCTCGACTGCCGTAGAGTTTGGTCTGCAGTGGAGTTGGCGACGGCCACACTTCTTTTCTTTCGTCGTCCAGTAGGGCGCATCTCTGGAGAATATGTTCCGCTATTTGGTCTTCCTGACCACAGGCGCAGGTTGGTGATGGCGCCAGCTTGAGCTTTCTGTTCATGTGAGCGTTCAGTCTGTTGTGGCCGGTACGCAGTCTGATCAGGACGACTTGCTGCTCTCTGGTCATTGTGTGGTAGTCGTCTCTGTTTGACCTCGGCCTCATCAACGCCTCGATGATTGTCTTTTGCTCACTATAGCTGACGCTGTTTTCTTGTTGATCTTTTGTGGCTCCTTCTTTCGCCAGCTCGTCTGCCTTTTCATTTCCTGGTACCCCACAGTGGGCTGGTATCCACTGGAGAACAACTCTTCTGGTTCGTCTAACCTTCTGCAAAGCTCTGGTCAGCTGGGGGAGCTTGTCGTTCTCGAGGGCCTGAAGGACTGAAAGGGCATCGGAGAAAAAGACACTTTGGTAGCATGGGTCTGTGGAATTCTGAACCATGGAGGCGGCCTGCATAAGTGCTTCGGTTTCTGTTTTGTAGTTTGTGCAGTGTTTGCCGGTGGCTACACTGGATGTGGCTGTATGTCCCCCAGGGAATTGGATCAGGATGCCAGCACCTCCATTTGAAACGGTATTTGTTGCTGATCCATCAGTGTAGATGTGGATCAATGCCTCCTTTGGGTACTGTTCGTCGATCAGGGCTAGGGTGAGTGTTCGTCGAACGGTGTCATCCTGACTGTCTCCTGAGACAGCATGTGGGACACTGGTGCAGATCTGGATGTCTGGTTTGTCCACTGCCCAAGGGTTTTCTCTTTCAACAGTTCTAGCACTATACCACCACACTCCCCACCCTAAGCAGACTGTCGTAATGTATTTCACTATTTATGGTACGTGAGTCGTTGTCTAAAGCGTGCGCATGCGTGCGCGAGTTGTGAGTGCGCGCTTAGAGATATAATTATTATAAGATAAGCGCATTATAAATACCGTACTTACTTATTTTTTTAATTATTATTATTTTCCTCTTCTTCTGTGATCAGAGGTAGAGTGCTCTGTGGAAGGACTTCCCTGTACTGTCGAGAAAGTCGCATGCTCTCATGGACAAAGCTGCACAGGTACTCTCATAACTCCATGGCATCACAGTGTGCATCGCTGGAATCTGATGTATTTGTGTATCTGTAAATAAATACAAAAATGAATTAATGTACACAAAAATGAAAGAGAATAGAGGATAGCTGGTTTGCATTAGAAACATACATTTTAATTATTGCCTCTGATACATACACACAGTTCATTGATAAGGGTGGGGAGTATACTTGATTTATGTCTCGAACACAAGACCAGGACTGATTTAGACAAAAATTAAACGACGCATACATCTTACCTACACGCACGGTGCCATCAACCCGATTAAATAAATCTTTCAGGTCACGGTCATTTTCATTGCGGCCATTCTTGCTCACGTGTGATATAAAAGTGAATCTATGTATTGGGCAATCCATTGTCCGTCCGTTCGTCTGTCGTCCGTGGTAAACATTAACGTTGGCATTTTCTCGAAGACTATTTATAATACGGACTTCAAACTTGGTCCAAGGATACTTTGTGGTGAAACCTTTCTAAAGATATCAATTTGAGTGAACTCAAGGTCAATGTCACAATGGGTCAATAAATAGGATATAAAATATATGTTCCAAAAGCAAGTAGTCTGTTTTCAAATATTATTTTAAACTTAAAATTTGGTAATTACTACTAAAAACCTAACATTGGTACTATATCCCTAAAAATGCGGCATTGTCATTATCAAATTCACATCAGAAACATAAGCGCTGCATAATACATAGTAATAAGGTTATGTGTTCAATTATGAAGAAAGTTAACATTTTATCACAGCACCTTACTTCCTACCCCCCCCCCCCTCTCCCCGGCCCCCCTCCCCTTTCGTGCAGGTATTGTTTTGACAACATTGGTAGCAATTTACTACGGTCTGTCTTTTGTGCACCTTGTATAAATAAAGTTCAGTCTTTTTTTTTATTCAAACCTCCTGTTCCTGTCTTTCCTCTGGTATTTGTTCTTATTTGTACGTGACCCCTTGTTTCAGCACACACGACATACACCAGAAACATCTGTCATACAGTTTGGTCTCCTGTTTCCTGTAACCTGCTATAATTCAAAACATTCACCGTCATTTCAGTTCATGTCACGAAACAAAGGGTGGAGGGGGGATGGGGGGGGGGGGGGGAATGGGGATGGGGAGGGTTGAGTACCAGTTTAAAACAAAAAAATTTCACTACCTTAAAAACGAGCGAAGTTACCCCAAAAGTGACGTAAAAATGAACAAGAAATAATGATAAGGGGGGAGTACATGCTTCATTTTTCATCTCAACGGCCACAGCCTTTTCGAAAATATTAAGAACAAACTATCACCATCACAAACAACAACACATAAATAGAGTGCCAATCTACCTCCCCCCTTCCCAATTTCGATACATTACAAGCTGGTTAAATTTTAAAAATGAGATAAAAAATTGAGAACAAAAAATGCTTCAAGTTTCATTTCCACTGTCAATATATTATGTCATTGTAACCTGACAACAACCCCCCCCCCCCTCAAAAAAAAAAAAAACAACAAAAAAAACAAAAAACAAAACAAAAAAAAAACCACAACAACAAACAAACAAAAAACAACAACAAACAAACAAACAAACAACAACCGTGTTCACCTAAATTTCTCAGTGGATACACGCACACAATGTATCACCTCATGCATCTATGCCATGCACCTGTTGCCGCCTGCAACTGCAAGGGAGGGGAAATCAATATCAGCCCGAGGAAAAGTAGATGCGCATGCATGCATGCATCACAGCTGGTTATGCATATATGAGTATCTGTGCGTTTTAGAAGCACACCTATTGCCACCTGGAAATCAATATCAGCCTACAAGGACAGCTTTCTCGTAGCAGACTGTGATCACTATTTGCATACAGATTGCCTCATTACATTATATTATATTATATTATATTGTGCAACATTTTGCTTGATATAGTGCCGACAACAGGCAGATGTGATTACGAGACCCGAATAAAAATGTCCGAGTCGTAAGACGAGGACATTTTGATTCGGGTCAAGTAATCACATCTCTGTTTATCGGCAGTACATCAAGCAAAATGTTGCTCAATATAATGTATGTATCCAGTCCAAAACAAAACTTTACCAGAGTCCTTCTGATTACCGCCATTGGTGCTGAAGTGGTCAATGTCACTATATTTGGACATAAAACTTCCCAGTTTGACACTTTTAACCGAAACGTACTCAGCGCAAATCCACCCACGCGTACATCTATCCAGTGCAAATGTGTTCCTCTGATTTTCCATTTATTTATAGAACTAAATAAACTCAGCGTGAATCTTCACAGCATGATTCCACCCAGCATAAGTCGACAAAGACTTGAATTTACTCAAATAAAGATATCTCAATGGAATAGCGACAGCACACATTTACGCCCAGGTTTATTCAAGTTGTGTAGACTTTCGCTGGATATTTTAACTTTTTTAAGATTTGCGCGGAAACATAGCAAATTTACCCTTTCAGCGCCACTGATAGTGGCGCTGTGTGTATTACACGTGCTAGAAAAATCAAGCCACCACAAAACACTTTAACGTCACAATCTAGGGCCCGCATAGTCTAGAGTTCACGTCAGACTTTTTCTGAAATGTTGCAGAGGAGGTGACATGACTAAAATTTACATACACATAGGCTGAAAGGAACTTTACCGTCCAACACCAAATGTATGCTTCAAACATACAGAACCCAGCAAATCTGACACTGCTGAACATGTTTCATCGCGCAAATTCCCTCTTGCACGCCTCCGATGTTGGAGAAAACAGGCGGAAAAGCTGCCTTAGTTGCGACCACAGGCATTAATAACTATGTCTATTTATAAATCTGGGTGTGATACTTCCGATAAGTTCGTCTCTGTCCAAATGGTGACTTGCTGTGTGCCCCGTATTGGACTGTCGACTGACTCAGCGCGGAGATTTCGTTTGACTGTGTAGACATCAGCGCTTTCTATAATCGTGCGTGTTGTTGAGTGAAGTCTACTTGTAATTCTTCTTCTTCTTTGGCTTGACTTCGCGAACGAAAATTCTATAGGGCTTGCCCACGTCGTCTGCAGGCATTTTCGTGGCTGCGGAGGCCAATCCGGGACAGGCAGGTTCGACCGCAGTGGCTGCAGGGGAAGGTCTGGTCAGGGTTCCGAGTTACGACAACTCTGTTTTTTCTTGTGAGCCGCTTGTCCTTGAGGTTAGCTCTGCGAGAGTCCTCAAAGGAGACGGCTGCCTTGTGAATGGTGGAGCGCCAGGTGTCACGGTCCGCAGCAAGCGAAGACCACTGGCGGTGGTCGATTTGGCAGGCACTAAGTGACTTCTTGAGACCGTCTTTGTATCTCTTCTTTGGTGCCCCTCTGTCTCGGTGTCCAGTGGCGAGCTCGCCGAACAGAGTGATCTTGGGTAGGCGATGATCCTCCATCCTGGAGACGTGCCCCGCCCAGCGAAGCTGTGTCCGCAACAGCAAAGCCTCGATGCTCACAGTTTCCGCCTGTTCAAGGACCTCGACGTTGGTGACATAGTCACTCCAGTGAATGCTGAGGATGGTACGCAGGCAGCGCTGGTGAAAGCGTTCGAGGAGTCGTAGTTGGCTGCGGTAGAGGGCCCAGGACTCGGAACCGTACAGCAGGGTGGTGAGGACGACAGCTCTGTACACGCTGATCTTGGTGCCTTTTTTCAGCTGTTGATTGTGCCACACCCGCTTGAATAGTCGCCAGAAAGCACTGTTCGCTTTTGCCAGCCTGTTGTCCAGCTCCTTGTCCAGCTTGGAGTCTGACGTGATGATGCAGCCAAGGTAGGTAAACTGGTGTACAGACTTCAGTTCGGACTCGCCGATGGTGATGTGGGGAGGGCGATGCTCTTCCTTGGGTGCCGGCTGATGAAGGACCTCTGTCTTTTTCAGACTGACCTCAAGTCCAAAGAGCTGGGCAGCATCTGCGAAGCAGGACGTAATGCGCTGCAAGGCTCTCTCTGTGTGTGCAACGAGGGCAGCGTCATCAGCGAAAAGCAGCTCACGAATCAGTTGGTCTAAGGTTTTCGTGTGGGCCTGCAGTCGTCAGAGGTTAAACAGGCTGCCATCGAGACGATACCTGATGTACACTGCGTCGTCATCGTCGAGGTCCACTGTGGCCTGCTTCAACATCATGCTGAAGAAGATGGTGAAGAGGGTCGGTGCCAGCACGCAGCCTTGCTTCACGCCGTTGCGAATGGGGAATGGTTCTGAGAGGTCACTGTTTAGTCTGACCTGGCCTTGCTGGTCCTCGTGGAGCTGGACGATCATGTTGAGGAACTTTGGGGGACAACCTAGTCGCTCCAGGATCTGCCACATACCTTGCCTGCTCACAGTGTCAAACGCTTTTGTTAGGTCGACAAACGTTACGTACAGCCCTTTGTTCTGCTCGCGGCACTTCTCCTGAAGCTGTCTCAGCACAAAGACCATGTCGGTGGTACTCCTGTTGGCTCTGAAGCCACACTGGCCCTCTGGGAGGTGGTCTTCAGCGATGGCAGGTACCAGCCGATTCAGGAGCAACCTTGCGAGAATTTTCCCGGCAATGGACAGCAGGGTAATTCCACGATAATTAGAGCAGGCAGACTTCTCTCCTTTGTTCTTGTACAGGGTGATGATGACTGCATCACGGAGATCCTTTGGTAGTGTTCCTTTTTCCCAGCAGCAGAGAAAGAGGTCGTGGAGCTTGTTGTGCAGTGCTGGGCCTCCATGTTTCCAGATCTCTGGCGGGATTCCGTCAATGCCTGCTGCTTTGCCACTCTTGAGCTGGCTGTGAGGGTCTCTTCGGCGGTGGGCGGTTCGTCCAATTCAACCTTTATTGGAAGGTGTGGGATTTGGAGGAGGACTGTTTCTTGAACAGTGCGTTCAGCGCCGAAGAGGTCCTGAAAGTATTCCGACCAGCGGTTCAAGATGGAGGTATTATCTGTGAGGAGTGCCTGTCCATCAGCGCTTCGCAGGGGACTTTGTACCAGGTGCCTAGGGCCATACACTGCTTTCAGTGCTTCGTAGAAGCCCCTGTAGTCACCGTTGTCAGCGCAGAGCTGGGTCCTCTGTGCGAGTCTGGACCACCACTCGTTCTGGAGCTCTCTAAGCTTGAGCTGGAGACTGCTGCAGATGAGGCGGAAGGCAGACTTCTTCACAGGGCAGGAAGGCTGGGCTAGGTGGGCGGCTCTTTTTTTGCTAGAAATTCCTGGATCTCTACGTCGTTTTCGTCAAACCAGTCTTTGTTCCTCTTTCTAGCAAAGCCCAAGACTTCCACAGAGGATTTTACAATAACAGTTTTCAGTTGTTCCCAGAGTGTTTCAGGGGAGGAGTCTGCTGGATCAACTGTGTCTTTGAGCATGCGCTGTAAATCGGCCTGAAGGGCAGCTTTCTTGTCGTCACGCTGAAGGCTGGCAACATCAAGCTTTTTCTTGGGGGGGGGGGGGGGGCCCTTTCTTGGGTTTCAGCTTGAGGCGGAGCCTGAGTTTGCAGCGAACAAGGCGGTGGTCAGTGTGGCACTCTGCGCTGGGCATCACTCTGGTGAGGAGGACGTCACTGCGGTCCCTCCGACGCACTAGGACATAGTCGATAAGGTGCCAGTGCTTGGAGCGAGGATGCATCCAGGTGGTCTTTCGACTGTCCTTTTGCTGGAAAGTAGTGTTGGTGATGACAAGTTGCTGCTCTGCACAGAGCTCCAACAGTAGGCGACCATTGTCATTGCAGTTCCCAACGCCATGCTTGCCGAGGACTCCTTTCCAGGCTTCAGAGTCTTGGCCCACTCTGGCGTTGAAGTCGCCAAGGATGATGACTTTGTCGTCTGCAGGGATGCTCTGCAGGAGGCTGCGCAGGTCAGAGTAGAACTTGTCTTTTTCTGCAGGCTCTGCCAGGAGGGTTGGGGAGTACACACTGAGAAGGGTGACGTATTCCTGGTGTCTCAGTGGGAGGCGCATGGACATGATGCGGTCGGAGTGACCAACTTGTAATTAGAACACGGATAATGGCGGAAAATGCCAGCAGGTTTGTTTATTTAGTCCTTTTCTTAGCGGAAATCAGTGTCGTCAATCTCAATAGCATGGCGATTCGATTCGTGTGTTTGCTGCTGTCTATTCTCCGTTTATGTGTGTGTATGGGAAAGAAATTTCGAGCACACGTACACAAAAAAGTATTTCATTACTAGTGAGCATAAGGAGTTTGCTAATGTGACAGTATGAGCATATTTAGCGTTTTTGTTATGACAGAAGCAAGCATCAAGATTGAATCTTTCTGGTCTGCAAGGGATTATGGGAAGGAAAGTATATCGAGCAAGCTCATGAATATTAATTTGCTTGTTATACAATGTATCAGTACATGTGTCAAAGAAGAGGACATTTTATGGAGTGGGTACACACTATGCCAACGGTGCGGGCAGCTGTGAGTCATGTATAAAACGTATGAAGCGAATGTCATCGATTGGGGTGCACGAGGAAAACATGCGCTCAATGCGTGCTAGCTGTTTGTAAGGAATGTTTTCGTTATCCTAACCCTCCTATCAGACTTATCAAGACCTTTTTTCATGACTGTTTCAACTTGCATTTGATGATCTATTGATTTAATTGTCGTATTTTGAATTGTTGGTTGGGGTATGTCGTTGAGACAAGTTACAACGTATTTATGTTGTGTTTTTCGCTTTGAGTCTTCACTTACTTTTATACCCTTAAATCTTGACACTTGACACTAGCAATAGCTAAACTGTACACTTTAGCTCGGAGGCCATCATATTCAATGATAGGAGTTCCTTCACATTCGTCTTTGAATTTACCATACATCTATTTATTATAGCGTTGCTAAACGCTGGGAGATCTTTAGGATACGCTGACGTGTCATACGAGTTCAAGTCATCTAGCAGGTCCTTATAAACATCCTCAGTAAATATCTGAAGAATAAGTGAATCGGTGTCGGTACATAATAATTTTGCTTCTGGATATCAATTTCTCATATTATCATTAAAACAATTCTGCATGTGTAATTTACTTAAGTCAAGAATAGCCTGGTCGATAAGTATTGGTTTATCAATGTAACGCACGCAGACTTGCCCACAGTCGTACGCACAGACTCTCACGCAACAGACGCATACACCGCCACTGACTCAGACGGGCGCATTCATGCGGTAAAACACAACACACGGGCTCCCTTTCTAAAGTAACCTTTATACACTATAAATGAAAAAGAACGACTTAAATGACTATCAACTATATACACTGTTCTATTGTCACACCACACACGTATCACAATATCTTTGCCAGGTTAGGTCTTAGTCTCACATTGCCTCCAACCTGTTTGATGTTGTTGCCTGGTTACGTTGGTCCTTCTCACGTCTAGGCGTGAAAGTCCTTCGTCGTACGCTTGTTGCCGTCCTGTCTCTCTTTGGGCACGGACGTCCTCGTTCTCGTACGGTACTCAGTTCTCACTTGGACTTGGGTGTCTTGGTCCCCAGTCAGACTCACTCTCAGAAGAGCTGGAGGGATGACCTCACGTAGGTCCCACCTGCGACTCGACGTCTCGGCGTCCGTCTTTCCACTCTCGTTACAAGAACTCTGAATAGACAAAAGTCCCAACGTAACACTTGCTAAACACACAACATATTGGATCAATGAGAAACGTCACGTAACCTGGCTGATACAAATAACCCACACGTTCATTCACACACACACACACGTGCTTCATAAACTATTTTCGTATCACCCCATCTCTGTCACTATCTTGAAACAGACTATAGCCTAACACTCTTGCTATACATTACTCTATACCCTGGAAAAGACTATGTTTAACCACCCACGTACTATCTTCATAGCGGCTTAGACATACACACTTCATATTCCTTTAGTCACCTAACTCGGTAAACAACTGTATACAAAAACACCGGTTACTTCACCGAATTTTAAACATACTATACTAAACCAAACCGGAACACCGCTATACAACCACATTAATCTTACCACGCATACTGTCTTTAACTAAACAACTATCAATACTACGTTTATAGAAACATACCTGAAATCTAGGCTTCAGAGTCTTGGAATGCGGGCTAGGTAACTCGAACACAACCGTTCCATACGACAAAACAGCCCGCACTCCCGATCTAGACCTCTGACAGTCACAGCTTCCGCCTAGAACTCACTAAACAGAACTCACTAAAAAATCCCGTGCTAACCAAGTCTTACATATTCCACGTGGCCAGCAGGCCCCACGGACTTTCGGCACAAACAAACCGTTAACAAAAACCGTACCGTACTAATCCTATTGTGCGAGCACTATGCACAAGCATAGAGCTTCATCACAATCAAGTGTCACGACTAGGGAGAGACAGACGAGAGTGAAAGTTAGAAGTAGAGCCCCCGAATGTCCCGACTAAGGAGAGATAGACGAGAGTGAAGATTATGAGTAGAAGAGAGGTAAAAGAACAGATAAAGAACCCTAGTGTCTTGCCTCAAGACAGGTTACAGCTCAGCACAACCAACACAA
Source organism: Semisulcospira habei (assembly GCA_036245525.1). NCBI lineage: Eukaryota > Metazoa > Mollusca > Gastropoda > Semisulcospiridae > Semisulcospira > Semisulcospira habei. The sequence goes on along the minus strand of BTPG01000004.1, from coordinate 144,051,641 downwards.
TTCCTTTACGCGTACACTTAATCTTTATTACATTAACTATTCCTCTTCCTTCCCTACCCAACCTCCCCACCGACCTCCCTTACCCTTCCCCTCCTCCCCTTCCCCTTCCGAAAAATGTAAAAAGAAAAAAAAGGGAAAAACACTGAAGAGAAAACGGCGTTAACACTACTTTCACAACATCAGCATTGCATCGAGTGGTGGAAACAAGCACTCCCTCACGCTACTCAGCACTGTTGCTTCACAACCACAATAAAAGTCGGTTTACAGTCCTCAGTGCTGACGGCTAAAAAAACATCATTTACAACGTAATTGTTCATACACAGGAATCAAGAAACTACACCAAGGCAGAATGAGTAATGGATAGGTGAATAGGAATGGGACCACCGTGGTGAGTAGACGAACGCCTGTGGATCCCTCCCGTCCGGCTTCCTTCAACGGTTGTTCAGCTTCGCGGGTTCTCCTCTCTCTCTCTCTCTCTCTCCTCTCTCCTTCTCTCTCTCTCTCTCTCTCTCTCTCTCTCTCTCTCTCTCTCTCTCTTCCCTGGCGCTTGGTCTGGCCGCAATGGTGACACGGCGGCTTCGGCAGTATAGGTGACCGCGCATCTCCCACGCCGACACCCGGTCCAGCGAGGCGTGTTTGGTCCCGATGCCCGACGGCCCTCCAACCGGTCCCGACCCCGAAAGCCAATGCAAAACATTAAAGTTCTCAAATATTACATATAAACCTTCCTAAAATTCCCTGCACTTCCACCACAAACCAATACAACATTTCGCTAAACAATTAAAAATAACTAATAATTAAACAGGACCAAAACAATTTCCCCTTTACCACCCATCGTGTCCCCCCCCCCTCTTTTCCCTCCACGATACTTCTAGCTCCAACACATAGTACAAAACACCCATAACAAACATGACATAACATCCGCACGCGGGGTTTTTAAGCACTTACCTCCTCGGAGACTCGCTACACGCGCCACCCACCCGTAGGCAAACCAACCCCAGTCTCCGGCCACCAACGACCCCGGGACTGGACCGGCGCTGTGTCACTGACACCCTCAGTCAGTCACTGACTCCCAACACTAAGGCAGCTAAGCAGGACAACTTGATCCAAACGAGTACAGCTGCTAACTAAAATATCATTCCCTTGCTCCCGACAAGGTAAACTCGGCAGTGAACACACTGCTACATCCCACTAGCGTGCCCCGCACGTGCAAAACACAGAACACTAGCCCGTCTCTACCAACTTGTAAACAACTCACTATTCCTTCGTGACCGGTGCTTTGGTAACTTTCGACTACCCCTGTCAAAACAGTCACTAACTGTGACAATACCCTCCAACCTAAGTCGAAAGCACCCCTTTCCGTGGAAAAAAACAACAAACAAACTAGAGCACCCTATTCCGTCATGCGACTCAAATAGTCGGCTCCGAGTGTGACATTCTCCACCCCTGGAATAACTTTAACTACAAAGTCATGTTCTTGCAACAAAAGTGCCCAACGAGCAATACGACTGTTGACTGGTTTCATGGTATGCAGATACTGCAGTGGTGAGTGATCACACTCGACTGTGAACTGCTGACCAAACAGATATGTGTGGAATTTGCCTATTCCCCAGACAATCGCATAACATTCTCGCTCGATTGCGGAGTACCTTTGTTCTGTTGGACTGAGTTTCTTGCTGGCGTATGCCACGGGGTGTAGTAGGTCGTCGTCCCCTTCTTGTAGAAGCACTGCTCCTAGACCTATCCCCGACGCATCCGTCCTTAAGCAAAAAGGTTTGTCCCAATCGGGTAGTTTAACCACTGGCTCACTGCACAACTGGTCCTTACGCGTTTCGAATGCTTCGTTACATTCCGGTGTCCATCGAACTTGGTTCGGTTCTCGTTTCTTGATAGCGTCAGTCAACGGTCGAGCAGTTTCAGCGTACTTGGGTACAAAACGACGATAGTACCCTGCTAATCCCAGAAATGCACGCAACTGGCGCTTCGTCTTGGGTACTCGCGAAGTCAGTGTAATGTTACAGTTCCCCAAGTTGGTTCTCAAAGGCAAGTCTGTCAGAACTGCGACATACTTCTTCCATTTCTTTTTCCTGACTTTGCGTGAGACCTGGATTGAACTTGATATCATGGTATGTTTCTTCTGCTTGTAACTGAATCAAAGGAACTGGTCCTGTCGAAACAACTACTTCCTCAGCCTCTTCCTCAACGCACTCATCTTGAGTAATCACGGCCATTGCTGCTAATTTCTCTACCTGTGCAGGTGGCTCTCTCTCGACGTAGGCTTTCAGCAAGTTTGCATGAAACAGTTTTTCTTTCCCCCTGATGCGTATCCTGTAGTTATTCTCTCCCTTCTTCTTGGTAACGCCATACGGGCCTTGCCAAGCCATTTCCATCTTGTTCTTGGCAGGATAGAAGAGTAGCACCTCCCCACTTCGAATGTTCTGGCCCTGGCTTTCTTGTCGAAGTTGCGTTTGTACCTTTGGACAGATTTCGCCAATTGTGTCTGGGCTATCTTGCAAGTTTCCTTGATCCTGTTTCGAAGTTCGACCACATACTCTGCCACAGTACGTGATTCGGCATCGGCCTCCTCATCAGTCCACAACTTTTGGGGAACTTGCAGTGGTCCTCTTACTGTACGACCGAAGAGTAGCTCGAAAGGAGTGAATCCAGTAGATTCCTGCGGAACCTTCCTGTAGGTAAATAGGAGCCCTGGCAAGAACCGGTCCCATTCTCTCGGCTGTTCTTGACACAACCTTCTGATCATCATCTTCAGGGTTTGGTTGAACCTTTCTACTAACCCGTTACACTGAGGGTGGTACGGCGTCGTGGTCATGCCTCGGATCGCGAGCAGTGTGTTCACCTCGGCCATAACTTCACTTTTGAACTGTGTCCCTTTGTCTGTGAGGATTTCCCGCGGAATTCCCACTCGAGTCCATGTATTCCAGAAAGCTTCAGCAATAGAATTGGCGTCTATCCTCTTCAGAGGTACCGCTGCTGGATATCTTGTAGCAAAGTCCACCATGACCAAACCAAACCTGTGCACTCTGTCTGATGCTGGGATTATGGGTCCAATGATGTCCGCTGCTACCCGGTCGAACGGCTGATCTATCAGCGGCATGCTTCCCAATGGAGCCTTCCGAATTTTCCATGGAGGCGTAGAACGTTGGCACTGGTCGCAGGATTTGCAGTACCTGTTCACATCTGAGCACACACCTGGCCAATACAAACTGCGCTGTACTCTCTCCTGCGTTTTGCGCGCACCTAAATGACCGGCAGTGGGAGTATCGTGTCCAATGCGTATTGCTTCATTCCTGAACTGCTGTGGTACAACTACTTGCTTCTGTGAGGAATGACTATTACTGTAAGCTCGATACAGTATTCCCTTCTTCCAAAAGTAGTTGACCTTGTTTCCATTTTTGCAGGTCGCAGGTGGTTTCCCAACTTTAGAACGGACGTTTTCCAAACTTTGGTCCTCCCTCTGAGAACGTTTCAAAACTTCAGGTGTTACTGAAAGAACCGTCATCCTTTGATCCCCTATCTTTAAGTCACCTCTTTTCCCCTTCAGTGATTGCTGTCGTGTCATGACAGCCATTGCCATTTCCGTAGGAGTGACCGGCACAAAGTGTTGGACTCCTTCTGCGTCTTCCACCTCGTTCCCTATGATAACAGGTGATACTGGTCTGTCGAGAACTAATGCCCTGGCTTTCCCACAATAAAAGGGGCAGACGATGTCGACAATCGCTGTGGGCCCTGTTACCGTGCTGGAATCCACTGACATTAGTGAAAGGCTCTTGCCGTCAAGTTGACCTTCCTTCACTAGCTGCTTGGCCACTATCAGGAGAGTTGCCCCAGTGTCCCGTAGACCTTCAGCAGCCTGACCATTTACTACTGCTGAACAATGCGGGTCATACTTGAACTCAGCAGCTGTCTCTACCTTGGTCTTCTCTCCAACTTTTGCAACCGCTGCCTTTTTCGCTAGTTTAGGACAACCATCTTTCCTAAGTGGTCCTCCACAACGCCGGCAACCTTTAGGCGACTTGGAATCAGAAGCTCCTGGTGGTTTACCCAGCTTGGTCTCGTCACTGTCAGCGGGTTTGGGTTTACTTCCTGGTTGGACTCTTGTATGACGACTGAACAAACCTCCACGCTGCGTACCTCTCCGTGCCTCTAAATAGACTTCAGCGATCTCTGCTGCTTGGGTGACGGTGCAAGGTTTCCTCTCCCCTTACATGAGTAGCCAGTTCCGGTGTCATACCGTCCAAGAGTTGCTCTTGAAGAATCAAGTCTTTCAGGTCTTGAAACTCCTTTCTTCTTATTCGGTGACATCCACCTCTTCAACCAGCCAGGCGGACAGCGAACCACGGAAAGGATTCCTCTTTCTGCGTCCTTGATGTCCTCAGCCTGAGTCTGTACGTTTCTGCTGTTAAATAAAACCTGGTTAACAACGCTTTCTTCAGCTCCTCGTAGTCCTTTAGAGCTACATTTGGCGCTAGTCGGTCAAGAACTTCTCTGACCTTCCCCATCAGAAGTGATAACAGCCTGATGGCCCACGTATCCTATGACCACTTCCAAACTCCGGCTAACCTTTCAAACTTAGTCAAGTAAATGTCAAGGTCTTCTTTCTCATCATAAGGCGGCAAATTAATCTTCACTGGCTGGAAGATCTCCGACTTCGCAGTTGGCTGTGACTTAGTGATGTGACTCGACAACAGCTCTAAAAGTTCCTGCCTTTCTTTTTTCTCCTCCTCCTCTTTCCGGTAACGCAACTCCTCCTGACGACAACGTTCCTCTCGGTCAGCCTGGTCCTGACGACAACGCTCCTCTCGCCGGGTCAGCCTGGTCCTGACGACGACGCAACTCCTCCTGACAACGTTCCTCCCGGTCAGCCTGGTCCTGACGACGACGCAACTCCTCCTGTCAACGTTCCTCCCGGTTAGCCTGGTCCAGACGACGACGCAACTCCTCCTGTCAACGTTCCTCCCGGTTAGCCTGGTCCTGACGATAACTTTTTTTTCCCGGTCAGCCTGGTCCCTCTGCATCATGTAGAAGATGAGGTCCTTCATGGTAGAATCATCAGTAGGCCTCTCAACTGCCTCCGTTTCAGTACGGTTAGTAAGCCTACCAGGGCCTGGGGTCATGTTAGTAGGTGAGTACAACAATGGAACTAACTTTCCCCTACCTCTACCCAGCGATGGTGACGCAAACTGGAAAGCCTGAGCTCCTGGAGACCGTGGCTGAAACCCTGGACTCCTAGCAGCAGCCCCCTCTACATCAGCAACCGAGTACTGACCGCGGGTGATCTCCGGCAAGCGCCATCCTCCCCCGAGTGTTGAAGGCCGGTCCGTCCTCCTCCATACTATACAGGAGATGAAACACACAAGATCAGAAATGCCCACAAGCAACACGCTCTGTAACGAGTCTCGAACCCCGAGGATAGGTCTAAAAACCCCGCGTGCGAGCCCCAGCGCGTGCGCCGAGCACCCAATCAACCGACCTTAGTTTACCGTCAGAGTCTGTCACCGTCAACTTGTCAGCCGAGACCGGCGACACAATACAAACAAAACACACTGAGCTGTACCTCATACTACAATACGGGTGAGTTACCTCCCCCTATGTATCCCGGACGAGTCCCCATATGTCACGACTAGGGAGAGACAGACGAGAGTGAAAGTTAGAAGTAGAGCCCCCGAATGTCCCGACTAAGGAGAGATAGACGAGAGTAAAGGTTAGGAGTAGAAGAGAGGTAGAAGAACAGATAAAGAACCCTAGCGTCTTGCCTCGAGACAGGTTACAGTTCAGCACAAGCAACACAACACATTTCCTTTACGCGTACACTTACTCTTTATTACATTAACTATCCCCCTTCCTTCCCTACCCAACCTCCCCACCGACCCTTCCCCTACCCTTCCCCTCCTCCCCTTCCCCTTCCGAAAAAAAGGAAAAACAAGAGAAAACGGAGTTAACACTACTTTCACAACATCAGCATTGCATCGAGTGGTGGAAACAAGCACTCCCCCAAGCTACGCAGCACTGTTGCTTCACAACCACAATAAAAGTCGGTTTACAGTCCTCAGTGCTGACAGCTAAAAAAAAAACACGTCATTTACAACGTAATTGTTCATACACAGGAATCAAGAATCTACACCAAGGCAGAATGAGTAATGGATAGGTGAATAGAATGGGACCACCGTGGTGAGTCGACGAACGCCTGTGGGTCCCTCCAGTCCGGCTTCCTTTAACGGTCGTTCAGCTTCGCGGGTCTCTCTCTCTCTCTCTCTCTCTCCGAAAGAGGCTGAGACTGAAGCAAGCGGAGATCAGCGGTGCAGGTGAGCGTGACCAAGCTGAGAGGAACGGTAATCGGATTAACGGCCTAAATCCACAAACCCTCATCCGCCCTCCTCCAAGCGAAGAGATCCTCACACATCATGTCATGGCGGATACCACAACCCTCGTTATAGGATGCTCTGTCCTGCGTAACGTGAAGGGAGAGAAAATGACAATGTGCCAGGGTGAGAGGGTGCAGATCATTTCTGTGTCGGGCCTGCAAATCTCCCACCTGACTGACTGGTGCATGAAGCAGGCGCCGTCACCCCGCGTCCAACTGGTCACCTTCCACGTGGGGGTGAACGACTGCAAGCAGCGGGAGATCACCAGCCAGCAGTGGGAGAAGCTGGTTACAGCCTGCATAACGGCGTTCCCCAAAGCACGAGCCCAAGCCTCTTCTATCTTGCCTGCTGGGCAGGGAAGAAATTCGCGTTTAAATCAGCGTATCTTCCCGTCCAACGCCAACCTGTGCCACGTGGCGAAGAAGCTGGGCGCTTCCTTTATAGACAACACCGGCATCTTTCACACGTCAAATGGTCTACCTCGCAAGGCGCTGTACCCAGTGGACAACAAAGGCCGGCTTGACCCTATCCACCCGTCCCACGTGGGCACGCGGAGGCTGGCCGGTAACATCAAATACGGCGGGGAAGATGGTCACCGAACAACCTCTCAACGGGACGCTACATCTCCTAATGTAACAACCGCTAAGCAGCTTTACTCAGACATTGCTGCGGGGCGGGCACCGGTGGGCTTGTCATCCCCTGTTCAGAAGCACCATCAGCAACAGCAGCCAAAACAGCGATGCCCTCAACAGGAGCAAAATGAACTACAGCAGCGGCAACGACAACAAGAACAGCGTCAACCTCCGCAACAGCAACAACAGGATCTACAAGAGCAGCATCTACAACTACATTGTATGCAAACCAAGGGGAATCACCGCGCTGGACAGACAACAGTTAGATCCCCTGCCCCCGCCTATCAGGCACCAATCGCCAGCCCACAGAGAAATACGCAGGTATAGAATAAGACGATCATTTCCATCCCAAACGAATGGATCAGGTCTCTTATATAACCCATGTCTTTCTCCGGAACTTAGGAAGTGGGGGCAGGGGATCTAACTGTTGTACTTGGTCAAACTGGGCTTGCCGTTTACATCCATAACTCAATCCAACATTTAGTAAAAAGGCGTGAGGACATAGAAACTCCGGAAGTTGAGTGCATTTGGTTGGAATTTAGGGCTCCAAAAACTAAACCCGTCTTCGTCGGCTTTTGTTATCGTAACCCAGCAGCCAAGTTTGAATGGTACGATGATTTTTTGCATGCAGTAGAAAAAGTTGGCTTACCTAACTGTGACGCGTTGCTACTATGCGACTTTAACATAGATATGTTGAAGCCCCATACCGCATGGGATTGCATCACCACACAAACAGGCTTAGAACAGTTAGTTTCGGCCCCTACTAGGATCACAAAAACAACCGCAACACTCATTGATCACATTTACACCAACCGTCCCCTTAGTGTATTCAATGTTAGTGTTCCTGACCTCAGCATCAGTGATCACTTTCCTACTGTGTGTTCATGGTCAACAAAACTGCCAGTGCATCGTAAGAACGGGCACACAACTATAACGTATCGCTCATTTAAACAGTTTAATCAGTCTGCTTTTCTAGCAGACCTTGATCAAACACCATTTAATGTCGTTAATAACGAAACTGACCCTGAAAAGGCTCTGGCTGTTTGGTATGGACTCTTTACAAGAGTACTTAACAAACACGCCCCTTTGCGGCAAAAGCGGGTAAAAAACCACACGTTACCGCCTTGGCTAAACCAAGAAATAATCGAAGCTATGAGATTGAGAAATGACTTAAGGAGACACAAGCTATTTATCGAATACAAAAAACAACGTCTCCGTGTCAAGTCTATGGTACGCAGGGCTCAAAAGTCTCTCTTTGAACGAATGATTAAAGAAGACAGAGATACTGCCGCACTCTGGCGCGCGGTTAATCTCGTCACCCGAGGTAACAGCAAGAAATCGTCAGCCATTTCTTCTAGTATTACTGCAGACACTTTTAATAAACATTTTCTGTCTGTTGCCGAGTCAATCATACCCTCAAGCGGTAACGCGTCTTACACATGCCCGGAGGCCCTACTTAACTTCTGTAAGCAGAAGACTAAGGACAAACCCCCATTCTCTATACCGCCTCTAGCTGTGTATGAAGTAGGAAAACTGATCGGGTCACTGAAAAACAAAAAGTCATCGGGACCTGACGAGATCAGCCCTAAAATACTGAAACTGTCCCTTCCCTATACAGTAGAATCGTTAACGTATATTTATAACTTATGTATCCAACAAAATATGTTTCCATCAGAACTGAAGCAAGCCAAGGTTATCCCTTTGCCTAAGTCAAAAGATCTGTCTGATGTTAATAACTATAGACCCATTTCAATATTATCCAGCCTTTCCAAACCTCTTGAAAGACACGTGCACAAACACCTTTATCAATATTTGGAGAGTCGCAGTCTTTTGCACGTATTTCAGTCCGGCTTTCGCCCCAAGCATTCTTGCCACACGGCACTGACAAGACTTATTGATGCGTGGCTAGCATCCATGAATAACTCCCAAATAACTGGGTCGATCTTTATTGATTTTAAGAAAGCTTTTGACCTTGTAAATCATAACATTCTTTTGTCAAAACTTCAAGCATATTTCTGCAATGCAGGTGCTGTCTCATTGTTTACTTCATATTTAAGCGGAAGGAAGCAAAGAGTACTGTTAAATGGATCCTATTCCTCGTATGGTCTCGTCAAAAGCGGAGTGCCTCAGGGCTCTGTCCTCGGGCCATTGCTGTTCTGCATATTAGTTGCCGGGATATTTCTTGTGACATGTTTGCTGACGACTGCACACTACATACTCCTCACAAAGATGTAGCTGCAATTAGCACGCGTCTGCAGGAAAGCCTGCATGAGGTCACCGACTGGTGTCATTCCAACTCCATGTCCCTGAATCCGTCAAAAACAGAATGTATGGTTATAACCACACGTCAAAAGCACCAGCTATGCCCGCTCTCTCTTAGTCTGTGTATAAACGACAGCCCAATTGAGCAAGTATCACACCACCGCCTCTTGGGGATCACTATAGATGATCAGCTTAAATGGCAACTGCATATTAATAATGTGTGCAAAAGGGTTTCCAGCGGCCTGTATATGTTGTCAAAATTGAAAACAATTACTGACACAGATGCGCGTCTTCTTTTCTACAATGCTCATGTCAAATCGCACATAGACTATGCATCAATGGTTCTAGTGATGTACATTTGAAGAGGCTGAACTCCCTACATAGGAGAGCTGCTAAGCTTATATTTCCCGATCCCGAACTCTCAACTGACGAAAAGCTTAAAACTTTAAAAATGCTCCCTCTATCCCATCACTTTCAGTTCAATAAAGGTGTATTGATGTACAAGCTGTGCAAGCAATCATGTCCACTGTACTTGAGTTCTTTTTTCTCAGAACGGATATCTGTAGCTTCTAGACATGGACACCATTTCAAAGCACCCTTGCCGCGTATTGATTTATTCAAAACCAGTTTGTCATTCTCGGGAATTTCATTCTGGAATTCTATTCCTGCAGAAATCAGAAACGCAAAGACGCTCACCTCATTTAGGGTCAGCCTCTTCAAACACCTAGAATCTCTGACGTAATCTAATCATTACAGTACAGGGATAACTTGTGCGTATATTCAGGTGTGTGAATGTTTGTGTGTGTGTGAATGTTTGTGTGTGTGAGAATGTGTGTGTGTGTGTGTGTGTGTGTGTGTGTGTGTGTGCGAGAGTGAGAGAGACAGAGAGAGAGAGAGAGAGCGTCTGTTTTTATTATTTTTTTTTTCATATAATATACAGTGGACCATAATATCTGAGTGTCAAGAGTACATTGAATACTGCATGTACTATGTATAATGCTTTTGCCTTCATATGTGTGTACGCGATATTTTTGGGCGCGCGCTCACGTGTGTGTGTGTGTGTTGTGTGCGCGTGCATGCTGTGTGTGTGTGTGTGTGTGTGTGTGTGTGTGTGTGTGTGTGTGCGTGTGTGTGTGTGAGAGAGAGAGAGAGAGAGAGAGAGCACATATATACATATTTGCCTTTGCTGTATGAATTCTAATGTACTTAATGATTTTCTGTGTATTGCTTTACTTTGCATTTTTACTCATTTTATATTTTTGTGCGTACGCGTTATGCGCGAACGTATGTCTGGAGTGCGTGTCCGAGAGCGTGTGTGTATATGTGTGCGTCTAAGTGCGTGCGTGTGCAAGTTTGTGTTTGTGTGTGCGTGTGAGCGTGCGTGTGCGTGCGTATGTGCGTGCGTGCGTGCGTGAGCGAGTGCATACATGCGTCAGTGTGTGGTATGTGTATGTTTACATGTCTATGTCATTTATGTAGTAGATGTAGCAACGGCAAGTTTGAAAACTGGTCCTGTTACCAATAACTTCTACCGTTGGAAAATAAAGGTTCATTGTTCATTGTTCTCTCTCTCTCTCTCTCTCTCTGGCGCTTGGTCTGGCCGCAATGGTGACACGGCGGCTTCGGCAGTATAGGTGACCGAGCACCTCCCACGCCGACATCCGGTCCAGCGAGGCGTGGTTGGTCCCGATGCCCGACTGACGGCCCTCCAACCGGTCCCGACCCCGAAAGCCAATGCAAAACAAAAGCGGGAGCCTAAACGGCCCCGTAAGTAACGTAAACCAGTGGGTCCTTAAAACCAGCTAACCTCCCATACCCACCCTGCTTGTTTACAAAAACACTACCACTAACCGTTCAAGCACTTGACCCTCACCCATGTGACACGTGCTTTCCAAACCAAAAATTACACATAATCCAAAAAGAATGAAAGTTCTCAAACATTACATATAAGCCTTCCTAAAATTCTCTGCACTTCCACCACAAACCAATACAACATTTCGCTATACAATTAAAAATAACTAATAATTAAAACAGAACCAAAACAATTTCCCCTTTACCACCCATCGTGTTCTCCCCCCCCCTTTTCCCCCCAAGATACTTCTAGCCCTAACACATAGTACAAAACACCCATAACAAACATGACATAACATCCGCACGCGGGGTTTTTAAGCACTTACCTCCTCGGAGACTCGCTACACGCGCCACCCACCCGTAGGCAAACCAACCCCAGTCTCCGGTCACCAACGACCCCGGGACTGGACCGGCGCTGTGTCACTGACACCCTCAGTCTGTCACTGACTCCCAACAGTCAGCTAAGCAGGACAACTTGATCCAACCGAGTACAGCTGCTAACTAACATATCATTCCCTTGCTCCCGACAAGGTAAACTCGGCAGTGAACACACTGCTACATACCACTAGCGTGTCCCGCACGTGCAAAACAAAGAACACTACTGACTAGCCCGTCTCTACCAACTTGTAAACAACTCACTATTCCTGCGTGACCGGTGCTTTGGTAACTTTCGACTACCCCTGTCAAAACAGTCACTAACCGTGACATCAAGTTGTATACACTCCTCTGAAAGCTCAACTGCACCAAGCGTAGGACCGAACCTCCCAACACATTCTGCCCGAGGACCGAAATCCCAACATGTTAAAGTTGCCCTCTGAAGGACTGTATTACAGTTCTAAGGACAGAACGAACATGATAGTTCAAGGGTGGTGCCAGAATAGCTTGGCACCACCTTAGAACTATCATGTTCGATCCATGTCTTGCTATGGTGTGTCCGGGCTGAATGAGTTAAATGATTTGAACGTAGGTCTTGAGGCTCTTTTGACAACTTCTTTAGCGGTTCTACCCAGAGCGTCACGACCCCCGCTTTCGGGGCACGAACTATGAGCGCTACCACTCGAGTACAACCATCCCACGCTAACACAAACACCAGAGGAACAATTACGACACCATTTATTACATATAAAACTAACAATTCAAAATATCCTCACTCAATCCTAGTCCCACACTCACGCACCACATTCACACACACATCCACACTCCCCAGCATGAATATCCAGCATACACCATACACAATAACATCAAATATATAATATAACAAATATCCTTAATAGAATACAAATAAAAGTTGAGAAAAAACTTAATATAAATTACAAGTTACTGGATCTCCTTGGCGGGAGCACAAATGACAAACTCAGATTAAATTAATGCTTTCGCTTTCGTGATAAAGCCCTTCATAGCACATGAATAAATAGAATACACTATATTTCCATCACTGCGACAAGTTTCCTCTCATAATATTGTCGCCACAAGGAAACAAATCTAGTCTCACAACGTTCTCTTACCAGTTTACAAATGGACAAGACTTTACTTAAAGCAAGTTAGTAAACACTAAATGGGACGACCCGACCTGGGCTACACGCGGTGTCTGCCACGACGCTCACAAAAGCGCTCAGGTACGGCGTCGTATTCCCACGAGGAGTGACACAGCCAGCCTTCACTCTCACAATCGTACCACCCAGCCCTTCCGCACAGCAACGGCGGCGGACTAATCAACTTAGATCTTTGGATGTACTAAAACAAGGGTGCAAAAATACACATATGAATAACTAACAACAGAAGAAAGGTAATCACCTCACCCTTCCCACAACTTTGAATTACAGTCTTTTATATTCCTTCACCTCTCTCCCTAAACAATAATAAATTCAAACTCAACGAAACATATATTTACACATTACCATATAACTCACTTCCGAATTTACCCTCCGACACTAAAATGCTACCAAATAAAATAATGACATTTCTACATTCTTACCCTTACCCCCCCCCCCCTCTCCTCACAAACCACAAGCAAACACAGACCCCCCCCCCCCCCCCCGGAGCCTATGGCCACTAAAGAATTGTCGTGTGCACTTACTGTCATTCGTGAAGACGCCCCGGCTGGGATGGAGACAAATAAACAAGACAAGCCAGGAGTTTAGTCCTCGCAGTTTCTCTCTTCCTAGGACACCGGCTCTGGAGCGACCAGGGCCGTATCACAGAGCATTTACAAAAGAACGACACAGCTGCTTGAGGACTGCAGCAAATGGCAAACAGCCACACCTGCAGAGACTGCTGCTTTTTCAGCTGCTTGGAAGCACTGACTAACAATTTGAATATATTACGGTTTAGCAAAACCTTGTGCCAGAACTACAGAACTATCAGTCTGATAAGTCACCCTAGCAAAGCAATGCTTAGAATCATTCTCAACCGCCTCAAAACTTTCGCCGAGGAACTGCTGGCAGAAGAACAGGCTGGCTTCAGAGTTGGAAGAAGCACTGTAGAGCAGATTTTCAACTGCCGCGTCCTGATCGAGAAACATCTGCAGCATCAGCGCGAACTCTACCACAACTTCATTGATTTCAGGAAAGCATTTGATCGCGTCTGGCACGACGGACTCTGGCAAGTCATGAGATCGTTCAACATAGAGGAGGGACTGATCCAAATGATAGAAGCGCTTTACAAGAACGCCTGCAGCGCGGTTCTACTTAACAATCAGTCAGGCGAGTTCTTCAGGACGACGATCGGTGTCCGTCAAGGATGCCTGCTCTCTCCTGTCCTTTTCAACATATTCCTGGAGAAGATCATGCAGGAAACCCTCCACGACCACCATACTTCAATCTCTATTGGTGGCAGATCCCTGTGCAATCTTCGATTCGCAGACGACATTGACCTCATGGCAGGCAGCAATAGTGAGCTCCAAAACCTGACAGACAAACTTTCAAGTAGCGCAGGGTCTTATGGCATGGAGATCAGTACGGATAAAAGCAAAGTGATGATCAACACCACAAGCGACAGCAGCAGCAACATTCACATGAATGGCCAAAAGCTAGAAGAGGTCAATAGCTTCAAGTACTTGGGAGCCACCCTGTCCAAAGACGGTAGTTGCATAGCAGAGATCCGTATCAGGATAGGTACAGCAACATCCGCAATGGCCAGGCTGGACAGGATATGGCGAAGTAACTCCATCAGCTTCACCATCAAGTACAGGCTTTACAAGTCCCTCATAGTGTCTATTCTACTCTACGGCTGTGAGACTTGGACACTGCTTGCAGACTCAGAAAAGAAAATCCAGGCCTTTGAGAACAAGTGCCTGAGGAAGTTGCTCCGCATCTCGTACCGCGAGCACAAGACCAACGAATATGTACGGAGCATCGTCACTTCCCTGGTGGGCCCACATGAACCCCTTCTGGCAACCGTGAAACGGCGCAAGCTTGCTTGGTTTGGTCACGTGACCCGACACAACACCTTGTCCAAGACTATCCTCCAAGGCACTCTCGAAGGAAGTCGTCGGCGAGGTCGTCAGAGAAAGAGTTGGGTCGCAAACATAAAAGAATGGACCGAACTCGAGATGTCAGACTTGCTTGCCACCGCCCAAAATAGAACTCAGTGGAGAGCACTGTCTGTTGCTGCTGCCTTTCAGTCCCCCCAACGCCCAGTTCGGGCAAGGGACTGATGATGATGATGATGATGTGTTCAGAAAAAAGTGTGGTATCAGTTCACCGGATCAGTAACCACCCGATCGCGCAGAGCAATCACGTGCGTCACAAGCTGACCTCCGCATCTCGCATGGCTTTGATTGTACATTGCTTAGCGTCCCGACAGCAACAAGGCTTTCTCAGGACGTGCCTGCACTGCTTGTGAAAAAAAAAAAATAAACAGAACATTGAATGTATGTCGCCAGCCGGTCAAATACATTAAATAAACCTAACACATGGGGCCTAAATAAAGCTAAGACCATTTAGCAACACACATCCAATATCAAGAGCTACAGGCAGTGCAGACAGTAGGGAGAGTTTTAAAAAGGCAAATACAGGTGAATGGACCTCGGGTAGACAGAAACACATGCCCCAGAATAAACTCACCCTGTGGGGCTGACCAGGGTGACCCTGGGAACTAAAAAGTACCTAACCCCACCCAAGTCCCCCAGGGCAGACCCGGGTGGGGTGCATCTCGCATGGCATCGAAATCCCGTGTAAAGGCCAAACAACTCACCTACCCGTCCTATCCTTACCCGGTGACTAACCAATCTCTGTCACCTCTCTAAATTTAGCTCCCATACAAAAATAGCAAGAAAGAAAGAAAGAAAGAAAAAAAACCATGTCGTAACGTTTCTTAGTTTTCTTTTATTTTCCATAGTTTTCCCAAACACAGCATTGTTTTTTGTTTTATATAAGTTTTTTTCTGAGTCAGTTGCTGCATCCTTTCGACACTAAATGTTTGAATAGATGTAAGGCTTCATAAATGCTTCCTGGTAAAATTTGACCCCTCTATGAACTTTAGTTAACACCAACCCTTTTCTATATAATATTTCAACAGACAATGAGGGTATATGTAGTTTCTTTTTTTATTTAAATTTGGTATTAGTTTTTCATTTCTGTTCACTATCATTCTCTCAGGGGCTAATGGATAATCATTGTGGAAGTCGCGTTTGTCTATCGGGTAAATAAGATCGACTTCAAAAACGTATCCTGTGTCTTGATTGTCCATTTGATTATTTATTTCTATCCATTGTAATTATTTAAGTGGCAGTTTTTGCTGCATAGCCCACGAATAAAGTGAATTAGCATCATAATATTGAATACTACTAGTAGGCTGTGTTGGATCATACTTTTTAGTTTCATCTAGAAGGTCTAGGTCACCATCTATGTAAGGATTGTTAGCTCTTGCATACCCATGCATCGCAGAAGTCACGCCACCTCTCAACCCCGTTCGAAGATTCATGAATTAATTTTATAAATGTCTTGTTTAAACGTAAGAATGAATCCCAACTATAGGATGGCATTGTGATATACCATGCAGGGTCAAGACCATCTGCAAGCAAAGCAGTTTTTTTCTATAGTCTTCCATTACATCAGTGTTACGTTTGTGGTTGTGTTATTCTTTTTAGGGCATGTGTGAGTTAATTTTGGATAGGAATCACGTAACTTTCGTTTTCTTTTGAATGGAGAATTGTGATCGATTTTTGTTGTGTAGCTAGAAGTTCGCTACATTGTTACGAAGTCCGACCTAGATTTTTACCGGAAGGATCGGGAAAGGGCGCGATTATTCTAGTGACCTCAAATATGACGTCAAAGCTTTATAGTACACATGTTGGCTACAGTTTGCAACATTTATGGCGGAATGCGCCTAGATGTTAGTGGAAGATTGTATATAGATCTAGCGTGTTCTTTTTAATGAATATTTATGAGTTTTGGTTACGTTTTCTTTTCTGATTGGTTGATTTGTATAGTTTGCGAGATTGTTCTGGAAATCTGTAACAGTATAAAAGAGCGTGTTAGGAAGTATGTGTGTGCATTATATGGGAGACACAGTGGTATATATATATATATATATATATATATATATATATATATATATATATATATATATATATATATATATATATATATATATATATATATATATGTATATATATATGTATATATATATATATATATATATATATATATATATATATATATATATATATATATATATATATGTATATATATATATATAAACTGCGGATGCATTGTACGAGACAGTGTATCATCATGTGGATGCATTTGTGGACACATTGTGCTGAGAGTGCATCGTGAGAGTAAAGTACTGTTGGAACTGTTATTCCAGTGTGGTCTACAACCTTGTGCCACGTGTGACGAGTTGGAACTGAGTGAAGTTTCTTTACAAGAACCCTACGTGAGTGCATCTGCTGTGATTGCATCATACTACGACTACGACTACCACGTAATAATCAGCCAGTAAACAAACATCTGTTAATAGATATTTATCATGATAATCACCCGAATTCGTACGTTTAAATACGTTCCATGCTTTATGTGCTCTTTCGTGTTTTTCACACACACACAAACACACACACACACACACACACACACACACACACACACACACACACACACACACACACACACACACACACACACACACACACACACGGCGTTTGACGCCAAAAAGATGTTCTTGTTGTTACTGGTAGTAGTAGTCGTAGTATGATGCAATCGCACCAGACACACTCACGTAGGGTTCTTGGAAAGAAACCTCACTTAGCTGCAACTCGTCACACGTGGCACAAGGTTGTAGACCACACTGGAGTAACAGTTTCAACAGTACTTTATTCTCGCGATGCACTACTCTGTCACAAGTGCATCCACACTTTGATACACTGTATCATACAATGCATCCACAATTTTGATACACCGTGTCTCCCATACAATGCATGCACATATTTCCTAACACCCTCTTTTATACTATTACAGATTTATAGAACAATCAGGCAAATTACACAACTCAACCGATCGGAAAAGAAAACGTAACCAAAACTCATTGAATATTCATTAACAAGATGGGACCCCAGCCCAAAGTTGTTCCTATTTTCAAGCTTATCCTTTTGATCCATCTCCTTCTACTCTAACCAACACTCTGATCCACACACACACTGGCACACAGAAATAAAGACGGACACACGGTAATCCAGAGTTGCCACATTCTTTCTGCTATAAGATAAGTAGCGACTGATCACTACTTGTTTGTTTGTCTATTTTGAAAACTGAAGGGTATTTACCCGAAATATTAATAAATTGTGTCGTAACTGTTTTTTTTAATGAGCGTATTTCTTTCTCCGTTGGGTTGTTCTCGGACACACGGCAATTCCCGCCATTCGTAAGCTATTTTGAAAACTGAAGGGTATTTACCCGAAATATTAATAAATTGTGTTGTAACTGGTTTTTTTTAATGAGCGTATTTCTTTCTCCGTTGGGTTCTTCTCGGACACACGGCAATTCCCGCCATTCGTAAGCTCTGTGGTCTGGCTTAGCGATTGATATTCTGAAGAAGAATGCCAGCACGAGCAGCGAAATGACGTCACTTCAAGCTTCACATCATGGCATCATTAATCCCACGACGCCGTGTTCATAGTGACGACTCGATGTTATACGTCACTCATTGCAGTACTAACATTTTACGTATTATAGGATCAAACTTCGTAATTTTCTTGCTGATTTTCACACCTAGAGCTTACATGTCACAATTTGACCGAATCCTATCCCAAAGCCGGGACAAACAGCAGGCTTTTGCAAACACTGTTTGTGAAAAATCATGCGTGTATTATTGAGAAGATAGTTTTATTCGTAAAAGAAAAATCAAAGTTATGTTAGCTGTTTTACAAATGACTCCGAAAAAGTGGTGCAGAAAAGTATCTGATTTTCACACCTAGGGCATGCAGGTCACAATTGACCTAATCGTACCCGACAGCCGAGACAAACTGTAGGCTTATGTAAAAACCCTTTTATGAAAAATCATGCGATTATTAATGAGAAAATTGCTTTTTTTCGTAAAAAAGGATTCAATTGTTTTAAGATTAATTCCAAATAATTCGTGAAATTAATCCCAAAAACGTGAAACTATTATTTTCCAAAATATTTAATTATCGCTCACAAAGTTCAAGAGGTAAAATGCTGGTTAACGAACTGATTCAATACCTTCCTTTTATCTAGCTATATCCAAAATATCAGGTAAAAATAGCACAAATTACGGACTCCAGTGTGGACCAACAAGTTTTTTTTAAAACGACCATTTTCTCGCCAGTGAGCATCTTAATAATTTTATTTAAAAAAAAAACCTGACTTATTCTTCTAGGGACAATATCCTAATTTCAAGCTTGTCCGTCCTCAAACGCGGGCTCTAGTCGCTGTCACACACACACACACACACACACACACACACACACACACACACACACACACACACACACACACACACACACACACACACACACACACACACACACACACACACACACACGCACACACGCACGCACGCACGCACGCACACCCACCCCCCCTGCAGCGCTTGGCGCAAAAAAGATGTTCTCCAGCAAGGTTTGCTTAGCTAGACGTGACGTCATTTTTATCTTGTTAGTTCTTTGCAAGAATTTTTGCCGGGCACGCCATAAACGTCACGTGCATGCTCCGGAACGTGCTCCAACGAGCCCCATTTCAAAGTTGTTCCTATTTTTAAATAGGAGCAACAAAAATAACACTGTAGATCTATCTACAATCTTCCACTAACATCTAGGCGCATTCCGTAAATCAGGGTTTCGAAATGTCGACAACATGTGTACTACAAAACTTTGACGTCATATTGAGGTCACTAGAACGATCGCGCGCCTTCCAGTCCACTCTAGGTCGGACTTTGTAAAAATGTAGCGAAACTATGCAACAATCTAGTTACACAACAAAAATCGATTGCAATTCTCCATGCAAAAGAAAACGAATCACACTAACAAGGTACGCGATCCTTATCCAAAATAACTCAACTGAACATCGGATCTTTCCTATGATCAACGCACACTTGCCCTATAAAAGAATAACAAAACCACAAACGTAACAGTTCTCTAGCAAAGTTTGCGTAGCTAGACGTGACGTCATTTTCATCTCAGTGTAACTTCTTTGCCAGAATTCGGGGCCCGCACGCCCAGTACAGAGTGTGCATTCTCCGGAATGCGTTCCGACCAGCCCCATTTTAAAGTCTACCGTATTTTCAATACGGTAGATAAAAACGTAAATCTACCCAGCGAAAATCTACAAAGCTCGAATCTACCTGGCGTACATCTACCCAGCATAAATTTGTGCTGTCGCTATTCCATTGAGATATTTTCATTGAGTAAATTCAAACCTTTGTCAGTTTATACTGGACTGAATCATGCTGCGAAGATTCACGCTGAATTTGTCGACACCTATAGAAAAATGGTGTCATATTCGACTTTTGTTATCCCGTTATTCCTAGTACGCTCCATCATGAGATACGTTTGACCACGATAAATCAGGGGTGTTACCAGAGATCAGAGGCGCCAAGATGTTCTGGCACCGCCCTTGAACTATCATGGTCAGTCTATCTCCTGTAGCTTTCATAGGACAAATCTTCAACTCACAAATCTTTAAAAAAAAAACAAAAAACCAACAACAACCCGGGATTTAGTGGGATAAACTGAACTCTGTGCTAAGCCAAGTCCACACTCGCACGCACGCACGCACGCACGCACGCACACTGTAGCAGCAGTCTCTCGCTTGTTCTCGATCGTCTGGGGAGTCTGCGGTTGCAGGGCCTCTATGACAAGACTGTTTGTCAAGCGAGGTTGTAGCTGAATGATGTTATACACATGGCTTTTACAAATCAGGCTCTCGCACTTAACTGTCTAAAATGAGAGGCATCAAAACACTCGAAATATTTATGCAGCACAACACGGCATATATTATTAATACGAGATACACACAAGGTTCCGGAATAGGCTTTGCACAACGCACTACTGCCAGGCAGACGCGGAACATTTAATACGAATTTACTTCCCCCTTACAGGGGCGGATCTGGGAGGGGTGGGGTGGGGGGTTCAGGGGTTGCGGACCCGCTCCCCCCCTCCGACCCAAAATGTTTTAAAATGCTATAACAAAGTCTCTTTTTGGGGGTGTTGAAAACACCCCCCCCCTCCCCCACGTTTACAATTTTGGCGAGTTTTCACACACGCACTGCCCCCTCCCCCCCTCCCCCCCACCTTGTTTGATATTTTGGCGAACGGTGAGTCCTAACACGCACGCACCTTCTCCCCCACCCCCTCTTTTCAATTTTTCAAGCAAGGTCTAGCGTCGGGGAGGTCTTTTGTATCAGGTTGAAGGTCCCAAACAGAAAGTTGGACCCCCCCCCCCCTTCCCTCGAGGTAACTGATTCGCCCCTGCCTTATATACTGTTTGGAAAGACAATCAATATTCCTGCCATTTCGTGTAACTGTCAATAACCTTCTTACTTTGTTGGTTGCCAGTCCCCATTATCTCTTATTGCCGCATAAGACCTACCATCTAAACGTCTATTATATGCATCAACACCCAGCATTATCATATTTATTGCTATCAGGCTTGGAACTTAACTACTGACAGTAATGGTTAATGTCCGCAGCAATGGTGACCACTCGCACCGAGTGACATAACAATTCCCATCAATATCGGCGCGTGATATATATAACACCCAGCATTATCATATTTATTGCTATCTGATCAGGCCTGCAATTTATCTACTGACACTAATGGTTAATGTCCGCAGCAATGGTGACCACTCGCACTGCGTGACATAACAATTTCCATAAATACCGGCCCGTGATATATATAATACCCAGCATTATCAAATCAGACCTGGAATTTAACTACTGACAGTAATAGTTAATGTCCGCAGCAATAGTACCACTCGCACTGCGTGACAACAATTTCCATCAATACCGGCCATACATCACTATGAAAATCTAGAGAAGACTACAAGTAGAGTCTCAAGTTCTGCCAACATTTCGGATGCTAGCTAGGTAGTGGATTCACGAAGACGTTGTAACTGAACATCTGTTCAAGAGGCATAGGTGTTCATGAGCCCCTGCATTGCTCATGAACATACAGCATCCACTCGACAGTTGGGATCGGTTATTTTGGGGCTCTACTTGTGTATTTAAACCTCGGCTGCCCTGCACTTGCATACATACAGCGATCGCACTTTGCATTAGAAAATAAGTACTGAGCAGAGATTCATAATGAAACTGTTCATTTTTGCTTTGTTGCCCGCCGCGGCCCTGTTGGATGGAGGAATCACGGACACGACCGTGAACCCGACTGACCCGACTGTTGTATTTGCTGTCCAGAAAGCCAACGAGTTCCTGATTTCGTCCGGACAACTTGCGGAACCCCTCCCCCTCACACAAGTCCTTGGTGCTCGCACTCAGGTATACTATCCGGCCCACGGGCGAAAGACGGGAAACGCTATTTTCACGACGTGTGTGGTGTTTCTGTTTCTCGACAGTGGCCGTTGGTCGGTACCAGAAAAAAAAAGTATACATGTAAAATTAAATAAGAGCTAACAAAGAAGGAACATACTGGCGAGGAACAAAGAGAAAACAATACTACTATGAGTTGTTCTCCAGAACTGGTACCCAAAATGTTGAAATCTTTTCATAAATGGCATATATCATTGTTCAGCTTCTGCGTTTAAAAAGGCTAGATATAACTAAAATCGTATACCATCATAGACAAATCAGTGCCTTGTTCCGTTTTCGCACTTTGGCCGTCGGAAGTAAGGGTGTGCTGTAGTGCCCCGTACATTACAGTGTGACATAAAGATGATTGTAAATGCAATATTATCGACAATGACAAGATGATTGGTGTTGGTGGGTGAAGTACACAATTAAAGAAAGCTGTGGAAGTAGAATGCACATCATCAGCACCAACCATGCAACCACGTACTGACCAAGTGTTGTCACATTGTAACGCACGGGGCGCCGCTTTGAAATGTTTCCGTATATCCTTATTTTCAACGAATTTCCATCTTCTTCTTCTTCAACGTTATTCAGGAGAATGTACTAAAACAGGAAAATATTTTTTTCACGAGAAAGCCAAAGTAAAGGCTGCTGTCACAGTGTTACATGCGACAAAAACAAGGAGAAAATAATTGAAAAAAAATCAAACAAAAATACACGACGAGGCAATCCGAGTTTAGAAACTTGTATTAAATGCAGATGGTAAGTGGTAAACAAGGCAACGACATGACAATTTAAGATTCGGGTTCCCAGTCTGTTGTGGTCCAAGGCGCCAGTGACTGATCTCGGTTGCGTCAACCCATGTGACGTCTTGTTCCTCGGGGAAATGATATGTCTTATCCTCGGTCTCTATAAGGAACCGTCGCAATTCAAAATCACCCTTCTTCTCTTCTTTCAATCGTACCTACAGATAAAAAAGAAGAAACTGACATGTTTAGTATTAATTGTTACTGAACAGACACAAAACTGAGACAAACTATTGCGGCTACTGTAATGACAGACCGCCGAAAGCAAATCATGATGTCGCGGAAATGAACGGGACGTCTTCGCAACAAATTACAGTTTCAGCCTGTAAACGGGTCGACGAAGACGGATAAACATTGAATTAGAAATAATGTGTCATGAGTACCATGCTAGAAAACGAGCTCAGTCGACCCAATAATGAGCTGCTGACAAGTGTGGCGGTCCCGACTGTTACTTGCGACAGTAATGCGACCATGCTGAAAACCGGTCTATTCATACTTTACGATTACTCACAAACTCGAGGCAAAACTTGTATCGTTTACATTGTTGTGTATTGTATTCTGGATCTACTGTGGACAATCGGGGTATTTACCCGACCACATTTAGTAGTGCACCTTCTTGTTTGTGTATGTGTTTTTCTCCTGCCTACTTCCTAAGTTCCAGAAAAAGACATGGGTTATAGGCTAGACCTGATGCATCCATTTTATGGATGTAGATGATCGTCTGGCTCAATACCTGCGTATTTTTCTGTGGGCTGGCGATTGGGTGCCTGATAGGCGGGGGCAGGGGATCTAACTGTTTGTCTGTCCAGCGCTGAGTAATTCCCCTTGGTTTGTGTAGTATACATTACGATTGAATGAAAAACATAAATAAAAGTAATACGCATGTAAAATATTTCCAATACGGTCAGACGTGTCTACAATGGCCACCCAGGGAACGGGGGAAAGCTGGTGGCCGTTACATAAAGAATAAGGAAATAAACTCCAACGAACAGCTAGTGTCTGACATACCCTTGTTCGTTCAGTTGTATCACTTCAATCGTCTAGTTCAACATAAGCGCGATTATTTTAAGGATATGCGACCATACTATCACATAACAAACTGGACATAATAATACACGCAATGTACTGCAAACAGACATTAAAACACAGTACCAATATCAAACAAACAGTTTAAATTTTTGAAAGTTTTATTGACAAGCCTAAAGGTATTCTGCAGAAAGCCTTATGATGAACAGAGCTCATATAAATTTACTCTGATCAAAAAGGTCTATGCACCTTTCAACCGAGGTGTGAGAGGTGTAAACGGACGGGCGATGGTGAACAAAAGCGACCTGTCCTGCTCGACTGAGCATACGTGACTGACGTAAAGGCGCGTCGGGACCTCAGTCGATAGGCAGAGAACAACCTTTCATTGGTGACTGACCTTACACAAGTGGCGCTCGGACTCAAAGCGGTCGCTATATGGAGGGTTAAGTGGAGGTCATGAGTGACAACAGCTTGTCGCAAGCGTTATGCACATGTAGCCGTTGTATGAAGGGTCGTTATTCAGTAAAAACGAAAGGGAGTAAATTGTGATGGTCGCTATAGGCAGATGGCCGCATATAAAGGTAGCCGCTCAGGAAGGTTTGACAGTATATGAAAAAAAGACCGTAGGTTTGTAAACCTAGGTTACTCATCTCGTTACGTAGGTTACTCACCTCGATTGATGCTAGTTATGCGTAACGATAATTTAAAAGGACACTGTTCTCAAAAATCAAAAGGCCGTCCCGTGCATACAATGTCTGAAAAGTGTGACATGTAACTAATTTGTTAGTGTCACGTCACAGCTTATGTTGAATTCCTGTTACAAACGCCATAAACTGATGTGTAGCTATGTCTGGTTTATTCTGCAGCATTTATTTTGCTTGCTGTCGGGGGATTCTCGATCGTAATTTGATTTTAAAATTTGGATGTCCCGTGCATAACAGATTTGACAAAATTCAAAAGGCTTGATTACAACGGCAGTTTTCAATAATATGATGTGAATGTGGAATGATGTAGCCTATGTGAATAAGTTGACATTTGTAATCTATGTGTATTACATACTTTAGATTTGTGCTTCCTGAAATTGCACATTTGTTGATGACTAGGATAAAAGTTTCCGAAAATGCGTCAGAAACGTGACATCGTCTGTATGCACGAGACGGGTATTTTCACAGCCACAGAGTGATGCAGCAAGACAACAAAAACACATTTAGTCTTTTGACATACCGTTACTAGCATCATTTCAACAACAAACAAAAAAATCAAATGAAAGGCCAGGTTTACTGTATGGATTCGATAACATGAAACGTCCAGGAGTAGGTGATCAGTGGAAACTTTCAAGACGCCATTTTGCGACCATTTTGTAACTTGTATTACAATTTTCTCATTTTGTAGACACCTCATGTACCCGACTCTGATTCAGCTGATTCACTGGCATATATTTGAAGGATTTGTGACATAGTCATCCACCTAGAAGCTGCTAAATATGAAAGCAAGGAGATGAAAGCGGTCTACCCCAAGTAGTTACCAGTTCTGGAGAACAACTCACGCTTCACGGCGACCCCAGTATGTACGCAGCGTAATTGTACTGTCCTACTGATCCTTGGCTGTCCCAATGCGCAATAGGCCATCGGGCCGACATCGGGGTCTTTCCGGCCTCCTAAGAAAAAAGAAACACGATAAGAAAGGACAAGTGCAAACAACTGTGTGTATCTCGCGTTGTGTGGCTACATGCGTTTGTGTATTTGTCCGATGCGGGTCAGTTTGAAACGCCTATGATAAAGATGATGGATGAGGGCCGGTGGACACTGTAATCTTGCTGACAGACCTGCTTCTGTTTCTGTACACAGGACAGCTCTAACTACGAGAATCGTTAACTCTCTGGCTAACTGTCGGTAGCGCTTTTTTGTGGCAGTGATTCATGCGTCACCGCGAGGAACTGAAACGCTAATGGGATCCCTAAAAGGGCTAAAAGTACAAAGCATCGACAGCACAAATGGCTCTGATGCACTATAGGAAAAACACGATGAGGATTTCATCCCAAAGTCTACCGTATTGTTTGGAGCTCACATGCGTTTATCTTTAAGGAACATTCAGAGTTGTTCATATTTTTAGGCTTATTATGCTGATCCTTTTCCCTCCTCTCCAAGCCAACATCTGATCAACACACGTCGGCGCACACAAATAAAGACGGACACACGGCGCTTCCCGCCATTAGTACGCTCTGTGGGCTCGTTTAGTGACAGGAATCCATCTCCTTCTACTCTAACCCACCCTCGATCCACACACACTGGCACACAGAAATAAAGACGGACACACGGCGATTCCCGCCATTTCAGTGTAAACTCTATGGTCTGGCGTAGCATAGCTATTCTGAAGAAGAACAATACCGTGAGCAGCGAAATGACGTCACTTCAAGCTTCACGTCATGGCATCATTAGTCCCACGACGCCGTGTTCATAGTGACGACTCGATGTTATACGTCACGCATCGCAGTACTAATATTTGACGTATTAGAGGATCAAACTTGGCAATTTTCTTGCTGATTTTCACGCCTAGGCCTTACAGGTCACAATTTGACCTAATCCTACCCCAGAGCCAGGACAAACAGCAGGCTTATGCAAACACTGTTTGTAAAAAATCATGCGGGTATTAATGAGAAGATGTTTTTTTCGTAAAAGAAAAAATTAAAGTTATGTTAGCTGTTATACAAATGACTCCGAAAAGTGGTGCAGAAAATTGTGTTTTTCACACCTAGGGCGTACAGGTCACAATTGACCTAATCGTACCCGACAGGCGAGGCAAAGTGAAAATAATAATAATAATAATAATAATAATAATAATAATAATAATAATAATAATAATACTGTTTATTGCCATTTGCCTTAAGAACATAAAGCATAGGAATGTTATTAATGAGAAGTTTGTTGGTGTTTTTTTTCGTAAAAAATATTCAATTTTTTAAGATTAATCCCAAATAATTCGTGAAATTAATCCCGAAACTGTGAAAATATTTTTTTCCCAAAAATATTCAATTATCACTCAAAAAGTTCTAGAGGTACAATGCTGGTTAACGAACTCATGCAATATCTCCCTTTTATCTAGCTATATGCAGAATATCTAGTAAAAATAAAAAAAAAAAAAAATACGGACTCCACTGTTGATCAACCATTTATTGTGAAATGGCCATTTTCTCGCCAATGATTATCTTAATAAAGAAAAACCCAACTACCTCGAGATTATTCTTTTAGGGTCAATATCATACAATTTCAAGCTTGTCCGTTCTCAAACGCGGGCTTTAGTCGCTGTCAAACACACACACACACACACACACACACACACACACACACACACACACACACACACACACACACACACACACACACACACACACACACACACACACACGCACGCACGCACGCACGCACGCACACACACACGCGGCGCTTCGCGCCGAAAAAGACGTTATCTAGCAAGATTTGCTTAGCTAGACGTGACGTCATTTTTATCTTGTTACATCTTTGCCAGAATTCGGGGCCCGAACGCCGCCAAGCACATCGTGTGCATTCTCCGGAATGCGCTCCGACCAGCCCCATTAATTTTCAAAGTCTACTGTATTTTCAATGCTTACTTACTTACTTATGCCTGTCACCCCTACCCGGGTATAGGCCGTCGACGAGAGACCTCCAGCAACTCCTGTCCTGTGCTTCTCCTTCGATTCTACTCCAGGTGGTTCCCAGTCTCTTGATGTCTGCTTGGAGGTCTCGACGCCAGGAGTTTCTCGGCCTACCTCTTTTCCTCTTTCCCTGGGGGTTCCATGTCAATGCCTGCCTAGTGATACTGGAAGCTGGCTGTCTCAGGCTGTGACCGATCCATCCCCATCTTCTTCGCCCAATTTCATTCTCTGCTGTTATCTGCTCTGTTCTCTCCCAGAGTCTGACGTTGCTGATCTTCTCTGGCCAGTGGATTTTCAAAATTCTTCTAAGGCAACTGTTCATGAAGGTCTGTACTCTGTTGACTGTGGTTTTTGTCAATCTCCAAGTCTCTGCTCCATATAGGAGAACTGCTTTTACATTGGAGTTGAAAATCCGGACTTTGGTGTGTTGTGACAGCTCTCTGGAACTCCACACTTTTTTTAACTGGAGAAAGGCTGCTCTGGCTTTACCGATTCGTGCTCTGACATCTGCATCAGTGCCGCCTTTTTTGTCTATGATGCTCCCGAGATAGGTGAAGGACTCCACCTCCTCCAACGGGGTGCCAGCAAGCAAGACTGGTTCTTCCCTGGTTGTGTTCAGCCTCATTGTCTTTGTTTTCTGTTTGTGAATGGTGAGGCCCACTTGGGACGAGATGTCAGCAAGCCTCGTGGTCTTGTCCTGCATTTGTTGATGAGTGTGGGACAGTAATGCCAAGTCGTCTGCAAAATCGAGGTCGTCAAGCTGTGTCCACAGTGTCCACTGTATTCCACTTCGTCTGTGCTCTGTGGTCATCTTCATGACCCAGCCTATGGCCAGTAGGAAGAGGAACGGAGACAGCAGACACCCCTGCCTGACACCAGTTCTGACCTGGAGCTCCCTGGTGAACTGCCCTTCGTGGATCACGCGACATGTCATGCCATCGTAGCTGCTCTTGATCAGGCGGACGAGCTTTGTGGGTACACCGTAGTGTCGTAGGAGTTTCCACAGAGTCTCTCGGTCCACGCTGTAAAATGCTTTCTCATAATCCACAAAGTTGACGTACAGCGGGGAGCTCCACTCCAGAGACTGTTCCACGATGATGCGGAGAGTGGCGATCTGGTCTGTACATGATCGGTTCTTCCTGAATCCTGCTTGCTGGTCTCTCAGCTGGGGGTCAACGGAGCTCTTCATTCTCTCTAGGATGATCCTGTTGAAGACCTTTCCTGGTACTGACAGCAAGGTGATTCCTCTGTAGTTGGAACACTTGCTGAGGTCGCCTTTCTTGGGAAGCTTGATTAGGTACCCCTCCTTCCAGTCAGCCGGCATCACCTCCTCTTCCCAGATCTTTCCAAACAGTGGGTACAGCATCTCCACCGTTGTCTCTAGGTCTGCTTTCAGAGACTCTGCTGGGATGCCATCTGGCCCTGCCGCTTTGCCATTCTTCAAAAATGCCACTGCTCTTCTGATCTCTTCCCGGCTGGGTCTGTCACAGCTGATGGGTAGGTCGGTCTCTGCCGGCTGGATGTCGGGAGGGTCGGGTGGGCTAGGTCTGTTCAGTAACTCTTCAAAATACTCGGCCCATCTGTCGAGTTGGTCTGCTCTGTCTGCAATAGGCTTGCCTTCTTTGTCTTTTACTGGTCTTTCTGTATGGCCATACTTACCCGACAATCTTCTGGTAATGTCGTAGAGCTGTTTCATGTTGCCGCTGCCTGCTGCCTTTTCTGCCTCTGCTGCCAGGCTGTCTGTGTAGGCCCTCTTGTCTGCCCTGATACTCCTCTTCACCTCGCGGTTGGCTTCCGAGTATTCCTCCTGTGCCCTTACTTTGGCTGCTCTCGTGCGACTGTTGTTGACTGCTGCTTTCTTCTGCTTCCTCACTTCTATCTTTTTCAAGGTCTGTGCCGACAGCCAGTCCTTGTGATGGTGTTTCCTGAACCCTACAGTGTCTTTGCAGGTTGAGTTCAGTGCCTCTCTAACTGCCTTCCACTGCTGCTCTGTGGTGACCGCCTCCTCTTCATTTACTAGCTCCTGTAGCGCTTGAAACCGGTTGGATAGCACCAGTTTGAACTCTTCTCTAACTCCAGTTTCTCTCAGGAGGCCTACATTATAGCGCTGTCTTCTTCTTGTCTCTGTGCGGCTTTCTTTAGCTTGAGCTTCATTCTTAAGGTAAGCAGATGGTGGTCTGAGGCGACATCTGCTCCCCTCCTCACTCGAACATCTTGAAGGGATCTTCTAAATTTCTTGCTAATGCAGATATGGTCTATTTGGTTCTCTGTTGTATGGTCAGGTGAGACCCAAG
>BTPG01000004.1:143776733-144016733 GCA_036245525.1 Semisulcospira habei | reverse complement strand
CAAATGACGCACAGGTTCTTCTTCTTCTGAGAGTCAGAGAAAAACCGAACGAAGAAGGAAACACGCCTAGGAAAGACAATTACAACAAAATGTATTACTATGATCAATGAATTAATATTATTTACATTAATGTATAATATTAAAGTATGCAATTCGCTACTTATCTTGGCAGTGTGAAGATGCTAGTGGCCACTTAACGAGTGGGTAGGGAAAAGCACTGACAAGAGAAAGAACTGTGCATTTATTGCCACTGAGTATAGATGTAGGTGAAAAGATATAGGAAAGAGGGGGTGGGGGATGCTAAGTAAGTGACGGAAAACACTAAAGGCTGAAGGTATTGTCAGAATAGGTTTTTAATTTATGGTACGTCTGCGCAATTTTATTAAAAAATGTTTTACCACCATACGCAGGGGGGTTGTTTCCAACTTTTTATTTGGGACCTTTCAACCCGGCATAACAGGCCTCCCCGACGCGAGACCGGCTTTCAGTGGCTGGAAAATCAAACGCGCGAGGGGGGGGGGGTAGGGGGGGGGGGCTGCGGGTCCAGACTCTCACCAATCGCCAAAATGTAAATATCAAACGGAAGGGGGGGGGGGGGGGACTCATGGGCATGTGTGTCAGAACTCGCCAAAATATTAAACAGGAAAAGGGGAGGGGGGGGGAGGTGGGTGTTTGTTCCAGGGTCTTTGTTATAGAAATTTCAAGATTTTTTTTCTTCGGTGTGTGTGTGTGTGTGTGTGTGTGTGGGGGGGGGGGGGTCTAAAAACCCCTGGACCCCCCCCCCCGATCCTCCCCTGATATTATATGAGTTAATGGTGTAATTTGCTGTGGTGTGTTCCACAGGTGACTGCCGGCATGACCTACGTCTTCACCTTCGTGCCCGTGGAAGAGTCCGAGTGCCGAAAGACTGGCATGTGTAATGCAGCCACTCTCCGGCCCTGCAAGATCAAGGCTCGCGGCATGGTAAGTCCGGCCTGTAGTCCCGTAAGATGAAGCGTCATTTTTAACCCCCATCTTAACCGTCATTCTTAACCCCTTCACTGCTGAGACAAGACGATCGCTACCCAGCTGCAAAAAGGCAGAAACCCTCATGAGCCCCCCGCAGTGGCGAGGCTAGGACTCGTGAGGATGTCACATGTCTCTTGTTAGTCCCGTGTTTCTTTATGCCTGCTTTGCTCCCGTATAATTTGTGTTCTTCACGCTGAATGTCGGTCGTGATCATTGGCAGCGAAGGTTAACTCATTCGCGGCCAGCCGCATCCGGATGCGCGGCCTAAGCCGCGCATCCGGATGCGGCTGGCCGCGAATGAGTTAACCTCTTCTCTGCTGAGAAAAAAAAGTGAACACAATCGAACTGCACGAGGGAAGGATCCTCATGAGTGTCCGTGTCGTGTTGGCTGGCTGGGCATATTTCGTGTTGAACTCAAACATACGTTTTCAGAAACACTGCTTGCGTCCACTGGCAGTAAAGGGTTAACCCCATAGCGGACGCAGCCATCGGTGCTGTAAAAAAAAAACACCGGTGGATGCGGGACTCATGAGGATCAAGCCTCCTTGTGTCCATGTTGCTGTTGCGCCTGGGGATCTTTGAGGTTAAATTTACGATTTCAAAAACACGATCTGCGTCTAGACAGCGACCACTGGCAGTATAAGGGTTAACACATTTAAACACGATCTGCGTCTAGACAACGACCACTGGCAGTATAGGAGTTAACACGTTTAACACGATCTGCGTCTAGACAGCGACCACTGGCAGTATAGGTGTTATCATGTTTAAACACGATCTGTGTCTAGACAGCGACCACTGGCAGTATAGGGGTTAACACGTTTAAACACGATCTGTGTCTAGACAGCGACCACTGGCAGTATATGGGTTAACACATTTAAACACGATCTGCGTCTAGACAGCAACCACTGGCAGTATAGAGGTTAACGCCGCATTTAAACACGATCTGCGTCTAGACAGAGACCACTGGCAGTATAAGGTTTAACACATTAAACACGATCTGCGTCTAGACAGCGACCACTGGCAGTATAGGGGTTAACACGTTTAACGCGATCTGCGTCTAGACAGCGACCACTGGCAGTATCAGGGTTAACACGTTTAAACACGATCTGCGTCTAGACAGCGACCACTGGCAGTATAGGGGTTGACACGTTTAAACACGATCTGCGTCTAGACAGCGACCACTGGCAGTATAGGGGTTAACACGTTTAACGCGATCTGCGTCTAGACAGCGACCACTGGCAGTATAAGGGTTAACACATTTAAACACGATCTGCGTCTAGACAGCGACCACTGACAGTATAAGGGTTAACACATTTAAACACAATCTGCGTCTAGACAGCGACCACTGGCAGTATAGGGGTTAACACGTTTAAACACGATCTGCGTCTAGACAGCGACCACTGGCAGTATAGGGGATAACACGTTTAAACACGATCTGCGTCTAGACAGCGACCACTGGCAGTATAGGGGTTAACACGTTTAACACGATCTGCGTCTAGACAGCGACCACTGGCAGTATAGGGATTAAAACATTTAAACAGGATCTGCGTCTAGACAGCGACCACTGGCAGTATAGGGTTAACACATTTAAACAGGATCTGCGTCTAGACAGCGACCACTGGCAGTATAGGAGTTAATACGTTTAAACACGATCTGCGTCTAGACAGCGACCACTGGCAGTATAGGGGTTAACACGTTTAACACGATCTGCGTCTAGACAGCGACCACTGGCAGTATAGGGATTAAAACATTTAAACATGATCTGCGTCTAGACAGCGACCACTGGCAGTATATGGGTTAACACATTTAAACACGATCTGCGTCTAGACAGCGGCCACTGGCAGTATAGGGGTTAACGCATTTAAACACGATCTGCGTCTAGACAGCGACCACTGGCAGTATAATGTTTAACACATTTAAACACGATCTGCGTCTAGACAGCGACCACTGGCAGTATAGGAGTTAACACGTTTAACACGATCTGCGTCTAGACAGCGACCACTGGCAGTATAGGGGTTAACACGTTTAAACACGATCTGTGTCTAGACAGTGACCACTGGCAGTATAGGGGTTAACACGTTTAACACGATCTGCGTCTAGACAGCGACCACTGGCAGTATATGGGTTAACACATTTAAACACGATCTGCGTCTAGACAGCAACCACTGGCAGTATAGGGGTTAACGCATTTAAACACGATCTGCGTCTAAACAGCGACCACTGGCAGTATAAGGTTTAACACATTAAACACGATCTGCGACTAGACAGCGACCACTGGCAGTATAGGGGTTAACACGTTTAACGCGATCTGCGTCTAGACAGCGACCACTGGCAGTATCAGGGTTAACACGTTTAAACACGATCTGCATCTAGACAGCGACCACTGGCAGTATAGGGGTTGACACGTTTAAACACGATCTGCTTCTAGACAGCGACCACTGGCAGTATAGGGGTTAACACGTTTAAACACGATCTGCGTCTAGACAGCGACCACTGGCAGTATAGGGATTAAAACATTTAAACATGATCTGCGCCTAGACAGCGACCACTGGCAGTGTAAGGGTTAACACATTTAAACACGATCTGCGTCTAGACAGCGACCACTGGCAGTATAGGGATTAAAACATTTAAACATGATCTGCGTCTAGACAGCGACCACTGGCAGTATATGGGTTAACACATTTAAACACGATCTGCTTCTAGACAGCGACCACTGGCAGTGTAAGGGTTAACACATTTAAACACGATCTGCGTCTAGGCAGCAACCACTGGCAGTATAGGGGTTAACGCATTTAAACACGATCTGCGTATAGACAGCGACCACTGGCAGTATAATGTTTAACACATTTAAACACGATCTGCGTCTAGACAGCGACCACTGGCAGTATAGGGTTAACACGTTTAACACGATCTGCGTCTAGACAGCGACCACTGGCAGTATAGGGGTTAACACGTTTAAATACGATCTGCGTCTAGACAGCGACCACTGGCAGTATAATGTTTAACACATTTAAACACGATCTGCGTCTAGACAGCAACCACTGGCAGTATAGGGGTTAACGCATTTAAACACGATCTGCGTCTAGACAGCGACCACTGGCAGTATCAGGGTTAACACGTTTAAACACGATATGGGTCTAGACAGCGACCACTGGCAGTATAGGGGTTGACACGTTTAAACACGATCTGCGTCTAGACAGCGACCACTGGCAGTATAGGGGTTAACACGTTTAAACACGATCTGCGTCTAGACAGCGACCACTGGCAGTAAAGGGTTTAAAACATTTAAACACGATCTACGTCTAGACAGCGACCACTGGGAGTACAGGGGTTAACACATTTAAACACGATCTGCGTCTAGACAGCGACCACTGGGAGTACAGGGGTTAACACATTTAAACACGATCTGCGTCTAGACAGCGACCACTGGCAGTGTAAGAGTTAACACATTTAAACACGATCTGCGTCTAGACAGCGACCACTGGCAGTGTAAGGGTTAACATATTTAAACACGATCTGCGTCTAGACAGCGACCACTGGCAGTGTAAGGGTTAACCCATTTAAGTACGATCTGCGTCTAGACAGCGACCACTGGCAGTGTAAGGGTTAACATATTTAAACACGATCTGCGTCTAGACAGCGACCACTGGCAGTGTAAGGGTTAACCCATTTAAGTACGATCTGCGTCTAGACAGCGACCACTGGCAGTGTAAGGGTTAACACATTTAAACACGATCTGTGTCTAGACAGCGACCACTGGCAGTATAGGGATTAAAACATTTAAACACGATCTGCGTCTAGACAGCGACCACTGGCAGTATATGGGTTAACACATTTAAACACGATCTGCGTCTAGACAGCGACCACTGGCGGTGTAAGGGTTAACGCATTTAAACATGATCTGCGTCTAGACAGCGACCACTGGCAGTATAAGGTTTAACATATTAAACACGATCTGCGTCTAGACAGCGACCACTGGCAGTATAGGGGTTAACACGTTTAACGCGATCTGCGTCTAGACAGCGACCACTGGCAGTATAGGGGTTAACACGTTTAAACACGATCGGCGTCTAGACAGCGACCACTGGCAGTATCAGGGTTAACACGTTTAAACACGATCTGCGTCTAGACAGCGACCACTGGCAGTATAGGGATTAAAACATGTAAACACGATCTGCGTCTAGACAGCGACCACTGGCAGTATAGGGGTTAACACATGTAAACACGATCTGCTTCTAGACAGTGACCACTGGCAGTATGGTGTTAACACATTTAAACACGATCTGCGTCTAGACAGCGACCACTGGCAGTATAGGGGTTAACACATTTAAACACGATCTGCTTCTAGACAGTGACCACTGGCAGTATGGGGTTAACACATTTAAACACGATCTGCGTCTAGACAGCGACCACTGGCAGTATAGGGGTTAACGCATTTAAACACGATCTGCGTCTAGACAGCGACCACTGGCAGTATACGGGTTAAAACATTTAAACACTATCTGCGTCTAGACAGCGACCACTGGGAGTACAGGGGTTAAACATTTAAACACGATCTGCGTCTAGACAGCGACCACTGGGAGTACAGGGGTTAACACATTTAAACACGATCTGCATCTAGACAGCGACCACTGGGAGTACAGGGGTTAACACATTTAAACACGATCTGCGTCTAGACAGCGACCACTGGGAGTACAGGGGTTAACACATTTAAACACGATCTGCATCTAGACAGCGACCACTGGGAGTACAGGGGTTAACACATTTAAACACGATCTGCGTTTAGACAGCGACCACTGGCAGTGTAAGAGTTAACACATTTAAACATGATCTGCGTCTAGACAGCGACCACTGGCAGTGTAAGGGTTAACATATTTAAACACGATCTGCGTCTAGACAGCGACCACTGGCAGTGTAAGGGTAACCCATTTAAGTACGATCTGCGTCTAGACAGCGACCACTGGCAGTATATGGGTTAACACATTTAAACACGATCTGCGTCTAGACAGCGACCACTGGCAGTATAGGGATTAAAACATTTAAACACGATCTGCGTCTAGACAGCGACCACTGGCAGTATAGGGGTTAACACGTTTAACCCCGATACACTACAGCAGGAGATGAAATGACCATGTTTATTCAAGCGTAGTGGTAGAATAACTTGGCCCCTAATGGCGCAAGCTAATCTGGCACTACCCTTGAATTATCATGGTCGATCCATCTACTACAACTCATATATAGGCGTTACTTGACACTTCCTAAATGCGGCGGTGGGCTTAAATGGGTCAAATTTATAAAATGAACACTCTTCTTTTTGTGCAGAAAAAGAGATGCACCCTGACCGTACAATGGCAAAGCTGGATGAACCCTGCCTACAAGCTGACCAGAAGTTCATGCGTCGCATAGCACAGATCGACCCTGACACCTCAAGAATAGTGTTTGGCTAGCTGGGTGCAACAGGCGACACGCTATCCATACACTATACTTGATCTATAATGGCTAGTATTCGTTGATTTTGACAGTGCCAAAGGGGCTTAGGAGGACCTTTATGTTTTAGCGTCGACACTTACGGACATTTATTGAAATCATCCGCTGCTGTGATGTGCACCTGCGTCACAGGCATGTAGATGACGTAGAATTTGTTTTCGTGGAACCAAAAGCAAAGAACGCACCACGCACAGACTGGAACTTTTAAATGTAATAAACAGGTAAAAACGACAAGTATTTTATTTTGTGCATGTATGTATGTATGTATGTATGTGTGTATTAAAAAAAAGTCTGTGTGTGTGTGTCTGTGTGTGTCTGTGTGTATGTATGTATGTGTGTGTGTATGTATGTATGTATGTATGTATGTATGTATGTATGTATGTATGTATGTATGTATGTATGTATGTATGTATGTATGTGTGTCTGTATGTATGCAGCTAAACAGAGACGCAAAGACATTTCCATAGACTATCCAGTCAAACACCCAGAGAGTGAGCGATGTGCATGCGACGTGGTGGCACGGCTGTTCAAGCAGTGCTCTGTTGTCGCATGCGCAATCTCTGAGTGTGCAATTAATCAGGTCTTTGTGCGCGTGTGTACATGAAGGAATGAGGGGCGGTCCGTGGCGCAGTGGTTAAGGCGCCTGCCACCAATGCCAAAGGTGCGAGGTTCGATACCGGGTTTTCGGCGTCGGGCGGACCGTCGGGGGTTCTTTCTTCTGGTACTCCGGTTCTTCCACCCCCCACCCACCCCCACCCCCACATTTTGGTACCGGTTTCAGGCCACTTTACAAATTTCAAATACAAGCGATCAAAAATCTCTGTAACTTCAGTAGCTGAACTGGCCCTTCGTCTGTCTTGTACTGTGTTTGTCTTAAATGGCGTAAATCCGTGTCTGTTACGTGAGTGTGCGTGTTGGGTTTTAGTTCGCGGCGCTTTGAGTCGATTTGCCCAAAAATTGAGAAAAAGCGCTTATATAATAACGGTATTATTATTATTATTGTTAATGAGTAAATTGTTGCTGTGTGTGTGTGTGTGTGTGTGTGTGTGTGTGTGTGTGTGTGTGTGTGTGTGTGTGTGTGTGTGTTTCATTAGTATAGCTGTCTCAGCACTGCCAGTTCTTCGACAATGCAAATAGTCGTTTGTTTGATAGTATTAGAGCGGCGGAAGTGATTTCACGTGAGCGCAAGAAGTGACCACATTGAGAAATTCTCTGTAGCAACCGTTGTGAATCTATTACGAGAATAAAGTCCTGTTGATATGTGTGTGTGTGTGTGTGTGTGTGTGTCCCTGTGTGTGTGTGTGTGTGTGTGTGTGTGTGTGTGTGTGTGTGTGTGTGTGTGTGTGTGTGTGTGTGTGTGCGTGCACAAAACCCCTGAATTGGACCTGAGACTGAGAGTGCAAGCGCATCGCAATACAAGGTCAGTGATGACGAGGAGTTTGTTCCTGGCTCGAGCTCACAGGATTCAGACGGTGTGTCACCATCAATCTCTGGGGTCTCTGACACAGACAGTATTGTATTGAATATGTTAAATATGTTAGATTTCAAGATGGCTGGTTCAGGGTGGGCAGGTGTCAGTGAAGCAAGTACCAGCAAGGTGAAGTGTGCGTTAGGGGGTGAATTAGGGGATGGCAATGACAATGTGGATAGGCAGAAGGAACATGACGTTGGGGGTGGAGAAAGAGCGCTTACCGAAGAAACGAGTGTGTACGTGTCGCAGAGAGGGAAAGGAAAGTACAAATGGGACAAGAAACATGCATGCAAATTTTGTGGCAAGCTTGTCTTGAAAATGAGAACACACTTACAAGATGTCCATGCAGATGAGGCAGACGTTGCTAAAATTTTGATGATAAAAAAGGGACTAAGCAGAGACGTCAAGCATGGTTCAAAATACAAGATGAGGGTGATTACATGCATAACGTTGCCGTTCTTGAAAAGAAATCAGGATGTTTGATTCCTAAGTATCACACCAAAACTAGTAAGGTAGACGACCTTCTCGCCTGTAGCCATTGCAAAGGGCTCTATCAAAAAAAGCTGATCTCTGTACACTCAAAAAGTTGCTGTCAGAAACAAGGAGGGTTTCAGTTCGCTAAGAGAGGTGAGGCTGCTCGATGTGGGAGGCTAATGCTTCCAATACCCTTAGACGTTGACTTTTCCTTCTATCATAAGGTTTTAGCCAGACAGAGAGATGATGAGATAAGCCGTCTCATCAGAACTGACCCCTTGCTTCTGGTGTATGGAAAGAGATTATTTGACCACAGGGACATTGAAGAACACACGACTGGGCAAATCAGCTCCAGGATGTGGGAGTTAGGGAGACTATTAAAGATTCTTAGAGTGAGGTCAGAAATGAAAATCGCAAGTTTAAATGCTGTGATCAATTCAGCTAGCTTTGATCATGTTGTAGTGGCTGTAAAAGAGCTAGCAGATTTTGATGAGGACACACATCAGTTCAAAAAGGCAATCTCGCAATGCGCATAGGCCATGCTTTGAAAAAATGTTCACAGATCAAACAGTCGCAGGCATCCAAACAGCTTGGGCATGGTTCAGATGACAGGTGGCGACAGGAGTTCTCTGAGGCACAGCGGGTTGACTCTGTCTTCACCGGGGAGTGGTACAATTGTGTGTCAGCTACAGCAGCCCAGCCGGTCGGGAAAATGACCATGAACAAACCCAAGCTGATCCCATCATGTGAAGATGTGAGGAAGGTCCAACAGCTTCTTGAGACAAGGATGGTTTTGGACAGTGGTTAAAGCAACTCTTTGCGCTATATCACTTTTCAACTGAAAACGAGGGGAAGAAGTTCAGAGAATGAAGGTATAATAATAATAATAACAAAGGTAATTTGTATAGCGCCTAATCACCAAGGTGCTCTAGGCGCTTTACAATCACAGTAATGAAACAGTGAAGCAGAACACAGACTTCCAGAATGCTAAGATTGGATCGATCACCAACCAAGATATCTTGAAAGGTCTCACAGAGGTTGAGAAGAAAATGGTGAATCATTTTCAGCGAGTGGAAATCAGAGGCAAGTTTAATAGGAGTGTTCCCATTTTGCTGACGAAGAAGATGATGACAACTGTGGACAGAATCCTTCAAATGAGGCAATCAATGCCAGCTCTCGCTGGTTCCCAGTACATCTTTGCCACACCTTCTGGTCAGAGGCCTTACAGAGTCCATGATGTTCTGAAGGAACATGCGCTACAAGGACAAGTGTCAAACCCAGCCATGTTCACATTTACTCAGTTACGGAAGCAGGTTGCAACTTTGGCTCAGTCCATGGCCATCTCGGAGTTAGACCAGGATCATCTGGCAGACTTCCTTGGTCATGATATTCGGATACATCGCCATATCTACCGCCAACCTCAAGACGTACTTCAAAAGGCAAAAGTGGCAAAGATTCTTCTGTCAGTTAACAATGGGATGACAGATTTTGAGAGTTGCATTAGAGCTGAACTGGGCGACGATGAAGAGATTGACTTTGACAATGAAGACAAATCAGAAACTCGCAGAGAGATCTCGGGGGAAACGGCACCTGTGAATGAAGTAAATAGCAAGTCAACAACACAGAAATCAATGAGCATGACCGAGAAAACACGTCCAGAGCCTGATGACAATCTAGATAGTTTTGATGATGACAGTTCTGCGTCAGCTCCTGTTCGAAAGAAAGCTAGATTTACAAGGAAACCATGGGGGAAAGCTGAAGAGAAAGCTGTTGAAACTCGTTTCAAGACACACCTCGTCGTGAACAAACTTCCTGGAAAGGCCGAGATACAGCAGGCAATCGCAGAAGAGCCCGCACTTTGACATAGGCGCTGGACAAACATTAAGGATTACATCCACAACAGACTGAAAAAGTTACAAAAAAAATGAATTGAGATTCTCCGACACTCGTGTCATTTTCGTTTTCATACAGATTTATTACAAGACTGTTCATTATTATTGGGTTGGTTTCAGCATGTATAGCTTGTTTTTATCCGATGGACACCTGGACCATTTTGTATACTGTATAATTGCAAAAGGAAACAGCCGGCTGGGGACGAAAGACAATAATAAGATAAGAAAACCATTGACAACGTAAAGATTTATTACCAGAGTGTTATTATGGGGTTGGTCTGCGTGGATCATTTTGTATACTGTATAACATTTAAAACTTTGAAAATGGAACTGTAAATGGAACAACGGTTGGGGACGAGAAACAATAATAAAGGGTAAGAAAACCATTGTCAACATAAAGATTTATTACAAGAGTGCTACTATGGGGTTGGTCCGCCTGGATCATTTGGTGTACTGTATATAACATGCAAAACTTTGAAAATGGAACTGCAAATGGAACAATGGTTGGGGACGAGAGACAATAATAAGGGGTAAGAAAACCATTGTCAACATAAAGATTTATTACAAGAGTGCTACTATGGGGTTGGTCCACCTGGATCATTTGGTGTACTGTATATAACATGTAAAACTTTGAAAATGGAACTGTAAATGGAACAACGGTTGGGGACGAGAGACAATAATAAAGGGTAAGAAAACCATTGTCAACATAAAGATTTATTACAAGAGTGCTACTATGGGGTTGGTCCGCCTGGATCATTTGGTATACTGTATATAACATGTAAAACTTTGAAAATAGAACTGCAAATGGAACAACGGTTGGGGACGAGAGACAATAATAAGGGGTAAGAAAACCATTGTCAACATAAAGATTTATTACAAGAGTGCTACTATGGGGTTGGTCTACCTGGATCATTTGGTGTACTGTATATAACATGTAAAACTTTGAAAATGGAACTGCAAATGGAACAACGGTTGGGGACGAGAGACAATAATAAGGGGTAAGAAAACCATTGTCAACATAAAGATTTATTACAAGAGTGCTACTATAGGGTTGGTCCACCTGGATCATTTGGTATACTGTATAACATTTAAAACTCTGCAAATGAAACAGCTGTTGGGGACGAAAGACAATAATAAGATAAAAAGAAACAAACATTGTCAACATAAAGACTTACTACAAGAACGTTATTATTCGGTTGTTTTCAGCTTGTATAGCTATGTTTTTATCTGATGTACACCTGGATCATTTTGTATGCTGTGTAACATTAACCTTACTTTGCAACTAAACAGTGGCCCCCACCCGGGTCTGCCCTGGGGGACTTGGGTGGGGTCAATTACTTTTTAGTTCCTAGGGTCACCCTGGTCAGCCCCAAAGGGTGGGGTTTCCTCTCAATTCTGGGGCATGTGTTTCTGTCAACCCTTGGTCAATTAACTTGTATTTTTCTTTTTTAAGCTCTCCCTACTGTCTGCGCTGCCTGTATCTCTTGAAAAGAAGTACCCAACGGAGAAAGAAACACTCTTAGAAAAGATGGTTACAACACAATTTATTAATATTTCGGGTAAATCTGCTTTGTGAAAACAGACAAACAAACAGAGAGATCCGTCGCTACTTATCTTCATTCGCAGAAGGAATGGGGCACATTCCTTCTGTGAACAAAGATAAGTAGCGACTGATTTCTCTGTTTGTTTGTTTGTCTGTTTTGACAAGGCAGATTTACCCAAAATCTTACTAAATTGTGTTGTAACCGTCTTTTCTAAGCGTGTGTCTTTCTCCGTTGGGCACTTCTTTGCATTTTACATGATTGGCATTCACCTTTTGTGTCTGAATATTTTTATTTTTATTTTTTTTTTTTGGGGGGGGGAGGGGGGGGAAGAGGGGGAGGGTGGTGGTGGTGTATCTCTCTTGATTTTGGATGTGTGTTGCTAAATGGTCTTAGGTTTATTTAGCGTATTAGACCGGCTGGCGACATACATTCAATATTCTGTTCATTATTTTATTTTATTTTTTTCCCCTTCATTATCAGTGTTGGCACGTCCTGAAAAAGTCGAGACGTTTAGCAATGTACAACCAATCGGGACGAAAGACAATAATAAGATAAGAAAACCATTGTCAACATGATAAAGATTTATTACAAGAGTGTTATTATTTCAGTGTGTATAGCTTGTTTTTATCTGATGTAAGTCTGGATCGTTTTGGAAATGTCTGTAATTTTTTTTTGTTACTATAAAGTACACTTTGCATACTGTGCATTGTTTCTAAAGTCACAGGAAGCATAAACCTTAGCTGAGTTGGTATACCTCGCCCTCTACCTAGGTTAAACGCACCAGCGGTGCCATTGTTACTATTTTCGCACCAGACCGGTCGCTCGGACCGGTCATGTGCACCAGAACTGTGCGCACAGGTTGGCTTCTGCACTTGTAGTGTGGTCTCGTACGTTCACGCGGAAGATTGTGATCGCAGTCAAAAAAAAAAAAAAGAAGGTTTGTTTGCGGTTTTAACTTGTAGCCACGCCTTTTAACTCCCAGTTTTGTGTTGAGATGGCGGAGGCTTGTGTCATGCCCCACACCTCTGAATCAAGTCTATTGTACATGTAGTGTGCTCATTTCTCGAACTTCAACTTTGACGGTGCTTTCTGCTGCAAACGACGCAGATGTAGCAAAAATCACCTCCCTTGAGGATTTTAAAAAGCTATTTTTCAAATCTGCCAAATTGTGTAATGTTTCGTGGTGCTAGCATAAGGATGGATGCATTATTGCTGGATTGCATATATGGGAAAGGGTTTATTCTTTATTCATGTTATTTTGCAGCAATCAAACGAAGCTCGCGTGATTCTTTCTCCGAGGTTGCCCATTACAG
Source organism: Semisulcospira habei (assembly GCA_036245525.1). NCBI lineage: Eukaryota > Metazoa > Mollusca > Gastropoda > Semisulcospiridae > Semisulcospira > Semisulcospira habei. The sequence continues at coordinate 144,003,544 of BTPG01000004.1, read as the reverse complement.
GTGCAGAAAGCACACGCTCTAAACCGATCGGGTGCACCAGACCGGTCCGAGTGACCGATCTGGTGCCAAAATAGCAACATTGGCACTGCTGGTGCATTTAACCTAGGCACTGGACGAGGTATACCAACTCGGCTAAACTTTATTGTCGCACTTGCTAGAACTCAGTATTATATTTCTCTCTCCATTTTATGAATAGAGGCACATAAGTCGCGGAAACCCTTTACATGCCGAACTTGGGCAAGAACTAGTTTTCCTCATCACAAAGTTGCCAGAAAAAGGTTTGACTGCTCTTGATTGTTTGATTTGAAGTGTTTACAAACAATTACTGTGTTTTTATATGCATGCACCTTTGATGTGATTAATAAAGGCTGAAGTTTCAAGTGATTTCTTATTTTGTCAGTTAATTTATTAATGTCAGTGTTCTGTTTTGTCACTTTAACTCATTCTACCCCAAGACCGGAATCCCCAAATGTTAAAGTCGTCTTCTGAAAACTGCGTTGCAGGGCAGGACACAGATCGACCACGATAGTTCAAGGGTTATGCCAGAATAGCTTGGCGGACATAGGCGCCAAGCTAGTCTGGCATCAGCCTTGAACTATCATGGTCGATCTTTATTTTGATCTGGTGTGTCTGGGGTAGAATAAGTTAAGTGTTAGTTTCTTCGTCTGGGTCTTTTTCGATCTTTCATATTTTTCCACACTTTTTAACCCGCATCATACTGAGGCTAAAAGCTTCAAATTTGTACACTGCCATATATGCCAGCTACATTACATAACTTACAGATGAGGACATAGACCAATGGCATTATTAGTTCAAGGGTGATGCCAGAATAGCTTGGCGCCTAGAACATCTTCAGTCTGTCAAGTACCAATACAACAGACCGGTCGAACGACATTTCAATCAGGCCGACCACTCCGTCTCGGACATTCGGGTTAAAGGCCTCAGGCTTATGCAAGCCAGTACTGTCTGGGCCAGGAAAGACCGTGAACAATTTCTGATTAATAAACTGGGCACTGTGGCGCCACTCGGGATGAATATGAAAGATTAACATTTTTTACCTTGCTTGGTTCTGCTAACTGTACCTTTACCTCACTGTGTCGCTTCTGTTTTACTACTCACTAACCAGATAGGTGAGGCTGGCACTGGTTGATATGTATACTTCCCTTGGGGACTTTCTCAGCGCTGGCCGAACGTTTAGTTGGATCCCTTGCCCTTCCCTGTCGGGCGCTCGGTCTCTGGCTCACGGATTGATGCGCGGTTGTGGGGCGGGGCGATCGTGTGCATCCCTTGGGGATGTATGTGGTCGTCTTGTTGTGTGCCTGTGTGTTTTCTGTGGGCTGCTGGGTGCCTGTTGGGTGGGGCTGGTGGCTCTGGCTGGTTGTCTTCCCCCCCCCCCCATCTCTATCTCTCTCTTCCTCCCCCCCCCTATCCCCTTTAACACTTCTCTCTAGCCCTCTTTCTCTCTTTTCACGTTTTCCTTTACCCTTTTCCCCCCCTTCTTCCTCCCCCCCCCGCCCCCGTTTCTCTCTCTCTCTCTCCCCCCCCCCCCCAACCTATTTTTATTATTTATTTATTTATTTTTTTAATTTAATTTTTTTTTTTTAGTTACCCTTGAAGACGGTTTCACAACTACCTACTCTCCACTTATACTGATATTCTCTTACTGAATTTGATTATTTGCTTTGTTTCAATGACTTCTTACTTGTTGTGTACCGTGCTAAATGCTGGTTCCCCCCCCCCCCCCCCCCCCCGGGGTCCTCCCGTTTTTCCCGGAGGTAGTCCTCAACTTGAAGGTGATATAGAGTTTGCCTTCGGGTTGGTGTTTAGCAGGCTTTGTGTATTAGCCTACTTCGTGCCCAAGGGTACTCCCCGTTCGTTCTCTCTCTCTTTCTCTCTCTCCCTCTTGCTGTCTCTCTCTCTCTCTCTCTCTCTCTTTCTCTGGCCTCACATACACGCATTTCCTTTTGCTCGCTCCTGCGCGTGCTTACACACACTCTTGTCTCTCGTGTTCAGTTTCTCACTTGCCCGAGTCTCTCTCTTATGATTTTTTCGTTGACGGCATTTTCATTTTTACTTTTTACGCACTTTTGTTCTTCCTTTTCTTTTATTTTATTTTACGTCACCTCCTTCAGTTGCCACATTCCTTCTGCAAATGAAGATAAGTAGCGGCTAATCTCTCTGTTTGTTTGTCTATTTTGACAAAGGGTATTTACCCGAAATATTAATAAATTGTGTTGTACCCGTCTTTTCTAAGCGTGTTTCTTTCTCCGTTGGGTACTTCTTTGCAAGTTTATTTCAGTGATCAAATTAAAATCATCAGCAAGTAAACATGTATACACATTTACGATAAAATAATTTTGAAAGTAATATTTTTAATGCCGTAAGCACACTTGCGTCGCTAGTTTCAAAATAGCGAGATGCCTTCGAACGAAGTCTATCAGACGCGCACGGTTTTGCTTCTGAAGTGAGAAAGAGATTAATTTGGGTTTTAACTTTGTAGTACATCTTATCAACGTCATATGCGTTTATTTTTCTTGGTCTTGAAAGCAACCTTTCTCGTAAAACTCAGTCTTTTGTGGGAGGAAAGCACTTTTTGTCCAGATACCACATGCATGTTGTTGGTTTGTTTTCCAGCCTACAGGCTGTAAGTGTGGGCCTGCTCTCTTTTGATCAGTGTAGATGGGATTTTTAACTTGTCAAGCATGATTTGTCCATCTGGTCTTGGGCACAAGCCAGGCAGAATGAACTCCTTCTCCGAAGCCTTTCCATCTAAATCACTATGCCCAGCTGAACACCTAAATGTTGGAATTTTTGTTTTTGCAACTAGCGCAACCAATCCGCACTCAAGTACTCACAAGTACTCTTATGATCAAGCTTTGTCAGGACTGAGACACCATACAGATAGTAGCAATCTCCATTATATTACATGTTTTATTATTGATTCATTTATTGATTCATTTGTTTATTAACTTACATATTTATCATTTATTTATGTATTTAATAATGGTTAGAAGGAAATCCTTGATGCACACAAGCACTAGTGGTATGGTGGTGGCCACCAAGTAGAGGAAAGGAAGAAATATTTCAATACAAATACATATGTGCACGTTCATAATCTATCCTTTACTTAGCATGCTTATGTCCCAGGTATCTTCGACTTATTGAATTTTATTTATTTATTTAATGTACACATTTGCTTATTTAATTAATGAATTTATCTTTTAAAATTATTATTATTTTTGTTTGTGTGTTTGTGGTGTAGGTTTTGTACATACACATCAGCATACAACATGAAAACATACACATATATGGTAATCTGTGCCATATCCCGCTCCCAACCCTACCCCACATACACACACAAAACCGCAAAACCCCCACCAAAAGACATGCACAAATGTATACTGATGGGCATTAGTGGAAAACCTATATAGAGACTTGTGGTCAACAAAGTGGCTTGTATTGACTGCCTGTATTTTACCTGCCCACATACAAATCTCATTTATACAGCTAATCACCCTGCACATGCAGCCATTAGTTCTGTGAACATTACTGTTGTCCTCATGCATAGGGGCACCAAAACACAGAGATGAGGCCACACCTAACAAGAACTGCCATAACTAATGGGCATACGCAGCACCTTTGTAAACAGCACCAGCGGACAAATGCACAGCACACCGACATCATGGATGATGCCACCACTGATCACTTCAAACAATAAGCTGCTCAATACACATTGATTAGTGATACCGAGAAACTAGCCTGCACATACAGCCATCAGTCCTGTAAATAGTACCGGTGGCCACATGCACAGTGGCACCAAACTTAAAGATGAGGCCACCACTGACATCTCAAACAAAACGCTAACTACACACACATATCAATGATACAGTCAACCTCCGTGTGCGTTAGACAGGACGTGCTTGAAGTCTGGGACTGTAAGTCTTCAAGCGAAATGACAAAGGCGGTTAGAGAATGAAAAAACAGCAGCAAGTACATGTATTTTGCAACTAGGGCTATTCATTGCGGATATGTCGGTCAAACTGCTCACTGAGTTGGCAGAGTTTGAACTCCGTCAGCTCTGGGCCATATAAGGCACACAGAGTATATATCGGTCAGTGCACACAGAACATGAGGTACACTGCAGTCGCAAGTGCCGGAACCCCTATCAGTCTTAAGTAGGCCTACACACGAACTTATTCTTAGCAGATGATACTGACAAATTAACTGGATGATACATTCGACAGCCACACTCTATGTGCACCTGTGAAATAAGGCTGTGACAATATACGAGTTAGGCTGTACCAGATCGTTTTCAAGATGGCGCTGCGGTGGCGGCGACACGTCTGCCTTGTGTGAATGTTTTAGTGTTTTTTTTCATAATCTAAACTACAACCGTGAGTGAGTGACAAAGCTGTCAATATGAATTATCGGATAAGAAATGCTGTGGTGTGCCTGCTGGTGACCAGTTTGGTCTCCAGCAGGGGATTGACGGAAGTTTCTTTTTGTCCTTTGACAACTCCGATCCGGTACAACATGGCGGAGCTGCTTGATATTCGTTCAATGATGATGATGGCTGTGCGACCTACTCTAGACCTGCCATCCGAGATTAAGACCAGGAAGCGTGGCAGTAAGGGCGGGGTGAGAGCAAGGAACAAAAGACGAGCTTTCAAACCGTTTCTGCCTTCTGCCATCATTGGTAACGTACAGTCATTGCAAAACAAACTCGATGAACTCGTTGCCAATGTACAACATGCTGACCATTTTCGAACGTGCAGCATCATGTGCTTTACTGAGACCTGGCTACATAGCAACATAACAGACGATAGTGTTGCAATTGATGGATTTTCTTCATTTAGATATGACAGACATAAAGATTCTGGGAAAAAGAAGGGGGTGGACTTTGTGTGTACGTAAACACGAAGTGGTGTAATCTGAACAACGTGTCGCTGACGTACACATTCTGTTCCGGCGACAGACGTTGAAATCATGACAGTGAGCGCACGCCCCTACTACCTTCGCGGGAATTTTCACACGTTTTAGTAACGAATGTGTACGTACCACCATCAGCTAACGACAAAGGAGCCGCCGATATCATCGCTAACCATCTGCATGACTGATCTTGACACTCGCGCGCCCGACGCGTTCAAGTGTGTCACGGGTGACGTCAATCACTGCAATTTAAAGAATGTTCTATCCAGACCAAAAAGGTGACTGCCAAGCGTGTAATATGCAAAGAAGTACCCAACGGAGAAAGAAACACGCTTAGAAAAGACGGGTACAACACAATTTATTAATATTTCGGGTAAATACCCTTTGTCAAAATAGACAAACAAACAAACAGAGAGATTAGCAGCTACTTATCTTCATTGGCAGAAGGAATGTGGCAACCATTCCTTCTGCCAATGAAGATAAGTAGCGGCTAATCTTTCTAAGCGCGTTTCTTTCTCCGTTGGGTACTTCAAAGAATGTTCTGCCAGGGTTCCACCAACAAGTGACGTGTACAACACAAGGGGACCGAACTCTTGACGTGTTTTGGTGTAATATCAGAGATTCGTATGTCGCTGTTCCGATGCCGCCTCTAGGACGATCTGATCATAACTTGGTTAAACTCGTGCCACGGTATACACCACGTGTACAACGCGAGCCGCCGCTTACCAGGACAGTACAGAAGTGGTCCACAGCAGCTAAAGATGACCTGAAAGGTTGCTTTGACTGCACCGAGTGGAATGTTTTTACGGACACTACAAGCGACGTTGCCGAGCTGGCTGACACAGTTTGCAGCTACATAAATTTCTGTGTAGACAGTGAGTGTTGTGCCTAAAACAACTGTTAAAATCTACTCCAACAATAAACCTTGGGTCACGAAGCATATCAAGGAGGTCTTAAACAGAAAGAAGAAGGCTTTTGAAGACAAGAACAGTTACGGACAGTTCAAAAGGAACTGAAAAGGGAGCTTAGGAAGGGGAAGGAAGCATATAGAAAAAAGATAGAAAAACAGTTTGAGACTGATAATATGAAACGGGTGTGGGAGGGTATGAATCTAACGGGTGGGGACAAGAAGCAAAAAGCTGTTCCGGTTTTGAGCAAAACTACGGACTATGCCAACGACTTAAATCAGTTCTATGCAAGATTTGATTGTCATGATTTTGAGCATGAGAGGAAACAGGTCAAGGAAATGCTAGTTAGTGGACCTAAACACATGCAAAGTGAAGTGATTGTGGTGACTGAGGAGGAGGTGCTTAGCGTACTTAAACATACCAACCCAAACAAAGCGAAATGTGTTAAAATTATGCGCTGAACAACTGTACCGAATTCTTTGCTATATTTTTAACATGCCACTTACCCAGTGTGTCGTTCCCTGTTCGTGGAAGACCTCTTGTATTGTTCCCGTGCCAAAAAAGCAAACTGTATCTGTAATGAATGATTTAAGACCAGTTGCTCTTACCTCGCGTGTCATGAAGGTTTTTGAGAGGGCTGTTCTTTCACATTTTCAAATACAGGTTTCAGATTTTATGGACCCCTTTCAGTTTGCTTACAGAAGGAAAAGAGGTGTTGATGATGCCATTTTGCATGTTGTAAACAACATCTACTCTCATGTAGAAAAACCAGGAGCCTCCATTCGACTGATGTTCTATGATTTTTCGTCTGCTTTTAACACCATTCAGCCACACATACTCGCCTCCAAGCTAGTTCGCATGAACATAAATGCCTCTACCATTCTTTGGGTTTTGGACTATCTCACTAGCCGCCCACAGTATGTCAGAATTAGTTCGGATCTAATCTCAGATGTACTTTTTACCAACACCGGTGCACCACAGGGGACTGTCCTGTCGCCTTTTTTGTTTTCTTTGTACACAGCAGATTGTAGAGCTACTCATGACGACTGTGTCATGGACAAATACGCTGACGATACGGCTCTGACAGGTAGGATTACAGATGAGGACGACAGACACTATCGACAGGAGATCGATGACTTTGTAGAGTGGTGCGATAGAAACTATCTTGAACTGTATGTTGGCAAAACAAAAGAGATGGTCATAGTTTTCAGGAATAACAAACAGCATCCCGGTCCTGTTGTCATCAAGGGAACGGAAGTCGAGCGTGTAGAGTCTTACAAGTATTTTGACAACGCGCTCAACTGGAAACAAAACACAGAAGCTATTGTGATAAAAACGCATACCCGTCTTTACTGTTTGAGAAAGCTCAGATCATTTCAAAGCACTCAGCTTTTACAGATGTTTTACTGCTCCAGTATCGTTAGCATTCTGACTTTTGGACTGACGTGCTGGGGTAGAAATTTATGTAAAAGAGATCAAGATCGCCTTAACAAAGTAATCCGGAAAGGGGGCGGGGTGATTGTAGGGCACAGGATAATTTGGATACACTGTACAACAGACGGATTACGAAAAAACTGGCTGACATTCTTGATGATAATACACATCCACTTAGATATGAATTTGACAGCAGACGTATCGAACGAAGTGGCAGACTTCGAGTACCCAAAAGTCGTACATCACGTTATGCCAGCTCTTTTGTCCCTCAAGCTGTTACTCTTTTCAACAGTAATATCAGTAGAAAGCGTCGGTCAACATTCTTCAGTTCTTGAGTACTAGCCCTTTCAGTATTATTATTATTATTATTATTATTATTATTATTTTAACCCCCCCCTATTATTTCTACGAGTGAATGATGATGCCATGTGTTGTATGGGCAGACAGTGAATTTCCCCATGAGGGATTAATAAAGTATTATTGTATTGCATTGTATTGTATTGGTTTTTGTCGCCTCGAGGGTCCGGTCAGAGGGGTCAATGTCGGAGGTAAGAATCGAGGGCCCGAGAGGGGACAAGAACCACTGGCACAGCCTAACTCGTAATACAACGATTTTGCCTTCAACTTTAAAAAGGAATAGCATGAAGTATACCCTTGAAAGGACCCAAACTTAAAGAGTGACGTAGAGATTGAGGGGACATAATTTTCCATACTTCCGACTGTCAGTAAACAACCTCGCGCGAACTGCATTCTAGTGGAATTTCTCTCGCAGGTACTTAAATTAAAAAAACAAACAAAAACATTTTCAGTCATTCCTTTGCATACAATTGGTAACAGGCCGAACACAACGTGTGCATATAGTTATTTTGTTGATTAACCCCCTCAATTTGTATTTATCCAGCTTTTTCTCTTCGCCATTTCAAATACGGTCAGTACGTGATAGGGCCTTCGCTTCGGTTGAAATTTTCTGTCGTTGATATTATCTAATTCATACAATTATTCAGTTATGTTTTGTATAAAACTGGTACCAGAATTATCACAGAACACCTACATATAGTTCTTTTTGTTGTGTAGCTCCCTAAACCATTTATTTATTGGCATATTTTTGTTTAGAGGTTTGACTGAATGAAGAAAGCATGTTCTTAATTAAACGAACTTTAGTTCGCGAACTCTGACGAACTACAGTTCACGATCTCGGACGCCGAACCAGGTTGGTTCTTAATTGGACGATCTAAAGATACGGCGAACCTAGTTCGAAGTAGTTCACGAACCTCGGCAAACCATAGTTTGCTGTCGGAAAAGGTTCGCACAACGTGTTGGAGCTGTTCTTAATTAAACTAACTATTGATCGGCAAACCTAGATCGGAGAAGATCAGCGATCTTTTGGTTTGTTTCTTAATTGAGGTTGAACGAACCTAGGCGAACTTCAGCAAACCAGGTTTGCCATGGATCTCTTTCTTAACTGAAGTGCTTGATTCGGCGTACTTACTGTCTGCGAAGATGTTCAAAATGGCTGCCGCTATGCCGCTTCGCGGTTTGAACGATGTTTGTTTTTGTACTCCTTGCAGTAGCGACCCCACAAACAGCGTTGCGCCTCCCACAAATCAATAAAAATAGGTCTTGTTCTTCACACGAGAGAAATATCGCCGTCCGCCATATTTGTTTGTATCGGTGACCGTCTTCTTATCTCCAACGCAGAAGAGGGTAAAAGTTTTGACCAATCAGAGAAAAGGTTCGCCTTTGTTTGATCAACACGTTGAGCGAACCTTTTCCGACAGCAAACTATGGTTTGCCGAGGTTCGTGAACTACTTCGAACTAGGTTCGCCCTATCTTTAGATCGTCCAATTAAGAACCAACCTGGTTCGTCCGAGATCGTGAACTGTAGTTCGTTAGAGTTCGCGAACTAAAGTTCGTGTAATTAAGAACATGCTTTAAGCTGTTCTTAATTGGACAAACTTTTGATCGGCAAACCAATATTGGAGAAGATCGGCGATCTTTTGGTTTGTTTCTTAATTGAGGTTGAACGAACCTAGGCGAACTTCAGCAAACCAGGTTTGCCATGGTTCTCTTTCTTAACTGAAGGGCTTGATTCGGCGTACTTACTGTCTGCGAAGGTGTTCAAAATGGCTGCCGCAAATCCGCTTCGCGATTTAAACGATGTTTGTTTTTGTACTCCTTGCAGTAGCGACCCCACAAACAGCGTTGCGCCTCCCACAAATCAATAAAAATTTGTCTTGTTCATCGCACGAGTGAAATATCGCCGTCCGCCATATTTGTTTGTATTGGTGACTGTCTTCTTATCTCCAACGCAGAAGAGAGTAAAAGTTTTGACCAATCAGAGAAAGGGTTCGCCTTGGTTTGCTCAACACGTTGAGCGAACCTTTTCCGACAGCGAACTATGGTTTGCCGAGGTTCGTGAACTACTTCAAACTAGGTTCGCCGTATCTTTAGATCGTCCAATTAAGAACCAACCTGGTTCGTCCGAGATCGTGAACTGTACTTCGTCAGAGTTCGCGAACTAAAGTTCGTTTAATTAAGAACATGCTTTAGAGCAAACCAAGGCGAACCTTTTCTCTGATTGGTCAAACCTTTTACCCTCTTTTGCGTTGGAGATAAGAAGACAGTCACCGATACAAACAAATATGGCGGACGGTGATATTTCACTCGTGCGAAGATCAAAACCTATTTTTATTGATTTGTGGGAGGCGCAACGCTGTTTGTGGGGTCGCTACTGCAAGGAGTACAAAAACAAACATCGTTCAAATCGCGAAGCGGCACAGCGGCAGCCATTTGAACACCTTCGCAGACAGTAAGTACGCCGAATCAAGCACTTCAGTTAAGAAAGACTGGAGAACCATGGCAAACCTGGTTTGCTGAAGTTCGCCTAGGTTCGTTCAAGCATGTTGAACTTTAGTTCGCGAACTCTGAGGAACTACAGTTCACGATCTCGGACGAACCAGGTTGATTCTTAATTGGACGATCTAAAGATACGGCGAACCTAGTTCGAAGTAGTTCACGAACCTCGGCAAACCATAGTTCGCTGTCGGAAAAGGTTCGCTCAACGGGTTGAGCAAACCAAGGCGAACTTTTTCTCTGATTGGTCAAAACTTTTACCCTCTTCTGCGTTGGAGATATGAAGACAGTCACCGATACAAACAAATATGGCGGACGGTGATATTTCACTCGTGCGAAGAACAAGACCTATTTTTATTGATTTGTGGGAGGCGCAATGCTGTTTGTGGGGTCGCTACTGCAAGGAGTACAAAAACAAACATCATTCAAATCGCGAAGCGACATAGCGGCAGCCATTTTAAACACCTTCGCAGACAGTAAGTACGCCGAATCAAGCACTTCAGTTAAGAAAGAGAACCATGGCAAACCTGGTTTAATTAAGAAAGAAACCAAAAGATCGTCGATCTTCTCTGATCTAGGTTTGCCGATCAAAAGTTCGTCCAATTAAGAACAGCTCTTAGAGTGTGTGTGTTCCGAGAAAGGTGATTGCCTTAGAGCTGTTCTTAATTAGACGAACTATTGATCGGCAAACCTAGATCGGAGAAGATCGGCGATCTTTTGGTTTGTTTCTTAATTGAGGTTGAACGAACCTAGGCGAACTTCAGCAAACCAGGTTTGCCATGGTTCTCTTTCTTAACTGAAGTGCTTGATTCGGCGTACTTACTGTCTGCGAAGGTGTTCAAAATGGCTGCCGCTATGCCGCTTCGCGATTTGAACGATGTTTGTTTTTGTACTTCTTGCAGTAGCGACCCCACAAACAGCGTTGCGCCTCCCACAAATCAATACAAATAGGTCTTGTTCTTCGCACGAGTGAAATATCACCGTCCGCCATATTTGCTTGTATCGGTGAGTGTCTTCTTATCTCCAACGCAGAAGAGGGTAAAAGTTTTGACCAATCAGAGAAAAGGTTCGCCTTTGAATGCTCAACACGTTGAGCGAACCTTTTCCGACAGCGAACTATGGATTGCCGAGGTTCGTGAACTACTTCGAACTAGGTTCGCCGTATCTTTAGATCGTCCAATTAAGAACCAACCTGGTTCGTCCGAGATCGTGAACTGTAGTTCGTCAGAGTTCGCGAACTAAAGTTCGTTTAATTAAGAACATGCTTAAAGATTCATTTTGGGGAGAAAGCTTTGCTCAGCGAGTAACGTTGTCATCGTAACATTTAATAAGGGACTGAGTCTACTTATCAAATGTTACCTTGGTAATATGTGACAAGGGGACGCACGTTGCCTTGAGAACGGACGACCACTGAGGGGGAAAAAATAAAATAGAGCCAGGCCAATGAGAAAACGTGTAAAAGAATGAAAGAAGACAACTGCTGCGACAGGATACTTTAGTTAGTTATTTGGGATTAACGCCGAACAGGCGACTAAGGCCATCTCACGGCGGCATAAGTAAAGCTGCCTGACTTCTGTGCATCTCATGCTGTCTCCATGATATGCACTACACTGGACTCCAAAGCTGCTGCGTACCTTATAAAGGCCCCCGGCTGAAGGAATTCAAACTCGACAAACTCAGTTTGTGAGCTCAGGGCCCTTTTAAGTGTGCGGGACGGAACAAAAAGACTGAGTCTCATCTTTAAAGGAGACCCAACGAGGGACTGTATACAGCTATGTTGTTTTTGGCATCCTGTCTCGGAAGACAATGGAGTATATGCGCTTGCTGGATCAGTCCGCGTGACCTCTCCAGTGCGCAAGCCTGGGCGAAGTGTATGGAGATCCTGGAATGCCCAGTCGTCAAGATCCCCCTCTCGGCCTCGCTGATGTAGTCCAAAGGAATGCAAAGCAGTACGTTTGGCACCAGTTTGGCTGCAGGAGCTGCCAGAACAGTGCGTGAATACAGGCAGCTGTCTGCCTTCGGGGCTCCACTCCTGATTTGAAGGCCGGTTTACTCCCCCACATTTGGCCGTTGGGTCCAACCTGATCTCCTCCGTCCTCTAGCCGTTGGCTGTCAGAAACATCTCATCCGCCTAGTGGTGCAATGTGAACACCACCCCCTCACGTGGTTTAGCCCACCAGCTGAAGTGGTTTGCCAGGGTGTGGCGCTTGGAGCCAGCACGTGAGAGATTAAGGAGATGGATGAGGACCAGTGATGCCCGTCAGTCCGTCCTATGTAGGACGCAGCTGCCGAACAGCAAAGGTACTACTGTCCAGAGCCCCATACACCCCGATGTACCCACTCCATAAAGTCAGTTTCCCTTCTTTGACACATGCGCTGATATATCGCGGTCTGGTATGGCATTGTGTCTGCACGGGATAAACACAGACTGAACCGTGTCGTCAGGACGGCATCCAAAATAGTCGGCAAAGACATGCCAAGTCTTGACAGTGTGTACCAACAGCGGCTGCTTAGACATGCAGGGCTTATTGCACGCGACACTACACACCCAAACGTTTCAGTAACAGTTTTTATCCTAGTGCTGTCCGAGCCCTTTCACAGAGTGTTATAAGCGTGCGATGATGTGCTCTGTGGGCCGATCATAGAGTTTCATTGCCGAGGACTGATGTTTGCGTGAATGACTGTGTGAGAGTGCGGCGTATGTGTACTGGAATCGTGTGACCTGCCTACAGAGCACCTCGCCCAACCCTTGTGCTATCCTGTTGGCTGTTGGTGGTGCTTTTGGTCGAGTTGACTCCATGGGTCTCCTCCCCCTGCAGGGTGTGCCCCCAACGGTTGAGAGGAAAGTGTATGTCAGTATTAAGCCTAGTCTTATGATGTAGAAGAAGTCAAGAAGTCACTTAGTGCCTGCCAAATCGACCACCGCCAGTGGTCTTCGCTTGCTGCGGACCGTGACACCTGGCGCTCCACCATTCACAAGGCAGCCGTCTCCTTTGAGGACTCTCGCAGAGCTAACCTCAAGGACAAGCGGCTCAGGAGAAAAAACAGAGTTGTCGTAACTCAGAACCCTGACCAGACCTTCCCCTGCAGCCACTGCGGTCAAAGATAATGGATGACCAAAATTGGACAGTGGCACACTTCTTATATTAGCGAAAGCGTACCCGCGGCACGAGTTACTTGCCCTTGAAAGCGTGTTCGCGGTCAGCGTTCCTTGTGTGTACTGTGTAATATGTCGTAACTTCGGCGTGGCCTTTGCGCAATAAAAATAAATATGCGATTGTTTATGCTGGGTTTATACGACTATATTTATATAAAAGCAGTGACTTTATTTCGTTCGGTCTTTTAAATCCTCTATTTTTATTGATTATTCATCTAGACAACATATATATAGATATCTCATGAACAAGCTTGCTGGCCGTTTGTAAAAAAAAAAAAAATAATGTGCTTTGGGGGTGCAGGTAGGGTGTGTGCAAAAACATCTATAGAATGAATAAAACATACTCTTTGTGACTTTTGATATGAGTTGTTAGGGAATTCTTTATGCAGTCTTTTCAATGTTTGAAATAATCTCCATTCCCACACGCCCCTCCCCCTTTGTTTAGTTGTAATTTTTGTAAGTTTTATTTCAATGTATTTCTTTTTGTTTGTTTTTTGTTTATGTTTTGTTTTGTGGTAGACATAATCAGTTGAATGGTTGATTAATCTATTTTGTTGTTTGTTTACATTAATTTTAATATAGTTGTTACATGTAATTGACCTTTCCTTTTTGATTTTGTGTGCATGTACAAAAATTAAAAAAAAACCCCACTTTAATGACAGATTGATACCTTATAAAAACGATACTTTTTGTTTTTAATACACAAGACAGTATTGTGAAAAATAAAGTTGACAACAAAATGTAATAGAATAATATATTTATAAAAGATAAACTCTCATGCACAAAGAAACACAGAACAGAATTGAAAAATGGGTGGGTTGGTGGGAGAGAGAATAATGAGAGTGAAGTGACAGATTAAGTGAAAAGCTGAAGAAGAAAATGAAAAGAAAAGAAAGAGAGGAAGGAGATTTGCCAATTGAAATTGTCAACAAACACAATTGTGACTGTTGTGTAACATTGAACAGATTTATTCCTTGTATTCAAGCAATAATGGTAAATGTGGTAAGGTAGCTCAATTCTGTGTGTGTGTGTGTGTGTGTGTTTCAGAGTGTGCATGTGCATATGTATACAGATTTCATTTTGTAAAAACAATAATAATATTACAAACCATTCAGAGATTCTATCTTGCGCCTTTTCTTCTCTTGAGTCATATTCTGGGGTCGTTTCTCTGGTGATTTTCTGCTGGATTTCAGACGTGGCGGTGCATTTGATACATCAAAAAGTGTGGGCACAGCATTGGGTATCAGCCGATCTTTCACTGCAGGTCGATAGAACTGACTATCCTCAAAGTGATTCCTACACAGGACACATGAAGCATTCAGCACCTTGGCAGTCTTGTGCATCAGGTCTTGACGTCTGCAATTCTGTTTCCAAACATCACACCTGAAAAAATACCAATATAATTTGTGTTAATTTTATTATCACACAAAAATTGAAACAACCCATTCCAGGAAGTGGTAGGTGGGGCCAAGGGGTGGGTTGTTATTAACATATGAATTAACATTAGCAACCATTGTATCACTAGCAATCTCTACCATTTACCTTTCACTTATAATTATATTCCCATAAAAAGCAGAGTGCCTACAGTCAGTACCTTTAATTGACATAAGCACAAGAAGTCCAAATTTGAGCAGTCTGCTCATAAACTTGCCACACATACATGTATGTATGCAGTTTTAAAAGCTCATCTTCATCCTCGTATCTCATTTTCTCAAAACTGTCCTCTGCACCCCTCCAGCCTTTAAACTGATATAACTTCCTCAGTTTTTAAAATACAGGGACCATTCTTATGTCGGCAGAGAGCTAGTTGCACGTAGTTTTCATATATAGTCATAACTCCATAAAAGTTCCGACTAAACCCTGGTTTTCTCAGGATGGGTCACAGATCGCTAACACTGATCGGTAAACACGTGTGCAGAATGATCGGCACCAAAAGCTACATAAACTTCGAAGAAAAAAAAACAACTCACCTTGCTTGTTCTGCAGGAAATCTGAAGAATGACCAGCCTACGCAGTTCACAGAATACCTCGCATTAGTGCAATTAGGCGCAGCACAATGCTGGCCACCTTTGCGAGTGCGTTTCTTCTTCTCTCCGTCCTCCATGTTGACAGCCCGGTCGCACGCATTCAGGGGCAAATCACTCTAGCGAACGCTGCTACGCTTTTTCAGGCCTACTGTCCAATCTTGGTCATCCATTATCTTTGCTGCGGTCGAACCTGCCTGTCCCGGATTGGCCTCCGCAGTCACGAAAATGCCTGCAGACGACGTGGGCAAGCCCTATAGAATCTTCGTTCGCGAAGTCAAGCCAAGAGATGATGTATATTAGCCAGTTTTACACCAGACTGTGATCACTGAATTAGTGGCATATTTACTCTAAGATATACTTCATTTTAAAAAATGTACCTTTAATTAATTTAGGCTTCCTAGATTATTATGCGTGTGTGTTGCGTGTGGTAGATGAGCGTGGGCGTGTCAGTGGGCACGTATCGGTTTGTGATATTAGTTGTTTAGTCTTAAAGTTCTTACAGTGTGTGTAGGGCATTGGGTTTGTGTGATAGAGTATTAATTATTTCTTGTTGTTGACTGTGATGTTTGTAATTGTAACGACACCAACACACATTCCTAAGCTTTATGTTTCTTAAGGCAAATGGGAATAAACAGTATATATCTATGTTGTATTACAAACAAATTAATATTCATGAATTTGCTTGACATACTTTCCTTCCCAAAATCCTTTGCGTGACAAGAAGATTCAATGCATTTGTCACAGGAAAACACGAAATACGATCATACTGCCACAGTATCAGGCTCCTTAATGCGCACTAGTACACACCCTGAACGGAGGACAGACAGCAGCAACACGCGAAACGAATCGCTGTTTTAACGAAATCTCCGTCGACAGTCCCGATACGTGGCGCACACCATAGATCACTACACAGACAGAGACGAACAGCACATCGGAAGTATCACATCCAGGTTCATAAATAGACATAGTTATGTATGTCTGTGGTTACATATAATCCCACTTATCCGCCTGTTAGCTCCACCATTTCACACCTACGATGATTAACTAATTGAGCGATGAAAGGTGTCTAGCAGTGTCAGATTTCAGTGCTGGGTTCTGTACCGTTGAAACACACATTTGGTGTTGGACGGTGAAGGTCCAAATTCCCATCTGCCTATGTAATTTTACGTCATTTTGCAACACTTTTGCCAGTTTGACGTCAACTCCAGACTAATCTGTTTTCAGACCCCTAGACTCTGACGTCAAAGAGATTTGTGGTGACGATATTGTTCTAGAAAAAAATCCCGTGTCGTACCCGCCGTGTGATGGCCTTAGTCGCCTGCTCGGCGTTAATACCAAATAACTAACTAATCCGGGTGACGTACATGTCGTACGCACAGTGCGCTGAAGGGGTAAGTTTCGCTATGTTTCAGCTCAAATCTAAAACAAAACACGTACATTTACCCAGCGAAAGTCTACACAACTTGAATCTACCTGGGCGTACATCTACCCAGTGTAAATTTGTGCTGTCCTTTTTCATTCAGACATTTTTATTTCAGTAAATTCAAGCCTTTGCCAATTTATACTGGACGGATTCATGCTGCGACGATTCATGCTGAATTTATTTAGGTCTAAAAATGAATGACCTATATGACCTAAATCTCGGAGGCACACACTGGATTTGTACTCCAGATACAGTTTTGTTTTTGACTCGGTACATAAATTATATTGAGCAACATTGTGCTTGATATAGTGCCCCGCCGTGAGATGGCCTTAGTCGCCTGCTCGGCGTTAAACCCCAATAACTAACTAGATACAGTGCCGATAACAGACAGATGTGATTAGTTGACCCGAATCAAAATGTCCTCGTCTGTCTACTCTGGCATTTTGTTTCGGGTCTCGTAATCAAATCTGCCTGTTATCGGGAACTATATCAAGCACAATGTTGCTGAAAATAATATGGTACCTGCTTTGCGCGACCACCTTTATGACTGAGAAATCACCTACCATTCACCTTTTGGGTCCGGTAACGGTTTTAGCTGTGATGATTCCTGCAGGAATCATCGTGACTAAAACCGCTACCGACACCCAAAGAGTTAATGAAACGTGAAACGTTTCGACATTCAAGATAGTTCTCCAGTCTTTTAAAACTAATATTTCATCCAAATAAAGGCGGATGCTCAAAACAGGTTGTATCATATTGTGTTTGGTTTTGTCAGCGCAAAACTTGATGGTAGACTTCATACAATAGACACTTACTGGCAAAGACAGCCGAAAGGCAGCGCTTGATTGGCGGCGCTGGGAAAAAAATCCTTTAAACATTGCAGCGGTTTGTAGAACATCAGAATTCATTGCACATACAAATGTGTGCATACATGCAATTATATATTGCTGCAGTAATTTACAACTGTTTCCCTGCCAATGAATGTTGTTTGGAGATGAATCCATTATTTTGGAGACGTGTCCATTTGAAAATTTGCCATTTCAGTTTAAGAATTAAGCCCGAAATTTATGAAACCCTATGCATCACCAAATCATGCTGCCATTTAAAGATTGGGCCATTTAATTGTGTACTACAGTCGGTGACGATGATTTGCAAATACAAATTCCATTAACGCACCGAACAAAATAACACTAATGATACACAAGTCGAGAACATTTAATGGAATTTTCATTAAAATTTTAAGAAGATGAGCCATATGAAGACTGAGCCACTGGAGAATTTACATGAAAATACATGAAACATAAATTATGTAATACCGAACGGACTTAATATGCACAAAAACAGAACATTTGATGAAGTCCAAACAAAATTATAACAAAATGGGATGAACCATAACCCATAAAGTCTCTTCTATATGAGAGCTGTCCTCGCTGTCAATGGTCTCTACCTTTTGTCTTTGACCTGATTTTGATGTTGAATTATCTCCTATTGAAAAAGTCTCGCAGATCTGCCGATGCGTCAGTGAGTCTTTAAGAGCTGTTCTTAATTGGACGAACTTTTGATCGGCAAACCTAGATCGGAGAAGATCGGCGATCTTTTGGTTTGTTTCTTAATTGAGGTTGAACGAACCTAGGCGAACTTCAGCAAACCAAGTTTGCCATGGTTCTCTTTCTTAACTGAAGTGCTTGATTCGGCGTACTTACTGTCTGCGAAGGTGTTCAAAATGGCTGCCGCTATGCCGCTTCGCGATTTGAACGATGTTTGTTTTTGTACTCCTTGCAGTAGCGACCCCACAAACAGCGTTGCGCCTTCCACAAATCATTAAAAATAGGTCTTGTTCTTCGCACGAGTGAAATATCACCGTCCGCCATATTTGTTTGTATCGGTGACTGTCTTCTTATCTCCAACGCAGAAAAGGGTAAAAGTTTTGACCAATCAGAGAAAAGGTTCGCCTTTGTTTGCTCAACACGTTGAGCGAACTTTTTCCGACAGCGAACTATGGTTTGCCGAGGTTCGTGAACTACTTCGAACTAGGTTCGCCGTATCTTTAGATCGTCCAATTAAGAACCAACCTGGTTCGTCCTAGATCGTGAACTGTAGTTCGTCAGAGTTCGCGAACTAAAGTTCGTTTAATTAAGAACATGTTTAAGGGGCGCAGGACATATGCATCGTTGATTTGTCAAACGTCATTTGTCATGACGTAAGTTATATATTTTACGTAATATGAGTTTCACTTTCGCTTCATAGGCTTGAGGCGCATGAGGATCTATTCCTCCTGGAGATGCGCGCATATTTGAGAGAGAGAGAGAGAGAGAGAGAGAGAGAGAGAGAGAGAGAGAGAGAGAGAGAGAGAGAGAGAGAGAGAATGACGTCATATTTAGAGTATTATGTCAGTGTCTGCGTGGTGACGGAATTGCCTCTTTTACGTCATGGCCACTGTCTGACTTTCTCTAGAAGTAAAGTTTGTTTTTAGTGTTTTAATTTTTTTGAAAAAGAATTAATTTTTACTAAAGAAGTTGAAAGGATAAAAAGCTGGCTAACGAACTCATCCAATGTCTTTCTCCAAACTAGCTATATGCAAAAGTTCAAGTAAATATGACAAAAATTACGCACTCTAATCTGAGTCAACCGACTTCCTATAAACGGTTGTTTATGTCTTTAATGAGACATTCAATTACAATATGCTCGGAAGCTCTTTTCATCTTAGCCACCCACTTAAGAAAGTATTTCGCTAAGTTTCAAGCTTGTGTGGACAGAAATATCGGAGATTCTCTTGTTTACATACATACGCACACGCATACATACATACGCGCATACATACATACGCACATACGGCGCTTCGCGCCAAATGTACGTTTAGCAGCGAGGTTAGCGTAACTTGACATGACGTAATTTTTATCTTGTTGCTTCAATTGTTACAGGTTTAGCCTGCCCGCCTTTGATATCATGGACATGCTATTAAATTCGCCCCACCGGGACCCGTCCTAAAAAGTCCCTTCTATCAGTAGAAGGGACTTAAAAATGTAGAGCCGTTTGAACACTAACCCATCTAACACACTACATTAGGAGATGGTTCAACCATGATAATTCAAGGGTAGTGCCAGATTAGCTTGGCGCCATGGTTCTTAGCTGTGAAACCTCCCAACGTTTGGAAATGCGGCTCTCGGGTTAAATGGGTTAATTCTTTTGGCGAATAGATAGGCCCACATTATATCTGAAAATCATATAGAGCCTACAGTCCGAGTGTTCCACGCCGTAACTGCATGGTCACACCCGTCAGTAACATTTCTGTACATGTATGTCCAGTGTGATATGAAAACCAGTGGGAGGTTGTACCCCACCCAATGCGCAAAAGGCCATCCATCGGGCCGACGTCGGTCGCCGTTGGTCGTGCGCGGCCCAACGGCTGCCGACGTCGTCCCGAAGGATGGCTTTTTGCGCACTGGGCATATACTTTGGAATAAGTCTCTGTACATGTATCTAAAACAAGTTTCATTTCTGATTTTGAAGTGCTTAAGCATGTTCTTAATTAAACGAACTTTAGTTCGCGAACTCTGACGAACTACAGTTCACGATGTCGGACGAACCAGGTTAGTTCTTAATTGGACGATCTAAAGATACGGCGAACCTAGTTCGAAGTAGTTCACGAACCTCGGCAAACCATAGTTCGCTGTCGGAAAAGGTTCGCTCAACGTGTTGAGCAAACCAAGGCGAACCTTTTCTCTGATTGGTCAAAACTTTTACCCTCTTCTGCGTTGGAGATAAGAAGACAGTCACCGATACAAACAAATATGGCGGACGGTGATATTTCACTCGTGCGAAGATCAAAACCTATTTTTATTGATTTGTGGGAGGCGCAACGCTGTTTGTGGGGTCGCTACAGCAAGGAGTAAAAAAGCAAACATCGTTCAAATCGCGAAGCGGCATAGCGGCAGCCATTTTGAACACCTTCGCAGACAGTAAGTACGCCGAATCAAGCACTTCAGTTAAGAAAGAGAACCATGGCAAACCTGGTTTGCTGAAGTTCGCCTAGGTTCGTTCAACCTCAAAAAATTATTAAGAAACAAACCAAAAGATCGCCGATCTTCTCCGATCTAGGTTTGCCGACCAAAAGTTCGTCCAATTAAGAACAGCTCTTACAGGATAGCAAGGCTGTTTGTACACAGTAAACTTCGGATGTAGCAAATCGCCTGAGGACCCAAATGTTTGTGTTGTTATATCCGAAGTTTGCTATAAGCGAAGTAATTCTCATAGAAGAAAGTGTTGTCGACACCTGTAGAAAAATGGTGTCATATTCGACTGCTGTTATCCCGTTATTCCTGGTACGCTCGCCTCCAGCACGAGATACGTTTGACCACGATAAATCAGGGGTGTTACCAGAGCTCAGAGGCGCCAAGATGTTCTGGCACCGCCCTTGAACTATCATGGTCAGTCTATCTCCTGAACTGTAATGTAGCTTTCATAGGACAAATCTTCAACTCACAAATCTTTTTTTAAAAAACAACTCGGGATTTAGTTTTCATAATTGAACTCTGTACACACGCACGCAACCACACGCACAGACACACGCACGCACAAACACACACACACACACACACACACACACACACACACACACACACACACACACACACACACACACACACACACACACACACACACACTGTAGCAGCAGTCTCTCGCTTCTTCTCGATCATCAGGGGAGTCTGCGGTTGCAGGACTTCACTATGAAAATCTAGATAAGACCCCAAGTACGCTCATGAAAATCTGTGTCTCGTGCACACGGAGGAGACGGCAAATGGAACCTTTTTGCACACACTTCGGATGTGACTAGTCTATGAAGACGTTGTAGCTACGATATCCCATCCGGCTCGGAAGAGAAGTGAAAGAAAAACGTTCTTTAATAAATTTTAATTTACTGATTAGTTTCAAACTCTGGGTATGATGAAACTGAAAGACAGACTTCATTGTTGTTCACTTTATACAACTTTTAAAAATGTCTCACTACAAGCCTAGCGGGTCAAATTTGTGACATTACTGTAGCTTCACTGGTTTATCTGCTCAAGTTACAATCCTATTTGTTACATAGACTCCAGTTGCTTATCATATCGCACAACGATAGCTAAGCACAGTTGCGTAATGGATGCATTTTCAAGTTGTTTAGAATAATGGACCAGACTTGCACAGAGGACCCAGCTTTGTGCTGACAATGGTGACTACAGGGGCTTCTACGAAGCACTGAAAGCAGTGTATGGCCCCAGGCACCTGGTACAAAGTCCCCTGCGAAGCGCGAATGGCCAGGCACTCCTCACAGATAATACCTCCATCTTGAACCGCTGGTCGGAATACTTTCAGAGCCTCTTCAGCGCTGAGCGCACTGTTCAAGAAGCAGTCATCCTACAAATCCCACACCTCCCAGTAAAGGTTGAATTGGACGAACTGCCCACCGCTGAAGAGACCCTCACAGCCATCCACCAGCTCAAGAGTGGCAAAGCAGCAGGCATTGATGGAATACCGCCAGAGGTCTGGAAACATTGAGGCACAGCACTGCACAACAAGCTCCATGACCTCTTTCTCTGCTGCTGGGAGGAAGGAACACTACCAAAAGATCTCCGTGATGCAGTCGTTATCACCCTGTACAAGAACAAAGGCGAGAAGTCTGACTGTTCCAACTATCGGGGAATTACCCTGCTGTCCATTGCTGGGAAAATCCTTGCAAGGCTGCTCCTGAATCGGCTGGTACCTGCCATCGCTGAAGACCAACTCCCAGAGGGCCAGTGTGGCTTCAGAACAAACAGGAGCACCACCGATATGGTCTTTGTGCTGAGACAGCTACAGGAGAAGTGCCGCGAGCAGAACAAAGGGCTGTACGTAACATTTGTCGACCTAACAAAAGCGTTCGACACTGTGAGCAGGCAAGGCATGTGGCAGATCCTGGAGCGACTTGGCTGTCCCCCAAAGTTCCTCAACATGATTGTCCAGCTACACGAGGACCAGCAAGGCCAGGTCAGACTCAACAATGACCTCTCGGAACCATTCCCTATTCTCAACGGCGTAAAGCAGGGCTGCGTGCTGGCACCGACCCTCTTCACCATCTTTTTTAGCATGATGTTGAAGCAGGCCACAGTGGACCTCGATGATGACGATGCAGTGTACATCAGGTATCGTCTCGATGGCAGCCTGTTCAACCTCAGACGACTGCAGGCCCACACGAAAACCCTAGACCAACTGATTCGTGAGCTGCTTTTTGCTGATGATGCTGCCCTCGTTGCACACACAGAGAGAGCCCTGCAGCGCATCACGTCTTGCTTCGCAGATGCTGCCCAGTTCTTTGGACTCGAGGTCAGTCTGAAAAAGACAGAGGTCCTCCATCAGCCGGCACCCAAGACAGTGTATCGCCCTCCTCACATCACCATTGGCGAGTCTGAACTAAAGTCAGTGCACCAGTTTACTTACCTTGGCTGCATTATCACGTCGGACGCCAAGCTGGACAAGGAGCTTGACAGCAGGCTGGCAAAAGCGAACAGCGCTTTCGGGCGACTTTTCAAGCGGGTGTGGCACAATCAACAGCTGAAAACAGGCACCAAGATCAGCGTGTACAGAGCTGTGGTCCTCACCACCCTGCTGTATGGTTCCGAGTCCTGGGCCCTCTACCGCAGCCAACTACGACTCCTCGAACGCTTCCACCAGCGCTGCCTGCGTACCATCCTGGGCATTCACTGGAGTGACTATGTCACCAACGTCGAGGTCCTTGAACAGGCTGAAACTGTGAGCATCGAGGCTTTGCTGCTGCGGACACAGCTCCGCTGGGCGGGGCATGTCTCCAGGATGGAGGATCATCGCCTACCAAAGATCACCCTGTTCGGCGAGCTTGCTACTTGACACCGTGACAGAGGGGCACCAAAGAAGAGATACAAAGACTGTCTCAAGAAGTCACTTAGTGCCTGCCAAATCGACCACCACCAGTGGTCTTCGCTTGCTGCGGACCGTGACACCTGGCGCTCCACCATTTACAAGGCAGCTGTCTCCTTTGAGGACTCTCACAGAGCTAGCCTTAAGGACAAGCGGCTCAGGAGAAAAAACAGAGATGCCGCAGCTCAGAACCCTGGCCATACCTTCCCCTGCAGCCACTGCGGTCGAACCTGCCTGTCTCGGATTGGCCTCCGCAGCCACGAACAAGCCTGCAGACGTCGTGGGCAACTCCTATAAAATCTTCGTTCGCGAAGTCAAGCCAAGCCCCCAGAATAATGACATGTTGGTCAAAATTGTACGCGCTTTGACGCAAAGTGGACTAAAAGCCCGGACAAACATGCGATATTGCATGATTGTCCGCGTTTTGCATCCACTGTTTGCGTCACACGACGCACAGTTTTCAACCTTTTTCTGATTGACGGAAAACCACAATAGCTGAGCCCACAAACACCTGGCAATGAATTGAAAACTTTGACAGCAGTCTGAGGTACATACTGGGGTCGCCGTGAACCGAGTGGCCCACTAAATCCACAACTGATCCGGCTAGTACGTTAAAAATAAACCCCTGCGCCTGTGTACATACGCCTGCATACGTCACCGTCATGCGACGTGTGCCACTCGACAGCTGGGATCGGTTTTTTGTGTGTGCTCTACGTGTGTATTTAAACCTCGGCTGCTCTGCACTTACACACATACAGCGAACGCACTTTGTATTAGAAACTAAGTACTGAGCAGAGATTCATAATGAAACTGTTCATTTTTGCTTTGTTGCCAGCCGCGTCCCTGTGTCAACTTGGCGGGTTGGCGGGAGGAATCACGGACACGACCGTGAACCCGGCTGACGAGCCTGTCGTCTTTGCTGTCCAGAAAGCCAACGAGTTCCTGACCTCGTCCGGACAACTTGCGGGACGGCCCCTCGCCCTCACACGAGTCCTTAGTGCCCGCACGCAGGTATACTATCCGGCCCACGGGCGAAACTTGAGACGGAAACGCTATTTGCACGACGCGTGTCGTGTGTCTGTTTCTTGACTGTGGCCGTTGGTTGGTACCAGAAAAGAAAAGAGTATACGTGTAAAGTTAAACGAGAGCTAACAAGGAAGGAACATACTAACGCGTAACAAAGACAAAACAACACTATATGAGTTGTTCTACAGAACTGGTACGCAAAATGTTAAAATCTTGTCGAAGATTAATTTGTATATATGACTGTTCAGCTCCTGCGTTTAAGAAGGCCAGATATCCCTAAAATCATATATTATCATAGACAAATCAGTGCCTTGTTCCTTTTTCGCACGTTGGCCGTTGGAAGATAGGGCCTGCTGTAGTGTCCCGTGCATTACAGTGTGACATAAGGATGATTGCAAATGCAATCTTATCGACAATGACAAAATTATTGCTGTTGGGTTTGTGGTTGTGTTATACTTTTTAGTTGAATCCATTTTCTTTTGCTTGGAGAATTGCGATCGATTTCTGTTGTGTAGCTAAAATGACGCGTTTTTTCGTTACGTTGTTGCTAAAGTCCGACTTCGTTTGACCTAGAACGGCGATTATTCTAGTGACCTGAAATACGACGTCAAAGTTGTTGGGAACATTTCGTAACATTGTATCGAATGCACCTAGACGTTAGTCGAAAGCTGTAATTATTTCTAGAGTGTTCTTTTTAATGAATATTAATGCGTTTTGGTTACGCTTTCTTTTCTGATTGGTTCAGTTGTGTGCATTTACTGGATTGTTCTGGAAATCTGCAATAGTATAAAAGACGGTGTTAGGAAGTATACATTGTATGAGAGACGCAATGTGTCAAAAGTGTTGATGGATTGTAGAGGAGACAGTGTATCAAAGTGTGGATGCATTTGTTGATGTATTGTGCGGAGATTGCATCGCTGCAATAAAATATTGTTGGAACTGTCACTTTAGTGTGGTCTACAACCTTGTGCCACGTGTGATGAGTTGCAGCTGAGTGAAGTTTCTTTACAAGAACCCTACCTGCGTGCGTGTGGTGTGACTGCATCATACTACGACTACGACTATCACGTAACAAATGGTGCTGGTGGGTGAAGTACACAATTAAAGAAAGCTGTGGAAGTAGAATGCACAGCATCAGCACAACCATGGAACCACGTACTGACCAAGTGATGTTGTCACACTGTATGTAACGCAAGGGGCGCTGCTTTAAAATGTTCCCGTATATCCTTATTTTCAATGAATTTCCGTCCTCTTCGTTCTTCAGCGTTATTCAGGACAATGTAATAAAACAAGAAAAACATTTTTTTATGAGAAAGCAAAAGTAAACCATGGAACCACGTAGTGACCAAGTGTTGTCACATTGTAACGCACGGGGCGCCGCTTTGAAATGTTTCCGTATATCCTTATTTTCAACGAATTTCCATCTTCTTCGTCTTCAACGTTATTCAGGAGAATGTACTAAAACAGGAAAATATTTTTTTCATGAGAAAGCCAAAGTTAAGGTTGCTGTCACAGTGTTACATGCGACAAAAACAAGGAGAAAATAATTGAAAAAAAAATCAAACAAAAATACACGACGAGGCAATCCGAGTTTAGAAACTTGTATAAAATGCAGATGGTAAGTCGTAATCAAGGCAGCGACATGACAGTTTAAGAATTGGGTTCCAAGTCTGTTGTGGTCCAGGGCGCCAGTGATGGCAGTTGCTTCAACCCATGCAACATCCTCTACCTCGGGCAAATGCTATGTCTTATCCTCGGTCATTATCAGGAACCCTCGCACTTCAGATTCACCCTTCTTCTCTTTTTTTCAATCGTATCTACAAATTAAAAAATAAAAAACCTTGCATGTTTAGTATTAATTGTTACTGAACAGACACAAAACTGAGACAAACTATTGCGGCTACTGTAATGACAGACCGCCGAAAGCAAATCATGATGTCGCGGAAATGAACGGGACGTCTTCGCAACAAATTACAGTTTCAGCCTGAAACGGGTCGATGAAGACGGATAAACATTGAACTAGAAATAATGAGTCATGAGTACCATGCTAGAAAACGAGCTGAGTCGACCCACTAATGAGCTGCTGACAAGTGTGGCGAGCTGAGTCGACCCAATAATGAGCTGCTGACAAGTGTGGCGAGCTGAGTCGACCCAATAATGAGCTGCTGACAAGTGTGGCAAGCTGAGTCGACCCAATAATGAGCTGCTGACAAGTGTGGCGAGCTGAGTCGACCCAATAATGAGCTGCTGACAAGTGTGGCGAGCTGAGTCGACCCAATAATGAGATGCTGACAAGTGTGGCGAGCTGAGTCGACCCAATAATGAGCTGCTGACAAGTGTGGCCGTCCCGACTGTTACTTGCGTCAGTAATGCGACCATGCTGAAAACCGGTCGATTCATACTTCACGATTGAATGATAAACACAAATGAAAGTAATACGCATGTAAAATATTTCCAATACGGTCAGACTTGGGCTACAACGGCCACCCAGGGAACGGGGGAAAGCTGGTGGCCGTTACATAAAGAATAAGGAAACAAACTCCAATGAACAGCTAGTGTCTCACATACCTTTGTTCGTTCAGTTGTATCACTTCAATCGTCTAGTTCAACATAAGCGCGATTTTAATAGGATATGCGACCATACTATCACATAACAAACTGAACATAATAATATACCCAATGTACTGCAGCCAGACATTAAAACACAGTACCAATATCAAACAAACAGTTTGAATTTTCGACAGTTTTATTGACAAGCCTAACGGAATTCTTCAGAAAGCACTTTTACGTACTAAAATGTTCCTTTTTGACATATTGGCATGACGACTAAAGTTACGCGTCGACTAAAGTTACAGCTTGTTACTACAAGTGCGACAGACGTGTTGCACACTTATTATTAATTATTATTAATTATAGTAACAGACTTATGGTGAGCTCTATAAAGGTCACAGTGCATTCGCGTCATTGTTGAGAGAGAGAGAGAGAGAGAGAGAGAGAGAGAGAGAGAGAGAGAGAGAGAGAGAGAGAGAGAGAGAGAGAGAGAGAGAGAGAGAGAGAGAGAGAGAGAGAGAGAGAGAGAGAGAGAGAGAGAGAGAGAGAGAGAGAGAGAGAATGACAATGAACCTTTATTTTATAACGGTAAAAGTATTTGGTGACAGAACCAATTTTCAAACTTGCCGTTACTACCATTAAGCTAAAAACTACCATTAAACACTATCAGAAACAAAACAACGTTTTCACACAAAAGTAAATAAAAGCACATAGGCACAAACATTCTCTACATCACACACACACACACACACACACGCACACACACACACACACACACACACACACACACACACACACACACACACACACACACACACACACACACACACACATTCTACACCACCCTTTATAGACACACACGAACATGCTGCAACTCACACCCACACACACACACACACACACACCAACGCACGCACACACACACAGTAACGCACACGCACACACACACACACACACACCCACACACCAACGCTCGCACACACACAGGAACGCACACACACACACACACACACACACACACACACACACACACACACACACACACACACACACACACACACACACACACACACACACACTACACAGCCCGCATACAGTTCACAGTCATACAACGCACATCATAAAGATTAAAAAATAAACATGCGTGTCAAAACAGGAAAACTAAAAGAAATACAGAATCAAGCCTAACAAAAAATGAAACTATATAGATGCATACACACAAGTATGACTCTATGCACACATATGCACAAACACAAAAATATAAACTCACGCGCGCACTCTCTCTCTCTCTCTCTCTCTTTCTCTCTCTCTCACTCTCTCTCTCTCTCTCTCTTTTTCACACACTCACACACACACACACACACACACACACACACACACACACACACACACACACACACACACACACACAGATGTGAATTTAAAAGAAAAAAAGATAAATAAAAAAAAATAAAATAAAAATAAAAAAATAAAAAAAAAATGCACGCAAGGAGCATTGAAACACCCAAAGTTAAAAAAGGCAGGAAATCAGAATGATCATAATAAACAAAAGAACAGTAATTTAAAAAAAAAAAAAAGACCAGACAAGACAAATAACCACAGTAACAACAACAACGAAAATCATTAATTTTTTAAAAATTTTAACACAACTTTCTATCGACGTCCGCACATTCTACCCCCTTCCCTCTCCCCTTGATAACTAGTGCCTGCCAAACTGTCTCCCTCGACTTCGCTGATCAGCAATAGTAAATCGAGTGCGACAGCAGGTGAGGTACGTGCCTGAAGTCAGCTATTATAAGCATTAATCTAAGCAAATGACTAAATATAACATACATAAAATAAAGCAGGTGCACGATTCACACGCACGCACATATGCTCGCACTCACGCAACCACGCAAACACGTGCACACACGTACAAACAAAATGTTACCACTCGCCTAGGGCAGTGTACAGCAATATAAGCAGTCAGAAGACTGATCACAAAGCTGATAACTTGAGCCATTCGATGCCCTAGAGGCACCGACATGACCAACGATGCCTTATGAACATGATTTGAGGTGCTTGAAGAGGCTAATCCTGAAGGACGACAGCGTCTGCGCACATCTTATGTTAAGTGGCAAAGAATTCCATAATGAGCTTCCTGCGAAAGACAGGCTTGATTTAAAGATGTCAATACGCGGGCGGGGAGCTCGATATTGTGGGCCAAATCTAGAGACGTCAGACACACGTTCCGAAAAGAAAGTGTTAAGGTACGCTGGACATGACTGTTTGTGCAACTTAAACATGAAGACACCCTTGTTGAAAAGAAAGTGTTGCTTTAGGGGGAGCATGTCCAGTGACAAGAGTTTTTTATCAGTTGAGAGATGGGGAGCCGGAAGTATTAATTTGGCAGCTCTCCGATGTAGGGAGTTTAGCCTCTTCAAATGCACTTCGCTTGAACCATCCCACACTGTTGATGCATAGTCGATGTGAGATTTGATATGAGCGTTGTAGAATATCGTACGAGTGGTAACGTCAGTGATAAGTTTAAGCTTAGACAGCATGTACATATTCTTAGAGACACGTTTACAGACGGTGTTTATGTGGGGCTGCCACTTCATTTGATCGTCTATAATCACTCCGAGCAATTTATGCTGCGCGACCTGTTCTATGACATTGTCATTAAGAGACAAGCTGAGAGAAAGCGGTTTCAGTTGATGCTTCTGGCGTGTAGCAATTACCATGTCTTTTGTTTTGACTGGGTTAAGTGCCATAACGTTGATCTCACACCACTCTAAAACTTCTTGCAGACTCTGCTGTAGCCGTGCATTGATGGTAACTAAGTTTTTAGCGGGTGTGTGGAGAGTTGTGTCGTCGGCAAACATGTCGCACATTGTCTCTGGGCTGCTGAGATAAAGCGGCAAGTCGTTAATAAATAAACAAAACAACAGAGGCCCGAGGACAGAGCCCTGAGGCACTCCATGTTTGACAATGCCTGGCGACGAATAGGTACCGTTTAATAACACCCGTTGATGTCTGTTGCTCAGGTAGGATCGAAAAAATGATACAGTGCTGGAACCACAAATATATTTTTCAATCTTATTTTTCAGGATTTCATGGTTAACTAGGTCAAAAGCTTTTTTAAAGTCCAAAAACACGGCTCCTGTTATTTCCGATTTATTCAATGACGTCAGCCAGGTATCTACTAGTCTTGTTAGCGCCGTATGGCAGGAGTTTTTCGGACGGAAGCCTGACTGAAAAACATGAAATAGTTCTCTGGCCTCTAAAAATTTGTACAGGTGCTTGTGGACATGCCTCTCGAGTGGCTTTGAAAGTGTTGACAAAAGTGAAATCGGCCTATAGTTGTTTACATCTTCCAGGTCTTTTGACTTTGGTAATGGCACTACCTTGGCTTGAGAGAGAGAGAGAGAGAGAGAGAGAGAGAGAGAGAGAGAGAGAGAGAGAGAGAGAGAGAGAGAGAGAGAGAGAGAGAGAGAGAGAGAGAGAGAGAGATGTCTGTGTGATGATGAAATTTCTGCTTCTACCTCACGGTCACTGTCTGACGTTCTCCATAGGTCGATGTTTTTTTTTTACTTTTTAAAATTTTCTTCATAGAATTAATTTTTACTGAAAAAGTTCAAAAGATACAAAGCTGGCTAACGAACTCATCCAATGTCTTTCTTCAATCCGGCTATATCCAAAACCGCAAGTGAATATAATGAAAAATAACGGACTCTAATATGGGTCAACCGACTTTCAATAAACGGTCATTTTACTCTTCAATGAGACATCCAGTTTCAATGTGCTCGGAGGGGCTCCTAGGCACCCCCTGATTGAAGCAACTCTCTAAATTTCAAGCTTGTACGTACGCAAACTTCAGAGATTTTCTTGTTTACATACATACGTAAACACGCACGCACGCACGCATACACGCCGCATGCACGCACGCACGCACGCGAGCGGACTTTCGCGCCAAAAGTAACTTCTACAGCGAGGTTTGCGTAACTAGACATGAAATAATGTTTATCTTGTTACTTCACTGTCAGAGTTTTAGTCCAATCGCGCCTGTGATGTCGTGTGTGTTCTTTTAAAATCGCCCCACCGCGTCCCCTCCTAAAAAGTCTCTTCCATAAATATAAGAGATTTAAAAAGTAAAACTCTTCCTTGTTTGTCATTGTTTAGACCAAGCACATTTTTCCTCTGTGTGTGTGTGTGTGTGTGTGTGTGTGTGTGTGTGTGTGTGTGTGTGTGTGTGTGTGCGCGCGCGCGCGCGCTAGTCCTTTCGCAGTGCACGTTTAACAGTCATCCTTTGTTCTGGAAGTTTTTTTTTTTTTTTTTTTTTTCGATATCACTACATTGACAGATCTAGCCTTACGCATCCTACAGGTCAGCCCCAATATTACGCTCTACAGTTTACCGCGGTATCTGATACATAACGCGCAAAGGACTGGCACCCACGAGGATGCAGGGTATGCAATAAGGTCATCGGGCCGATGTCAGCTTTAGCTTCCCCGCGCACGGCTCTGCGCGGGTCATCTAAGGCTGATATTGGGCCGAGGACCTTTTGGTTAGTGGTTTTTCTTCACAAGCCTGTAAAGTTAGCAGCTACAATAACGCAATCGCTAATAGCGCGGTCTGACAGTATGGCTCACGGGTACCGCGATATACTGAGGCTGACCCGTAAATGCATTCCACACATTCAGGTCATATTAGTGTCGGATGGTTATGAAATGGCCAATGGCCAAATACAGTTCCTAACACTGACCCTATGTTAACCCTTTGGCTGTCGGTAGCGGTTTTTGTCTCGATGATGATTCCTGCAGGAATTATCGCGACAATTACAGCAACCGAAAGCCAAAGGGTTAAAAATCAGACAAAAAGGTGAATTTCAAGCGTGTTAAACGCGAAGAAATTCCAGACAAGGAAAGAAGCACGCTTAGAAAAGACATTTACAACGCAATTTATTAAAGTTTCGGGTTAAACCCTTTTTCAAAATATTCATATAATTATAGAGATGAGAACAATGCACTCTTATCTTTCTGTTCAAGTGCAGAATATCTCAGTGGCGTGAAAAACTTCAGTTTTTACGTCACGCCTCCAGTTATTCATCCTGCGTATGGAGAAGAGAACGATGCATTTCTTTCTGTTCAAGTGCAAAACGCATAGCTGAAAAAAGTGACGCGAAAAGTTCAACTTTGACGTCACACCTCCATTTATTCATACTGCGTTGTGCATTGTTTTCTTGTCAGTATATCGATTCTGACAGTGTGTTTTAACCCGAAAATTGAATAAATTGTGCTGTAATTTTTCCGAAGCTTACTCGATGTGATTACGAGACCCGAATCAAAATGTCCGAGTCGTAAGACGAGGACATTTTCATTCGAGTCAAGTAATCATATCTGTCTGTTTATCAGCACTATATCAAACAAAAATGTTGCTTAATATAATTTATGTACCCAGTCCAAAACAAAACTGTGCCTCGCGTCATTCATTTTGCGACTGATTGCGTTGTTCAGACAAAACACATAAATGACAGACGACTGCATATCGCTGTCGGACTCAGCACGTAGATTTCATCTGACTATGAAGACAGTGCATTGTATAACCGTGCGTGTTACCGAGTAAATTCTACTTGTAACTAGATCACGCGTGATTGCAGAATATGCCAGCATGTTTGTTTATTTAGCTCGTTTCTCAGGCTGTCGATATCGCCAGCTGACATCTCGTCAATTTCACTTGTCAATCCAGCGACTCGTACGTTTCCTGGCGTCTTTTTTACGTTCGCGTGTGTGTATAGGATATACATTTCGAGCATTCATACACACTAAGACATTAAGTATGTCATTACTACTACACATAAGGAGCGCGTTAATGTTGCAGTGTGAGCATATTTCGTGTTTCCGGTTTGAAACTCCAAGATCCAGTCTTTAAGGCGCGCATAGGATTTTGGGAAGGAAAGTATATCAAGCAATTCATAAATGTTAATTTGCTTGTTATACAACATATCAATACATGTGTCAAAGTAGGAAAACGTTATATAGTGGATATATATATTACTTTGATTTTCTGATGCATGGTTCATTTTGTTTGCAGGTTGTTGCTGGACAGAAACTGTACCTGACACTCAAGCTGGGCCAGGTGAGTTTATGAACCATACAGATTAACAAATGGCGACGTGAGGGGGTGGTGGTGGTGGTTGGGCGCTGAAGGGGTGGGGGGCGGTAGCTACAGTTCAGGAGACAGGTCGATCATGATAGTTAAAGGACAGTGCCAGAAAGAGCTTGGCGCCTTTTCCAGGCACCAACCCTCGAACTTCCATGGTCGATCCATATTTTGTTGCAATATGTTAGGGTTGAGCAGTTGACGTTTAGTAGAATGGGTGTAAAGTGTCAGAGCTGAAAAGGTCCATTCACAAAGGAGAAGCACAGCTCAAGTATTGTTACCCCGGCCGCTCCTCGCGTCACAGTAAGGAAACCCGTAAGGAAAGGCCTCGGGGTCAAGGGGTTAACAAAGATTTCAGAAACACAATCAACGACCTCTGTGTGAAGGGGTGTACAGGATGGAGAGCCAAGCTGCCCCATGGCTAGTAACAATCCTATAGAGGCTTCAATCCACAAGGCCGATTGGCCGTCATATTGCAAGGGTGGTTCCAGGAATCTTATTGAGTTGACGTACATGTGCCACAGTTTGGGAGCTGTACTCAGAGCATGATATACGATAAACTTCAGATATAACAGGAAACCAAAGTTTTCTTGTATATTCGAAGTTTGTTATAAGGGAAGTAATTTACATGGAAATAGTTCGGAAAACGTGTTGCTATATCCAACTTTTGTCATATCCGACCGCCTTATAAGCGAAGTACACTGTGCACTATAGTCCCGGGAATGACTGACTGCGATAGTTTAAGGTTGGCGCTAGAATAGCTTGACTTCTCGAGGCGCCAAGCTATTCTGACACCACCCTTGAACGGTCATGGTCGATCCATATTCTCTTGTAGAGTAGTCTGTCCCGCCTGAGTGTTGTTTAGTGACTCATGGCTGTTTCCATCCTGTTTCCTCTCCTTCCCCTGCAGGACTACGTTTGTAACGTGACTGTGTGGTACCGCGCATGGCTGAACGGCAACGAGCGTCTCCAAGTCACTGACGGACCCACCTGCGCCAAGACCGGTGCCAGAAAGCAGGTAGGAGGCGTCAGCGGCGCTCAGCCCTTGACCAGCGCCCCCGCGGAAGTGACCAAAGCTCTGGACTTTGCTGTGTGCGCCATGAATGCCCAGTCCAACAGCAAGAACTTTGCTGTCCTCGGTGATACTTCTGGAGTCACTTACACAGAGCAGGTGAGGCGCAATTTTTCTGACTGATAACTGCAATAAACGCACGACAACAGCTACCCAGCTGCAAGAGGCATAAACCCTCATGAGCCCCGCAGTTGCGGAGGTTCATGAGGATTTGTCTCTTGTTAGTTCTGTGTCCTCTATGCCTATAGAATAGCAAGTGTCAAGACTCGCCAAAATATTAAACAGGAAGGTGATGGAGTGTTCCAAACACCCCAAAAAGGGACTTTGTTACAGAATTTTCAAAATATTTGGTTTTCTTGTGGGGCCGGGGGGGGGGGGGGGGACCAAAACCCCTGGACCCCCTCCCCCTCAAGATCCACCAGTGATACGATATTAATTAATGGTGTATCAGTGCTAATTTAACGTGGCTGTGGTATGTTTGCACAGGTGACTGCCGGCATGACCTACGTCTTCTCCTTCGTGCCCCTGGAAGAGTCCTATTGCCGCCAGACCAGCAAGTGTAAAGCAGCCACTCTCCAGTCCTGCAAGATCAAGGCTCGCGGCGTGGTAAGTCCTGTAGTCCCGGAAGATTAAACACGCGTCATTCTTAACCCCTTCACTCTGAGGCAAGACAAACGCTACCCAGCTGCAAAAAGACTGAAACCCTCCTGAGCCCCCGGCAGTCGCGAGGAATGACTCATGAGGATGTCACATGTCTCTTGTTAGTCCCGTGTTTCTTTATGCCTGTTCAAGTTTTGCTCCCGTATAATGTGTGTTCTTCACGCTGAATGTCGGTTCGTGAGCATTGGCAGCGAAGGTTAACTCATTCGCGACCAGCCGCATCCGGATGCGCGGCAGGAGATGAAATGACCATGATAATTCAAGCGTAGTGCCAGATTTGCTTGGCGCCTAATGGCCGAATTATCATGGTCGATCCATCTACTGAAACTCATATATAGTCGTTACTTGACACTTCCACTTCCTAAATTTGGCAATTGCGGCCGTGGGCTTAAATGGGTAAAACTTATAAAACTTATAAAATGAACACTCTTCTTTTTGTGCAGAAAATGAGCTGCTACCTGACCGTACAATGGCAAGCCTGGATGGACCCTGCCTATACCCTGACCAGTATTGCATGCGTTGCATAGACGGATCGACCATGACAGCTCAAGAATAGTGCTTGGCTAGCTTGGTGCACCAGGCGACACGCTATCGAAACACTACACCTGATCTATCATGGCTAGTATTTGTTGATCTTGACAGTGCCAAAGAGGCTTAAGGGGACTTTTATGTTTTGGCGTCGACATTTACGGACCTGCCAACTTACATTTATTGAAATCCTCAGCTGCTGTGATATTGTGCACCTGAGTTAAGGCATGTAGATGAAGTAGATTTTTTTTTTTTTTACATGGGACCAAAAGCGAAGAAAGCACCACGCACAGACTGGAACTTCTAAATGTAATAAACTGGTAAAAACGACAAATATTTTATTTGTGCATGTTTTGTTTGTACGTGCATGTATGTGTGTGTGTGTGTGTGTGTCTGTGTGTGTGTGTGTGTCTGTGTGTGTGTCTGTGTGTGTATATGTGTATGTGTGTGTCTGTGTGTGTCTGTGTGTGTGTCTGTGTGTGTGTCTGTGTATGTGTCTGTGTGTGTATCTGTCTGTATGTGTGTTTGTGTGTGTGTGTGTGTGTGTGTGTGTGTGTGTGTGTGTGTGTGTGTGTGTGTGTGTGTGAATCTATGTATTTATGCGTGTGAAAAGGCGGCTCCATCTGATGACAACTTTGCAGGCTAAAAGACTGATGACAAGGACAGAGTGATAATACAAGATGTGGATTTCATCCCAACGTCTACCGTATTGTTTGGAGCTTACATGCGTTTATCTTTTAGGAACATTCAGAGTTGTTCATATTTTTAGGCGTATTATGCTGATCCATTTCCCTCCTCTCTAAGCCAATCCCTGATCAACATATACGTCGGCGCACACAAATAAAAACGGACACACGGCGCTTTCCGCCATTAGTACGCTCTGTGGACTCTTGTAGCGACAGGAATCCGTCTCCTACGACTCTCAGTCTGATCCACACACACTGGCACATAGAAATAAAGACGGACATACGGCGATTTCCGCCATTCGTAAGCTGTGTGGTCTGGCGTAGCATAGCTATTTAGACTGAAGAAAAATAATAGCACGAACAGCAAAATGACGTCATTTCAAGCTTCACGTCATGGCATCATTAGTCCCACGACGCTGTGTTCATAGTGACGATTCGATGTTATACGTCACTCATCGCAGTACTAACATTTGACGTATCAGCGAATCAACTTTGCAATTTTCTTGCTGATTTTCACGCCTAGGGCTTACAGATACAATTTGACCTAATCCTACCCCAGGGCCGGGACAAACAGCAGGCTTATGCAAACATCATCTTGGCTTGACTTCGCGAACGAAGATTCTATAGGGCTTGCCCACGTCGTCTGCAGGCATTTTCGTGGCTGCGGAGGCCAATCCGGGACAGGCAGGTTCGACCGCAGTGGCTGCAGGGGAAGGTCTGGTCAGGGTTCTGAGTTACGGCAACTCGGTTTTTTCTCCTGAGCCGTTTGTCCTTAAGGTCAGCTCTGCGAGAGTCCTCAAAGGAGACGGCTGCCTTGTAGATGGTGGAGCGCCAGGTGTCACGGTCCGCAGCAAGCGAAGACCACTGGCGGTGGTCGATTTGGCAAGCACTAAGTGACTTCTTGAGACCGTCTTTGTATCTCTTCTTTGGTGCCCCTCTGTCAAGGTGTCCAGTAGCAAGCTCGCCGAACAGAGTGATCTTGGGTAGGCGATGATCCTCCATCCTGGAGACGTGCCCCGCCCAGCGAAGCTGTGTCCGCAGCAACAAAGCCTCGATGCTCATAGTTTCTGCCTGTTCAAGGACCTCGACGTTGGTGACATAGTCACTCCAGTGAATGCCCAGGATGGTACGCAGGCAGCGCTGGTGAAAGCGTTCGAGGAGTCGTAGTTGGTTGCGGTAGAGGGCCCAGGACTCGGAACCGTACAGCAGGGTGGTGAGGACGACAGCTCTGTACACACTGATCTTGGTGCCCGTTTTCAGCTGTTGATTGTGCCACACCCGCTTGAAAAGTCGCCCAAAAGCGCTGTTCGCTTTTGCCAGCCTGCTGTCAAGCTCCTTGTCCAGCTTGGCATCTGACGTGATGATGCAGCCAAGGTAGGTAAACTGGTGTACTGACTTCAGTTCAGACTCGCCGATGGTGATGTGGGGAGGGCGATGCTCTACCTTGGGTGCCGGCTGATGTAGTACCTCTGTCTTTTTCAGACTGACCTCGAGTCCAAAGAGCTGGGCAGCATCTGCAAAGCAGGATGTGATGCGCTGCAAGGCTCTCTCTGTGTGTGCAACAAGGGCAGCGTCATCAGCAAAGAGCAGCTCACGAATCAGTTGGTCTAGGGTTTTCGTGTGGGCCTGCAGTCGTCTGAGGTTGAACAGGCTGCCATCGAGACGATACCTGATGTACACTGCATCGTCATCGTCGAGGTCTACTGTGGCCTGCTTCAACATCATGCTAAAGAAGATGGTGAAGAGGGTTGGTGCCAGCACGCAGCCCTGTTTCACGCCGTTGATAATGGGGAATGGTTCTGAGAGGTTACTGTTGAGTCTAACCTGGCCTTGCTGGTCCTCGTGGAGCTGGACGATCATGCTTAGGAACTTTGGGGGACAGCCAAGTCGCTCCAGGATCTGCCACATGCCTTGCCTGCTCACAGTGTCGAATGCTTTTGTTAGGTCGACAAACGTTACGTACAGCCCTTTGTTCTGCTCGCGGCACTTCTCCTGAAGCTGTCTCAGCACAAAGACCATGTCGGTGGTACTCCTGTTGGCTCTGAAGCCACACTGGCCCTCTGGGAGGTGGTCTTCAGCGATGGCAGGTACCAGCCGATTCAGGAGCAGCCTTGCGAGAATTTTCCCGGCAATGGACAGCAGGGTAATTCCACGATAATTTGAGCATTCAGATTTCTCTCCTTTGTTCTTGTATAGGGTGATGATGACTGCATCACGGAGATCCTTTGGTAGTGTTCCTTTCTCCCAGCAGCAGAGAAAGAGGTCATGGAGCTTGTTGTGCAGTGCTGGGCCTCCATGTTTCCAGATCTCTGGCGGGATTCCGTCAATGCCTGCTGCTTTGCCACTCTTGAGCTGGTGGATGGCTGTGTGGGTCTCTTCGGCAGTGGGCGGTTCGTCCAATTCAACCTTTAGTGGGAGCTGTGGGATTTGGAGGATGACTGTTTCTTGAACAGTGCGCTCAGCGCCGAAGAGGTCCTGAAAGTATTCTGACCAGCGGTTCAAGATGGAGGTATTATCTGTGAGGAGTGCCTATCCATCGGCGCTTCGCAGGGGACTTTGTACCAGGTGCCTAGGGCCATACACTGCTTTCAGTGCTTCATAGAAGCCCCTGTAGTCACCGTTGTCAGCGCAAAGCTGGGTCCTCTGTGCCAGTCTCGACCACCACTCGTTCTGGAGCTCTCTAAGCTTGAGCTGGAGACTGCTGCAGATGAGGCGAAAGGCAGATTTCTTCACAGGGCAGGAAGGCTGGGCTAGGTGGGCCTGGTGGGCGGCTCTTTTGTTTGCTAGAAGTTCCTGGATCTCCACGTCGTTTTCGTCAAACCAGTCTTTGTTCCTCTTTCTAACAAAGCCCAAGACTTCCACAGAAGATTTTACAATAGCAGTTTTCAGTTGCTCCCAGAGTGTTTCAGGGGAGGAGTCTGCTGGATCAACTGTGTCTTTGAGCATGCGCTGTAAATCTGTCTGAAGGGCAGCTTTCTTGTCATCACGCTGAAGGCTGGCGACATCAAGCTTTTTCTTGAGGGGGCCTCTTTTCTTGGGTTTCAGCTTGAGGTGGAGCCTGAGTTTGCAGCGGACAAGGCGGTGGTCAGTGTGGCACTCTGCACTGGGCATCACTCTGGTGAGGAGGACGTCACTGCGGTCCCTCTGACGCACAAGGACATAGTCGATAAGGTGCCAGTGCTTGGAGCGAGGATGCATCCAGGTGGTCTTTCGACTGTCCTTTTGCTGGAAAGTAGTGTTGGTGATGACAAGTTGCTGTTCTGCACAGAACTCCAACAGCAGGCGGCCATTGTCATTGCAGTTCCCAACGCCATGCTTGCCGAGGACTCCTTTCCAGGCTTCAGAGTCTTGGCCCACTCTGGCGTTGAAGTCGCCAAGGATGATGACTTTGTCGTCTGCGGGGGTGCTCTGCAGGAGGCTGCGCAGGTCAGAGTAGAACTTGTCTTTTTCTGCAGGCTCTGCCAGGAGGGTTGGGGAGTACACACTGAGAAGGGTGACGTATTGCTGGTGTCTCAGTGGGAGGCGCATGGACATGATGCGGTCGGAGTGACCCATTGGTAGGTTTTCCAACTTATTCGCAATGGGGGTCTTGACCATGAAGCCCACGCCTGAGAGCCGTCTTTCTGATGCAGGCCTGCCTGACCAGTAGAGGGTGTAGCCAGCGCCAAGTTCTTGGAGGCTGCCTTCCTCCGGGAGGCGTACTTCGCTGAGCGCGGCGATGTCGATGTTTAACCTCCGCAATTCATGGGCAATAAGGGCGGAGCGACGTTCAGGGCGTCCGCTGTCTGCTGTGTCGAGCATGGTTCGGATGTTCCAGCATGCTACGTTGAGTCCGGTCGTGGTCGTCATGAAAGTGGATCCATTGTTTTTTCTTGTTTTCTGACCGCAGGAGAAGATGCCCGTTGACCGCGGCTAGCCAACTGGGGTTACGAGGGGATGAGCTTTGGTTAGGCCACCTTTTCTAGGCCCCTCTCCGTGTGGAGCAAGCAGTGCTGTCCCTAGAGAAGGCTGCTTGGTCGTTCAGGGTGTGCCGAGTGACGTTGTCATCCCCAGGTCAACATCAGGCGACCAATATCCTGAACCGCCTGCATGCAGGTTTGAGACTGCGGCTTCCAGTGACATCTTTCACCTGCCGTTTCGCCCCTTGCCCATCGCTACAGGACTTGGAAAGGTCGTTGTCATGGTCCGTGGGCGTTTCCTAAAGCCTGCGCGGTGGAGCTTTTTGGTGGAGTGCAGTGTGCGCAGTACTGGCCCCACCCTTTAAACCCTTGGTTCGTCTGCCATGGCCTAGCACGCTAGGACGGTGGCATCGAGGTCCTCGGGTCGTAGGTTTTATATCAGACTGTCCTTGTCCTAGTCTCTGGCTCAAAAACCTTCCCCGGAGACACGGGGGCTTTGATGTCAGGGTTTTCCTCCCTTAGCCTTTCCGCAGCCAAGCGGCCAGTCCTGCAAGGCAGCAGGGGACTCGTGGAGGGCGGGGTCGTCTATGTCCCGTGCAGATGTGAACATCTGCCCACTGCCCACTGCAAACACTGTTTAGGAAAAATCATGCGGGTATTAATGACAAGATAGCTTTTTTCGTAAAAGAAAAATTAAAGTTATGTTAGCTGTTTTACAAATGACTCCTAAAAATTGGCGCAGAACATTGTCTGATTTTCACACCTAGGGCATACAGGTTACAATGGACCTAATCGTACCCGACAGCTGAGACAAACTGTAGGCTTATGTAAATACCGCATACGAAAAATCATGCGATTGTTATATATTGTTATATATTGTTATATATATATATATATATATATATATATATATATATATATATATATATATATATATATATATATATATATATATAAAATTAATTATCACTCAAAAAGTTCTAAAGGTACAATGGTGGTTAACGAACTCATTCAATATGTCTGTTTTATCTAGCTATATGTTATATATCTAGTAAAAATAAGAAAAAATACGGACTACAGTGTGGATCAACCGGATTTTTGTGAAACGGCCATTTTCTCGCCAATGAGCATCAATAAAAAAAAAATCGAAAAAAGGGTCCGGAGATAATTCAATTAGGGACAATATCCTAAAATTTCAAACTTGTCCGTCCTCAAACGCGGGCTCTAGTCGCTGTCACACACACGCACACACACACACACACACACACACACACACACACACACACACACACACACACACACACACACACACACACACACACACACTCACACACACACACGCCGCGCTTTGGCGCCAAAAAGACGTTCTCTAGCAAAGTTTGCGTAGCTAGCTGAACGTGACGTCATTTTTATCTTGTTACTTCTTTGTCAGAATTTCTGCCCCGCAAGCCAAAAACGTCATGTGCATGCTCCGGAATGCGCTCCAACCCGCCCCATTTCAAAGACTACGGTATTTTTTTAATACGGTAGACAAAAACAAGATTCGGATATCATCCCAAAGTCTACCGTATTGTTTGAGCTCACGTGCGTTTTTCTTTTAGGAACATTCAGAGTTGTTTATATTTTTAAGCTTATCCTTCTGATCCATTTCCCTCCTCTCTAAACCGATATAAACACTTCACAGCAGACTCCTTGAAGGTTTTGTTCCGGGATGTTCCCCCGGACGAAATCTTCAATTTCTTGAGAGAATGCAATATTTTTAACAAGATTTGAGCATTCAGAGACTATGTGAATTTTTTTATTTGCCCTTTTTGAGTCTGTAGACGTTTCTTTTAAAGACATGTGCGACATTTTAGCCTGAGATTTTTAATCTATATTTACATCTTGTCTTAAGACCTTGCTTTTAGTCTGGCTGACCAGATTTTTACCCATCCCGCCGTGAGATGGCCTTGGTCGCCTGCTCGGCGTTAAACCCAAATAACTAATCCTCTCTAAACCAACCTCTGATCAACACACACACCGACGCACACAAATAAAGACGGACACACAGCGCTTCCCGCCATTAGTACGCTCTGTGGGCTGGAGTAGCGACAGGAATTCTGAAGAAGAAGAATAGCACGAGCAGCAAAATGACGTCACCGTATAAGCTTCACGTCATGGCATCGCTGGTCTCACGACGCCGTGTACACTGGGACGAATTTGATATTGATATTTCACGTCATTCATCCGAAAGGCACGCTCTTCTAGAGCTGACTGTTTTGTCTCTACCTTTTGTCTTTCACTTGATTCTGATGTTGAAATATCATTTTTTGAAAAAGCCTCGCAGATGTGCCAATAGGGGTGCTCGCAGTGCATACGCGTCATTGGTTTGTCAAACGTCATTTGTCATGACGTATTTTTTTGTTTTTACGTAATTTTATATTTAACGTGATGTGAGTTTCGCTTTCGCTTCAAGACTTGGGAAACTGGTGACAAAACTAGAATTTCACGGTACAATTTCAGTCTTGCTATAATTTGTCTGAAAGCAGGTTGATTTTACCTAGCTACATGATATACTAAGTACACCTGCATGTTCTTCTGAAAGCGCGTCGATTTGTGTGTATGTGTGTGAAGTGTGTGTGCGTGCATGCGCGCGCTCCAAACATCATCCTCAAGAGGCATAGATGTTCATGCACCCTCCGGGCACATGAGGATCTATGCCTCTTGGAGATGCACGCATATGCGACAGAGAGAGAGAGAGAGAGAGAGAGAGAGAGAGAGAGAGAGAGAGAGAGAGAGAGAGAGAGAGAGAGAGAGAGAGAGAGAGAGAGAGAGAGAGAGAGAGAGAGAGAGAGAGAGAGAGAGAGAGAGAGAGAGAGAGAGAGATGATGAAACGTTTTTATTCAGGATAAAAAGTTTTAGGCATATCAATGCCTATCTTCCAAACTGTCCTGCAAAGAGAGAGAGAGAGAGAGAGAGAGAGAGAGAGAGAGAGAGAGAGAGAGAGAGAGAGAGAGAGAGAGAGAATTACGTCATATTTAGAGTATGTCTGCGTGGTGACAGAGTTGCTTCACCGCCACTGTCTGACTTTCTCCAGAGGTCAAGGTTTTATTACTGTTTTAATTTTTTTTTCTCAAAATAATTAATTTTTACTGAAGAAGTTGAATGGGCACAAAGCTGGCTAACGAACTCATCCAATGTCTTTCTCCAAACTAGCTATACTAATGATCAAAACTTAAGGGCCACTCCACTTTTTGTGTCATTGTTTATCGTCGCAAGTACCTAATAAAATACAATGTTCTTTCGATCCAAATAGGTTAAAAGTTGACCTTAGACAGTCCACTGTACAGGGAACAATAGGCAACAATTCATCAATTTCCACGAACGTGTGAAATGCACGTGATACATCGTCAGTTTTTGTGAAAAGCTGTGCTATATTGGCAAGCGTACCAAAGGTAGGCAGGTGGAAAAACTCGGTAAAGTCGTGATGCGCGTGCTAAAGGGGTCAGTCGTGAACACTGAGCACTTCTGTTTTGCTACAAATACCGGTACAGTAGGGGGCATAATTGTCACTTTTCTAACCATGTCACCACGACGAATCCTAACGCCAGTAGATCAAGGCCGGGCGCTAGCATGGCTGCAGGATGGAATTTCCGGACGAGATGTTGGGAGACGTCTTGGGGTGTCTCATTCAGTGATCCAGAGGCTCCTGGCACGATTCCAAGAAAGTGGAAGGGCAGAACGACGACCCTGCTCAGGACGCCCGCGCTGCACCAGCAGAAGGGAGGACAGATACCTCTGTGTGGCGGCTCTGCGCGACCGAACTGTTACGTCAACCACTCTGCGACGTCAACTGATGCAAGCTGCAAACGTTAACGTCAGCAGAAGTACAGTCTGCCGACGTCTGCGCAAAATTAGCCTGGCTTCATGCAGAGCAGCAGTGAGAATACCCCTCACTCCATATCATCGCAGAGCCCGGGTTGCCTGGTGTCGTCAACATGTGAGGTGGAACAGACTCCAGTGGACTCAGGTTCTGTTTACTGATGAGTCACGGTTCACTGTGTCCTTCAACGACGGCAGGGTGAGGGTCTGGAGACGCCAGGACGAGGATTCACGGATGGATGCTTCCAAGAGGTGGATCACTACGGAGGCTCAGTCATGGTCTGGGTAGGCTTTAGCAGGGAAGGCAGGACCCCCCTCCACGTCATCCGAGGCAACCTGACTGGACTGCGCTTTCGGGACGATATTGTGCAGCCCCTCATCCAGCCAGCTCTGCAAACCGCAGGCGACAATGCTGTTATGCAGGACGACAACGCTCGACCTCATCGCGCCCGTGTGGTGGATGAGTACCTTGAGCAACGGGGCATCATGAGGATGGAGTGGCCAGCTCGTTCACCTGATCTGGCTCCCATCGAGCATCTCTGGGACGTGCTGGGGCAACGTGTAGTCAGCAACCACCCCCACCTCAAGGCGTCCCCCAGCTGACTCAGTTCCTGCATCAAGAGTGAGAAGCGATCCCACAACATGTTCTCCGAACCCTGGTGAACTCCGTGCATCAACGCTGCAT
This sequence comes from Semisulcospira habei, assembly GCA_036245525.1. Classification (NCBI taxonomy): domain Eukaryota; kingdom Metazoa; phylum Mollusca; class Gastropoda; family Semisulcospiridae; genus Semisulcospira; species Semisulcospira habei. The sequence continues at coordinate 143,958,792 of BTPG01000004.1, read as the reverse complement.
TGAATGCTTGGCTGCAAACGGTGGTACACCCGCTACTGACTGGACAAGTCTTGTGTGACTTTTCAAATGAGGGGTGGGTGAACATTCTAACGTACTGCTGTTGTTACAATTGCTTGATTTAATCAAAACTTAAATGAAATTGTTACTGAATAAATTAGCAAAGTACTGACTCCAAGTGTTGTTACATTATTTGTGTGGTGTTGTCGGTGCGTCTGCGATAAAAAGTGGCCCTTAAGTTTTGACCATTAGTACATATCGGGTCACCTGAATGCTCTTCTGAAAGCGCGACGGTGTGTGTGTGTGTGTGTGTGTGTGTGCGCGCGCGTGCGTGTTAGTGTGTGCATGCGCGCGCGCTCCAAACATTTCCAAGAGACACCCATGCGCTCTCCGAGCGCATGAGGATCTATGCCTCTCTGAGATGCGCGCATGTCTGTGTGTGTGTGTGTGTGTGTGTGTGAGAGAGAGAGAGAGAGAGAGAGAGAGAGAGAGAGAGAGAGAGAGAGAGAGAGAGAGAGAGAGAGAGAGAGAGGCACGCGCTAGAGAGAATTTCGTCACATTTAGAGTATTATGTCAATGTCTGCGTGGTGACGGAGTTGCCTGTTTTATGTCACCGCCACTGTCTGACTTTCTCTAGAAGTCAAGGTTTTTTACTGTTTTAATTCTTTTTGGATTTTTTTTTTTTTTTTTTACTAAAGAGTTAAAAGTTTACAAAGCTGGCTAACGAACTCGTCCAATGTCTTTATCCAAACTAGCTATATCCAAAATATTAAGTAAATATGACAAACATTACATACGGACTCGTCAGGTGATGACTTTTAATAAACGGTTGTTTATGTCTTAAATGAGACATTTAATTACAATATGCTCGGAGGCTCTCTTAGCCACCCCTTTAAGAAAGTATTTCGCCAAGTTTCAAGCTTGTGTGTACAGAAATGTCGGAGATTCTCTTGTTTACATACGTACGCATACGGACACATACATGCATACGCACACTCAGCGCTTTGCGCCAAATGTACGTTCAGCAGCGAGTTTAGCGTAACTAGACATGAGGTAATTTTTATCTTGTTACTTCAATTGTAAGAGCTTTAGGCCTGCCCGCCTTTGACATCATGGACAAGCTATTAAATTCGCCCCACCGCGACCCGCCCTAACAAACTGGCGTAGGCCTAAGTCTCAGTGGGTACAGCTGAACGACTTGTGTTGTAAGGTGTAGGAGTGCAACTGCACCTGAGAGGACACGAGTACGTGCTGCGAATGACATGCCACGAAGTAGAGTTGACCTTTACTGACCCAAAAACCTTCTTCACGTGCTTTAAAGAGCAGCAGGTAGACAGTAATTTTAAGAATGGAAAGAAAGGGATTCGCAGGGCCGTTTTGTACGCATAGAGAATGTTGACAGCAGACTCTCAAACACACATCTTGCTAATATCTATCTTAGTGACTGGTAAAGTTCGTTCAAAGTTACTAAAGCCAGGTTGCAGTCAGCAGAATGCAATAGTCTGCTACACACCAACTACCAGCGGCGTACGCAAAATCTTGCACACGCTGTGGTTTTCATTCTGACACGATAAGTCACATTCTGAATGGATGCAGATAAAACAAAAACTCGATTCAGAAAAGACATAACCGGCTTGTCGACAATATGGCAAATGTGGTAACTGACACGCGCTCAGAAGCTGTCAGTTTGGAAGATCAAATTGTAAAACCAACACACTTTGACCAGCACAGTGAAGATCAGTTTTGTGTTCACATCTGTTGCACTATACTAGGCTGACCTGTAACACTAGGCCTGACTTGTGTGTCATCGATCATAAGGAGAGGTCTTTTTATTGGTAGAACTTGCTGTTCCCTATGACACTTTCGTAGATGACTGTTACCAGCATAAATTTGACAAATACTTTCCACTGCGCCAAAGAATCAGCGATACGAGCTATCAGTGTACAATCATAGTACTTGTTGTTGGGTCACTTGGCAGTGTACACAGTAAGTTTGTCAGTGGGCTGAAGATCGCTGGTGTTCATGTCAGCAGAGCTAAAGTCATAGCTAAATACTGTTTCATAAGTGCCATGATCGGGTTAAAGATCATCTGGAAACAAAAATGCAAAGACATTTCCATAGACTAACCAGTTAAACATCGTGTGTGTGTGTGTGTGTGTGTGTGTGTGTGTGTGTGTGTGTGTGTGTGTGTGTGTGTGTGTGTGTGTGTTTCATTAGTATAGCTGTCTCAGCACTACCAGTTCTTCGACAATGCAGACAGTCGTTTGTTTGACTGACTGAAACTTTATTTATTAAGGATTGAGATATTAGGCGCACAGGCCTTTCTTCCAATCTGTCCTTGCTACATCTACTGACATATAATAACAGGCAAAGCTACATTAAACTCACAAACAACATCGAACTGAAATTAATGCGAATTACGACAACACTACAAACTGCAACAATGATTTAACAAAACACACAGGTACCCATACGAAGATGTTTGCACGTGTCATAATATCCGTTTGGGCAGTGGGCAGATGTTCACATCTGCACGGGACATAGACGACCCCGCCCTCCACGAGTCGCCTGCTGCCTTGCAGGCCTGGCCGCTTGGCTGCGGAAAGGCTAAGGGAGGAAACCCCTGACATCAAAGCCCCCGTGTCTCCGGGGAAGGCTTTTGAGCCAGAGACTAGGACAAGGACAGTCTGATATAAAACCTACGACCCGAGGACCTCGATGCCATCGTCCCAGCTTGCTAGGCCATGGCAGATGAACCAAGGGTTTAAAGGGTGGGGCCAGTACTGCGCACACTGCACTCCACCAAAAAGCTCAACCGCGCAGGCTTTAGGAAACGTCCACGGACCATGACACTGACCATTCCAAGTCCTGTAGCGACGGGCGAGGGGCGAAACGGCAGGTGAAAGATGTCACTGGAAGCCGCAGTCTCAAACCTGCATGCAGGCGGTTCAGGATATTGGTCGCCTGATGTTGACCTGGGGATGACAACATCACTCGGCACACCCTGAACGACCAAGCAGCCTTCTCTAGGGACAGCACTGCTTGCTCCACACGGAGAGGGGCCTAGAAAAGGTGGCCTAACCAAAGCTCGTCCCCTCGCAACCCCAGTTGGCTAGCCGCGGTCAACGGGCATCTTCTCCTGCGGTCAAAAAACAAGAAAGAATAACGGATCCACTCTCATGACGACCACGACCGGACTCAACGTAGCATGCTGGAACGTCCGAACCATGCTCGACAAAGCAGACAGCGGACGCCCTGAACGTCGCTCCGCCCTCATTGCCCATGAATTGCGGAGGTTAAACATCGACATCGCCGCGCTCAGCGAAGTACGCCTTCCGGACGAAGGCAGCCTCCAAGAACTTGGTGCTGGGTACACCCTCTACTGGTCAGGCAGGCCTGCATCAGAAAGACGGCTCTCAGGCGTGGGTTTCATGGTCAAGACATCCATTGCGACTAAGCTGGAAAACCTACCAACGGGCCACTCAGACCGCATCATGTCCATCCGCCTCCCACTGAGACACCAGCAACACGTCACCCTTCTCAGTGTGTACTCCCCAACCCTCCTGGCAGAACCTGCTGAAAAGGACAAGTTTTACACTGACCTGCGCAGCCTCCTACAGAGTACCCCTGCAGACGACAAAGTCATCATCCTTGGCGACTTCAACGCCAGAGTGGGCCAGGACTCTGAAGCCTGGAAAGGAGTCCTCGGCAAGCATGGCGTGGGGAACTGCAATGACAATGGCCGCCTGCTGTTGGAGTTCTGTGCGGAGCAGCAACTGGTCATCACCAACACTACTTTTCAGCAAAAGGACAGTCGAAAGACCACCTGGATGCATCCTCGCTCCAAACACTGGCACCTTATCGACTATGTCCTAGTGCGTCAGAGGGACCGCAGTGACGTCCTCCTCACCAGAGTGATGCCCAGCGCAGAGTGCCACACTGACCACCGTCTTGTCCGCTGCAAACTCAGGCTCCACTTCAAGCCAAAACCCAAGAAATGGGGGCCCCCCAAGAAAAAGCTTTATGTTGCCAGCCTTCAGCGTGACGATGTGAAAGCTGCCTTTCAGACAGATTTACAGCGCAGGCTCAAAGACACAGCGGACCCAGTAGACTCCTCCCCTGAAACACTTTGGGAACAACTGAAAACTGCTATTGCAAAATCCTCTGCAGAAGTCTTGGGTTTCGCCAGAAAGAAGAACAAAGACTGGTTTGACGAAAACGATGTAGAGATCCAGGAACACCTAGCAAAAAAAAAGAGCCGCCCATCAGGCCCACCTAGCCCAGCCTTCCTGCCCTGTGAAGAAGTCTGCCTTCCGCCTCGTCTGCAGCAGTCTCCAGCGCAATCTCAGAGATCTCCAGAATGAGTGGTGGACCAGACTTGCACAGAGGACCCAGCTTTGCGCTGACAATGGTGACTACAGGGGCTTCTACGAAGCACTGAAAGCAGTGTATGGCCCCAGGCACCTGGTACAAAGTCCCCTGCGAAGCGCGAATGGCCAGGCACTCCTCACAGATAATACCTCCATCTTGAACCGCTGGTCGGAATACTTTCAGAGCCTCTTCAGCGCTGAGCGCACTGTTCAAGAAACAGTCGTCCTACAAATCCCACACCTCCCAGTAAAGGTTGAATTGGACGAACCGCCCACCGCTGAAGAGACCCTCACAGCCATCCACCAACTCAAGAGTGGCAAAGCAGCAGGCATTGATGGAATACCGCCAGAGATCTGGAAACATGGAGGCACAACACTGCACAACAAGCTCCATGACCTCTTTCTCTGCTGCTGGGAGGAAGGAACACTACCAAAAGATCTCCGTGATGCAGTCGTTATCACCCTGTACAAGAACAAAGGCGAGAAGTCTGACTGTTCCAACTATCGGGGAATTACCCTGCTGTCCATTGCTGGGAAAATCCTTGCAAGGCTGCTCCTGAATCGGCTGGTACCTGCCATCGCTGAAGACCAACTCCCAGTGTGGCTTCAGAGCAAACAGGAGCACCACCGATATGGTCTTTGTGCTGAGACAGCTACAGGAGAAGTGCCGCGAGCAGAACAAAGGGCTGTACGTAACATTTGTCGACCTAACAAAAGCGTTCGACACTGTGAGCAGGCAAGGCATGTGGCAGATCCTGGAGCGACTTGGCTGTCCCCCAAAGTTCCTCAACATGATTGTCCAGCTACACGAGGACCAGCAAGGCCAGGTCAGACTCAACAATGACCTCTCAGAACCATTCCCTATTCTCAACGGCGTAAAGCAGGGCTGCGTGCTGGCACCAACCCTCTTCACCATCTTTTTTAGCATGATGTTGAAGCAGGCCACAGTGGACCTCGATGATGACGATGCAGTGTACATCAGGTATCGTCTCGATGGCAGCCAGTTCAACCTCAGACGACTGCAGGCCCACACGAAAACCCTAGACCAACTGATTCGTGAGCTGCTTTTTGCTGATGATGCTGCCCTCGTTGCACACACAGAGAGAGCCCTGCAGCGCATCACGTCTTGCTTCGCAGATGCTGCCCAGCTCTTTGGACTTGAGGTCAGTCTGAAAAAGACAGAGGTCCTCCATCAGCCGGCACCCAAGACAGTGTATCGCCCTCCTCACATCACCATTGGCGAGTCTGAACTAAAGTCAGTGCACCAGTTTACCTACCTTGGCTGCATTATCACGTCGGACGCCAAGCTGGACAAGGAGCTTGACAGCAGGCTGGCAAAAGCGAACAGCGCTTTCGGGCGACTTTTCAAGCGGGTGTGGCACAATCAACAGCTGAAAACAGGCACCAAGATCAGCGTGTACAGAGCTGTGGTCCTCACCACCCTGCTGTATGGTTCCGAGTCCTGGGCCCTCTACCGCAGCCAACTACGACTCCTCGAACGCTTCCACCAGCGCTGCCTGCGTACCATCCTGGGCATTCACTGGAGTGACTATGTCACCAACGTCGAGGTCCTTGAACAGGCTGAAACTGTGAGCATCGAGGCTTTACTGCTGCGGACACAGCTCCGCTGGGCGGGGCATGTCTCCAGGATGGAGGATCACCGCCTACCAAAGATCACCCTGTTTGGCGAGCTTGCTACTGGACACCGTGACAGAGGGGCACCAAAGAAGAGATACAAAGACTGTCTCAAGAAGTCACTTAGTGCCTGCCAAATCGACCACCACCAGTGGTCTTCTCTTGCTGCGGACCGTGACACTTGGCGCTCCACCATTTACAAGGCAGCTGTCTCCTTTGAGGACTCTCACAGAGCTAGTCTTAAGGACAAGCGGCTCAGGAGAAAAAACAGAGATGCCGCAGCTCAGAACCCTGGCCATACCTTCCCCTGCAGCCACTGCGGTCGAACCTGCCTGTCTCGGATTGGCCTCCGCAGCCACGAACAAGCCTGCAGACGTCGTGGGCAACTCCTATAAAATCTTCGTTCGCGAAGTCAAGCCAAAAGCAAAAAAAAAAAAAAAAAAAAAAAAAAAAAAAAAAAAAAAAAAAAAAAAAAAAAATCCGTTTGCGGGAGCCCTCCCCAGACACTCCCACCCGGGGGGCACGCCACAAATATACTTTCACTCGAATGACATACTAAGCACATCGTTTGAATAAACTGTGCACCGGCACTGCATCCCCTGACCAGGTCTATACGGGAAGCACCCTCACAAACGGCACGTGAACGCAAATGGTATAATAAAAATAATAGTTGCATAAAAAGAAATAAAAATATATTATGGTTAGACAACACGAGATAATTAAATTTACGTTGCCTTGGATAAGTGCTTGAACAGTTTTGCTTTAAAAGCAGCTAGGGAATTAACTTGTTGTAGATGCAGAGGAATAGAATTCCACAGGAAACCACCTGAGTATGACAAACTGGATTTATACAAATCAATGCGGGGCCGTTTTATGCTCAGGTTGCTCCGAGAGGTGCTGTATCTCTTCTCAGTAAGAGTAAAAAGTTCCGATAAGTAGCCGGGGGCCTTACCCTTAAGAGCTTTGTGCACTAGTACGCACTTGTTAAATACTAAGTGTTTGTCAAGAGGAAGGAGTCCAGCTGCCTCGAGCCTCGCCTCAGTGGGTAGAGATGAGCTAGGAATAATGAGTTTGGCTGCTCTTCTGTATAGCGAATTTATTTTCTTGAACTGAACCTCGCTACAGCCATCCCAAACTGTTGAGGCATAATCAATGTGGGGCTTGATGTATCCATTGAAAAATAGTTTACGCGTGTTCAGAATAATGACCGCTTTCAGTTTAGACAGTAAAAATAATTTCTTTGAAATTGTCTTTCCGATGTGTATGAGATGAGGCTGCCAACTAAGTTGGTTATCTACAACTACCCCTAGTAAACGGTGCTGCTGTACTTGCTCTATGGGGACAGCTTCAAATGAGAGGTTTAGAGGCGCGGGTTGCAGCTGATGTTTCTGACGTGTTGTGACTAACATGCTTTTTGTTTTAGTTGGATTGACTATCATTCTATTTCTACTGCACCATTTAGAGACTTCTTGTAGGCTCTGCTGGAGGCTGTTGGTTATGTCAGCTACAGTTTTACCGGATGCATGTAGCGTCGAATCGTCAGCAAACATGTCACACTCGGCACTAGCACATGTGATGTGTAGTGGTAAATCATTAATAAAGATACAAAATAACAATGGGCCCAGAACCGAACCCTGAGGAACACCAAGCTCTACCTTACCCTCTGAGGAATAGTTACCATTTACATAGACAGCTTGTGTTCTCGCAGAAAGATACGAGTTAAAAAATGAAAGGGCTGACGGGCTGTTGTTGTTGAAATAAACATTAAGTTTCCTCAGCAAGATTTCATGATTTATCAGATCGAACGCTTTTTTCAGGTCCAAGAATACCGTGCCAGTCATTTTGTTATTGTTGATGTTATTTAGCCATGAATCAACCATACGTACTAATGCTGAATGGCATGAGTGTTTGGGTCTAAAACCGGACTGGAACTTATTTAACAAGGACCGTTCTTCGAGGTACTGGAGGAGATGCTTTTGAATATGCTTCTCAAGTGGCTTTGATAAAACAGACAGAAGAGAAATGGGACGAAGGTCATTTACATCAGTAGTATCTTTGGTCTTGGGTATAGGAACAACTTTTGCTTTTTTAAACGCCACAGGAAAAGTATTGTACTGTATGCATAAGTTAAAAATGTAAGTGAGGGGTTCAACAATATAAGGCAGTGATATGTGGAGTATATAACCATTTATACCGTCCACACCAGCAGATGTCTTGTTCTTAAAGCACGTAATATAACGCCCGACTTCGTGAACAGCGATAAAGGGGATACCAAACGTATCATCGGACGATAATCGTTCCTGGCAAAACATGGACAGTTGATCCGATATTACATACGCTGACGGATCAGGGCTGTTGGAAGTAAGTAGCTGTTCTGGAGCTGAGAGAAAGCAATTGTTTATGCTTTCCGCAGAGAATTCGTGTGGAATGATATGAGTCTGCCTGCGCGTGTTGCTTGTTAGAGTATTCAAAGCAGTCCAAACAGAAGCAGGAGATTTTTCGTTCTCAATTGTCTTTTCAACAAATAACTTTTGAGCTTCTCGAACTAAGTACTTAACTTTGTTACGCAAACGTTTAAACTCAGCGAAGTTCTTTTCTCGTTTAGCGGTGTTTCGTGCCTCCATAGTTTGTTTGATTTCCTCCGTTATCCAGGAGGGAGGCTCGCGGCGTCGGACTCGCTTCCTTCTTAGCGGCGCGTGTTTATTCAGCACACCGAGGAACAGATCAAGCCATATAGTGAGCGCATTATCAGGGTCAGTGCAGTTATACACTTGATCAAATCCTGCATAGCTTAGATCATGTAAGAAAGCATTCGTATTGAGCTTTTTAAACGATCTGTACGTTATGTACGAGTGCTGGTCCCGACTTTGTTTTGCGGGCAGATTGCACGACCATGTACAGGCGATGGGAAAGTGGTCACTGACGGCTAATGAAGAAACATTAGTTTCCGCTATTGCTGTTGGGTTATTAGTGTAAATGTGGTCGATGATGGTGGCAGCAGAGCGTGATACTCGCGTTGGAGATTTAATCATCTGCTTTAGCCCGAAAAGAGTGATCGCTGATTGCCATGTAGGCTTGGGTTTCAGCATATCGATGTTAAAGTCTCCCAGAATGAGAACATTTTTACCGGTGTCGTTCACTTTATTCATCACTTGTACAAAGTCGTCATACCAGTCAGCAGTAGCAGCTGGATTTCTGTACATAAAGGCGACAAGGATGGGAGAGGAATGTGGTATTTTCACCTCCAGCCACACACACTCTAGCTCTCTGGACTCAAGGTCTTCACGTCTGCGCACCATATTTCGGATAGAGCTATGTACATAGACAGCTATTCCAGTGTGTCCAGGGTAGCTTGGGTCACGCCGGATTAGAGAAAAGTTAGGAATAATTAAGCTAGCATCACTGATGTTTGGGCCCAGACGTGATTCCGTGAGACCAAAGAGATGGAAGTGCGATGGCTCATTTAAAAATAAACGAATATCGGGGACCTTGTGAAACAGGTGAAAAATATTAAGGTGTCCGATTTTCAGTCCAAGTGATTGTACGCTAATTGAAGCTTTCGGCATCGCTTCTCGTCAGTTCGCGTGAAGTCACTGTAAAAAGCCTCTATGATCTCAAAATGGGATCACATACACAAAAATGCACGATGATCTCAAAGTAAAATCACATACACACACAGTACGCTTAAGTCTCTCGAGCCAAGAGAACTTGGAGTCCACAAAGACAATTCACTGGCTAAAGGCCAAAAGGTCACTGTGACTTCCGTAGTCAAACAGTTCTCAGTGTGCTGCCTCAAAGGCAAACACACAGCCAATGTCAAAACAGTCTGTAATATTTCGCAGTTCCGATTACCAGAAAGTAATCACTATTTACGTAACACGGTAAAAAACTAAATAAAAATGTCTAAGTGCCGCAGCACTTGTTAAAACACATGCACAGAAATTCGAACGTTTCTGTTATTATTTCAAATTAAGTCCACACAACCTATACAACCTTTGATTGTATTAGAGCGGCGGAGGTGATTTCCTATGAGCGCAAGAGGTGACCACAGTGCAAAATTATAATAATAATAATAATAATAATACATAGTTCTTGTATAGCGCTGTTCTCCAGGAAAACACTGGACTCACTGCGCATGCACAACAGCACACCCTTTCTCTCTCAGACACACACGCATAATTATACACTACTTTAAACCACCCCATCCCTTCCCCACACCTTACATTCACTTCCTCTGGGATCAGAATAGGTGGCAGTCAGTCAACAGTTAGCTAAATATGACCTAAGTTTTAAATGCCCGACAAAAAAGAAAAGTCTTTAAGTGAGCCTTGAACTGTGACAATGTGGGCAGATTCCGCATTTCCGTTGGCAGCGTGTTCCACACACTTGGGACGAAAAAGGTGAATGAACGCTCCCCGACAGTTTTCATGTTGAGCTTCGGGATTTTTAACAGCTTTTCACTGGAGGAACGGAGGGTGCGTGATGGCTGATAGGCAGACAGCTTGGCAGAGAGGTACGGCGGGAGAGATCCGTCAAAATGCCGATAGGCGAAAATTGCAATTTTGTACTGGCAACGGAATTTGACGGGCAGCCAGTGCAGCTGCTTCAGCAGAGGCGTAACGTGGTCTCTCTTTCGTTTCTTCAAGATGAGACGCGCCGCACTGTTTTGAATCATCTGCAAGCGTGAAATCTGATCTGCCGGTAAACCTGCCAGTACAGAATTGCAATAATCGAGCCTGGAAGTAATGAATGCATTTACAAGTCTTGACGTCGTACTTTCTGTGAGAAACGGTCTGAGAGAAGAAATTCTGCGCAGCTCAAGGAAACCAGCTCGGCAGACGCTACTGATATGATCATGCATGGAGAGCGTCGAGTCAATCTTCACACCCAGATATTTGACACATTTCTGGAAGGGAACGCTGCAGCCACCAATGTTTGCGAACTCGCCGGTCAATCAGACTAAGGCGAGACTGAGAGCCGGCAGGCATGACTTCGGTTTTGTCAGTGTTAAGCTTAAGCTTGTTGCTAGTCATCCAGGACAGGACGTCGTTTATACAACACTGTACGCTCATCTTAGCGGAGCTGAAATGGCTAGGCGTGCTACTTCTTGACAATTCAGTATCGTCAGCATACTTGTGAAAATCACACTCATGGGCGGCAATTACATCAGATAGAGGTGTGAATATAGAGTGAACAAAACAGGCCCTAATACGGAGCCCTGAGGGACTCCACACAACAAGAGACTAGAAGCAGATAGCTGGCCATTAACAATAACAGCTTGAGAACGATCCCTAACGTATGAAGTGAACCAGGCCAGGGCGGTACCACGGATGCCAAAGGTCACCTCTAACCTCTTCAGCAAAACAGAATGATCGAGCGTGTCGAATGCTGCGCTGAGGTCCAACAGAGCAATGAGAGAGACAAGTCTCTCGTCTGCCTTCATTAGCAGACCATCCAGGACGCTCAGCACAGCAGTCTCCGTGCTGTGATCCTTTCTGTATGCCGACTGGTGCATTTCTAAAAGACCGTTTCCAGACAAATGGCTTTGTAGCTGTTTCAAAACAACCTTCTCCAAAATCTTTGAAATAAACGGAAGGTTAGAGACAGGTCTAAAATGCTTCAAGTCGTTTGGGTCCAGTCCAGGCTTTTTCAAGAGTGGTGTCACAACGGCATGTCTAAACTGAGTAGGCACAGCACCTGTAGAGAGAGAGAGAGAGGCATTAACTATGGTGGTAATCAGTGGGAGGAGATCATCAATACACTGTTTTATGAGGGACGTGGGCAAGGGATCAAGCACACAGCTCTTTGTTGGTGATTTCATAATGAGTTCATGGATCTCCTGCTCAGTCACTGGCTCGAAACGAGACAGTGAAGGGCCATTATACACACCAAAAGTAGGGGGATCACATGAACATGAATCTAGTTCTGAGCGGATGTGCTTAATCTTATCCGAGAAAAAGTCGCAGAAACGTTGTGGAAGGACATGGCTTGGCACATTCGTCGGAAGGGGCGTGGTACGGGGCTTTCCCTGCAGCTCACTGAAGACTGAGAAAAGTTGCTTGGACGACGAGCTGGAGTCGATCCTGTCCTGGTAGAACTGTCTCCTTGCAGACTGTATGACCGCTGTAACTTCGGACCTCACTTTCACGTAGATCTGTCTGTGGACAGTCAGACCAGTCCGTCTCCAATGACGCTCCGCGCGTCTCCGTCGGCGGCGAGCTTCTCTGACGTCATCGGATAACCACGGGGCGGATGGTCGGTCCCTCACCAGCCTGCTGACAGTCGGGGCGTGTCGGTCGAGCACCTGTCGAAGCCCGTTGTTATAGGCGTCCACGAGCTGCTCGGGCTCCAATGAAGGTGATTGACACACATCTGTAGCTGCTGCCATCTCCTTTACATCGGCCTGAAAATCAGCGGACGAAATATTGCGAATGTTTCGTGACGTCACGAGTCGTTTACGGGGACGTGGTCTGGTAACTGCAATAGTGCAAGCTACGACACTGTGGTCGGAAAGGGCTGGATAGTCCTGCACAGCTTTAAGCGACAACATGCTGCCCTCACTACGGACCACCGCCCAATCGAGTGTGTGGCCGCGCTTATGTGTAGGGACGCCAACAAGCTGTGCCAGATTGTGATCGCTCAGCATAGTTTTCAGACGGCTCACTTGGCAGTCAGTATTGTCATCAAAATGGAAGTTAAAGTCGCCTAGGATGGAGAAATCGCAACACAGGTTCACGTATCGGGACAACAGCTCCGGAAATTATCTGTAGCACATCTTTGTGCATCTATTACTGACAAGAATAAAGTCTTTTTAATATGAATGTATGTATGTATTTATGCATGCACACACACACAGTACTCACACGTACTCTTATGATCTAGCTTTATCAGCATCTCCGTTTATTTAAGTGACATGTTTTATTTATTTATTATTGATTCTTTTATTGATTAATTTATTGATTCACTTACATATTTATTTTTTATTTATTTATTTAATTACGGATGGAAGGAATTCCTTTGATGCACACAAGCACTAGTGGTATAGTGGTGGCCGAGGAAAGGAAGAAATATTTCAATACAAATACATATGTGCATGTTCATAATCTATTCTTTACTTAGCATTCATATGTCCCAGGTATCTTTGACTTATTGAATTTTATTTATTTACTAAATGTATGCATTTGAGTATTTAAGTTATTTCTTTAAATTATTTATTTATTTATTTATTTATGTTCGTTTGTTTGTGATGTAGGTTTTGTACATACACATCAGCATACAATATGAAAACATACAAATATATGGTAATAGGTGCCATTACGCCCGCTCGCAACCGGCCACCGCATACACACACACACAACCGCAAAACCCCCACCAAACGACATGCACAAATGTATACTGATGGGCATTAGTGGAAAACCTATACAGAGACTTGTGGTTTACAAAGTGGCTTGTATTGACTGCCTGTATTTCACCTGCCCGCCTACAAATCTCATTTATACAGCTAAACATAGTGCACATATGTAAATAGTACCGGTGGCCACTACATGCACAGTGGCACCAATACTTACAGATGAGGCCACAACTGACACCTCAAACAAAACGCTACTTACACACACATATCAATGATACAGTCAACCTCCGCGTGCGTTAGGCAGGACAGGCTTAAAATCCTGGGACTGTAAATCTTCAAGCGAAATGACAAAGCCAGTAAGAAAATAAGAAAACAGCAGCAAAAACATGTATTTTGCAACTCATTCAAATGAAACATAAGAACCCATTGAGCTCAGCGGTGGTATGAGTGGGTGATTGAAACGATGAAAGAAATAGTTTGTGTAGGCCTACATTATGCAGTACCTGCCTCCCCCTCCCTCCCCCCTGCCCTAAAACTAGCTGTTGATCATAAACACATCATCTTACTGATTGATCACTTGACTGACTGATTTATTAAATAATCTTAGTGTAACCGTTCCCCGTTTTCTTTCTCGTTTTAATCCTAATATATATGAGTGTCAGTGCTAGTGCCAGCTGCTATGAATGCTTGCAGCTAACATAAATATCAATATGCAGACACACTGCAAATTACGCAGCAGCAAAATACATTTCCTCGTTTGTGCAGCTAGGTTACTGCTAGTCAGATAGGGTTTAATTTTGAACAAAGCATTGCATAAATTTTCAAGCGTGTTCACATTGTGCTGTGTATTCTTTCAATGCGCAGTGTACTGTACCATCAGATTGTACCAACTGTGATCACTGAGACTGCATGGCAGTGACCACACATCACAACATAGCTTACCAGTGCAACTGATTGAATTAAATGTTACAGTAACATGATTAATCAAGTTCCGAAACTTTTTCAGTCATGACAGTTACCAGCCAAGTGGTGTGGTACTCTAGCTCTCTCTTTTACAACATGCAGCATGTTGCACTTTGGACATCTGCATGAGTCCTTTACAATCACAATAAGTTTGGATCAGTAGGCAGTTTATTGAGTGTTTAACGCATTAGCTGATGTAAAAATGGGTCTCTGCCACCAGGGTGGAGTGAGGCCCAATGATAACAATTGGAAAACAAACGCGGACAACTGTATTGACAACAAAATGAATTGTATTTTTATTTGGAGATAAAAATATTCTTGGAGAAAAAAATCTGACGATTTTAATTGCTGTGGTTGATTTTTGTGAGGCTGGACTGTCACTTGCCTTCTCCACCCAATCCCATACCCCCTTCCTCCCCCCTCCTCCTACCCCCGCCCCCCTCCCCGCAACTGCACATCAAGGCTGTATTGTCAAGGATCAATATCTAATAAGCCCTTTGCCATGAATTTAATAATTATGTTCGTGGCTATGTGCTGATGAATGGGCTGTACTTGTCTCTGTCCTGAGAAAATAAGTCAGCTTGTTAGGTAAACACATTTGACAATGTAATTTAGCGGTGACAGTGAAAGGCAAGAATTAGCCTCGCAGAAGCATGGGTGTGCAGTTACCTTCATTTACAAAAACCAGCTATTGATGATACAATGTGCATCCGTATACGTTTCATATGGGGATATTGCACTGGGACTGATATTATATATACACAATACAATACAATACAATACAACTTTATTGTCTGTTCGAGTCCAGGCACGACAGAAATTTGCCTTTCGGCTCGTCATATATATATCGGTATGCGCGATATGATGGTCCGGAATTTTTGGGTCGGAATGTCTTGTTTAAATCACATATCAGCGACATAATTACAATTGTTAATAGTACTGATCATATTCTCCACTGTAACATTATATAAAACAAGACTAATCACATTGTTTTGGGAGGATATGCTTGCCGTTAGCTCCAAGCATATGACCGCTCATAGCGCCATCGGGGCAAATGCAAAGAATATAAACAGATGGGAGCCTAATTATTTGAATGCATTGGCACATATTGTTTTCCGCAAAGCGGTAAAAATTATTTTCAGTCATTTTATGTGGGTTATCTCTAGCAAATTGTTCACAATATCATTATATTTAAACGGTGACTCCAGGCGGTCGATTTATTGAAGCAAAGTTTCTAATGTGGATAGTGTAGCCAGCTGGTCCCCCAAAGTATAAATGCATTAATGGCGGCAAATCGTCTGTCCGGCGGTAACGTCCGTACAAACCAGCCCTGAAAGTCTAAAATTTTGCCCACCAGTGACTTCCAAGTTTTACTAGCCAAACTGAAAATGTTACTAGCCAAAACTGAAAATTTTACTACTGAAAATAGCCCCCCAACTCAACAATATAATGTACCACAAGTGTTTGACACCCAATGTTAGAGAGTGTTTTCTGCCCAGAGGCATTGAGAACAAATATTTGAACAGACAATCATAACCAAGTTAATGTTTATGTCCTGACTTCAGGCTTTTGATAGTATCAAGTGGAGAAATAACTGACAAAGTCCCCATGTGAACTGTGGTGGGATTTTTTATTTATTTTTTGTAAGTAGAGCTGGGCTTCTGTTTGCACAACAGGTTAAAGGGTCTGTAGACCTCCAGGTATAAATTTTAGAGGGTATACAGACCCCCATCCTAGCATTATAGAGGGTCCGCAGATTTATTTAAGAAAAACTGCATCATCTGTATGTTCCTTAAAATAAATTATCCCCACCCGGGTCTGCCCTGGGGGACTTGGGTGGGGTTAACTACATTTTAGTTCCCAGGGTCACCCTGGTCAGTCTCACAGGGTGGGTTTTTCCCTATATTCTGGGACATGTGTTTCTGTCTACCCTTGGTCCATTCACCTGTATTTGTCTTTTTAAAACTCTCCCAACTGTCTGCACTGCCTGTAGCTCTTGATATTGGATGTGTGTTGCTAAATGGTCTTAGATTTATTTAGGCCCCATGGCGTAGGTTTATTTAACGTATTGGACCGGCTGGCGACATACATTCTATATTCTGTTTCTTTCTTTTCAAAACTTTTCACAAGCAGTGCAGGCACGTCCTGAGAAAGCCTTGTTGCTGTCGGGACGATAAACAATGTACAATCAATCAATCATTAAAATAAATTATCTCATTTCGCTCTCTCCTCTTTAAATGTGTTGTGACAGTGTGTGTGTGTCCTTTCCATGATCTGATTCTTTAACTGGTGAGCTATCGCGCAAAAGCCCGTCTCCCTAGCTCTCTCACACACAGAAAAAAAATCTATTTATTTATTTGTATGATCGTTTGATAATGTATTGTAACAGAGAATATAGCGTTTTCTGCTGAACGCGGCAGATTGACAACCAAAGTGTGACTTGTCTAAACTCTGTGTGTTTGTGTGTGTGAGTGTGTGTAAACTGATGTACTTCAAAGTTTGTTTTACCCGTTTAACCACTCAGAACTGAGACGTGTTTCTCCAATTTTTGCCTAATAACTGTGTACCAGAAGATGGATCGATCACGATTTAAAAAAAACTGACAAACTTATTTCTGTTCAAATTTCTGGACTTGCTTTTTGAGTTTGCCTCAGTGCTCATTGCGCATGCCATTCGAGTGGCGTCATGCTTTAGCCATGGAAATACACTCAGCACAGTCATGGACTCTGAAAACTGTGTCGTAGCGGCGGTGCCACACACGGCCCAAGAGTAGCATTTCTGATTTCTGGTACTGTCGCTTGTTGATGGAGATGGCGATGTCGAAGTGCAACTTTCTGCTTAGCGATTATCAAGATCAGACGGTGCCGGATTGAAGAATCCGAAGCATTCCAGCTCTTCCTTTGCTTTTTCTCCGCCATGTACAACTTCGTTCTAGATCGACTAAGCGAAACGCACGATGCCGTATCCCATAATAGTATGTACGGTGACGTCACAGCAAGTAACGCGTTCAACATGTAGCGCGCACTTTGTAATAACATGCTGACACCACACATAAACTAACAGTTTGCCCGCCCTGTTACACTCGCACGGACGCCGGCTACGGGTCGATTCTGAACGCAGCCGCGACTGAGCGAGCCGCTAAACGAACCAAATCGTCACTAAAAATAGAACGACTGTCACTGACCACTGTTATGGTACGCACAGTTCGAGTGACGTGTTCGGCTACTGCCCCAAAGTGATGTTAGAGGCAACTCGCGGTGCGGTCAGGTCACGCGTCGGCGTACCTGATGTTCGGCTGGCGGTTAGCCGTTGGATTGGAAAACGCACGAGCGCACTCGCATTTGGCGAGTGGGTATTTTTTTTTACTCGCCAAATAAAAAATTCACTCGCCATGGCGAGTAAATTACTCGCCATTTTCAGGGCTGCAAACTTAGCTACAAAAAGGTGTCTCCATCCTTCGGCGGCGCAATTTTGACATGGGCGTAATGTATTCATCCCATACTTCATGTTGATATACCCAAACCATGCTTTGTTACTCAGAAGAAAATCAGTATCTCGTGATGATGATGATGATGTCCACTTGTAATGCGCATCCACTCTATGCTAGCAGCAAACTCAGGGCGCAAAAAACAAAAAAAAAAAAAAAAAAAAAACACACAAAAAACAAAAAAAAACAACAAAAAACAAACAAACAAACAAAAAAACCACGAGTAGTCCTAGAATTAAAAGTCAAGAAACAGTTGGGTTTTGAGGTGCCTCCTGAAGGTGCCAATGCAGTCAATGTCCCTCAAGGATTGTGGTAGTCCATTCCACAGCCTAGGTCCGCAGTGTGAAAATGCCCGGAAACCAAGTCGCTTCTTTGTGCGGCTTTCAACACTTGGGGTGCAGAGTTTGGACCGGACAGCAGAACGGAGCAGGCTCGGAGGGTTATGGCGTGGGACTATTTCCCGGAGGTACTCTGGTGAGTCTGGGTCATTTATAGACTTGTGGCACAAAGTGAGAATCTTGTGATCAATTCTTTGCT
The DNA here is from genome assembly GCA_036245525.1 of Semisulcospira habei. NCBI lineage: Eukaryota > Metazoa > Mollusca > Gastropoda > Semisulcospiridae > Semisulcospira > Semisulcospira habei. The sequence continues at coordinate 143,940,452 of BTPG01000004.1, read as the reverse complement.
TGACTGGAAGCCAGTGCAACTGCTTAAGGACTGGTGTGATATGCTCCCTTCTTTTGGTTCTTGTGACAATTCTGGCGGCCGTGTTCTGAACCAGTTGAAGACGTCTGAGTTGTTGCTCTGGCAGACCCCAAAGACAGCTGTTACAGTAGTTCAGTCTGGCTAGGACAAGGGCAACGGCGATAGCATTTGCAGCTTTGGTTGCAAATGCTACAGGTCGTAGTTTCCCAAGGGGGCGAAGATGGAAGTAGCATCCCCTGACAACAGCACTGATATGGTCTTCCATGGTAAGACTGGTATCAACAAAGACACCAAGATCTCGGACAGTCTTGGAGAAAGGGATGAGAGACTCACCAACAAGGATGGCATCAAGAGATTCCACACCTAGTTTGTTCTTGGGTCCACACAGAATTGCCTCAGTCTTATCATTTAACTTCAGCATGTTGGTTGACATCCACGACTTGATTTCTTGGCAACACGACTCAATTTTCTGCACTGTCTGAGAAGCGGAGACACTGTCAGGATGAAATGAGTCATAGAGACCAGAGTCATCTGCAAACAACTGTCGCCCTAACCTGTACTTGTCAATCACACATCCTAACTTAGTGGTGTAGAGAGAGAACAGAACAGGCCCTAAGACGGACCCTTGAGGGACCCCGCTTACTAGCCGGGTAACATCAGACGCCACACCATTAACACTGACGTACTGGAATCTGTCCTCAAGGTACGACCGAAACCACGGTAAGACACACTCCGTGATACCAAACTCAAGCTGAAGTTTCTGCAGCTGTATCTGGTGATCTATGGTATCAAATGCCGCACTGAGATCCAGCAGTACCAGGAGTGAGTGGTCACCACGATCAGCTGCACAGAGAATGTCGTTTAAGACACGCAGCACTGCGGTCTCTGTAGAATGACCTGGCCTGTATGCAGACTGAAATTTATCCAGTAGCTGGTACCTAGACACATGATCAGCAAGTCTATCGGCCACCACACGTTCTAAGAGCTTGGACAAATAAGGAAGGTTTGATACTGGCCTATAGTTCTTAGGAGCATCAGGGTCCAAGTTTGACTTCTTCAAGAGAGGACGAATCACAGCAGTCTTAAAGGCTCCTGGAACAACACTGGTGAAGAGTCTGCGGTTGATGATGTGAAGAATAACTGGCAGAAGAATGTCCAAATTCTCCAAGACTATTTTGGTGGGGATCGGGTCAACACTAGAGAACGTGAACTTGGATTTTGCAATGACTTTTTGAGAAAGGATCACCAGCAAAAGCGGATGAATGTTCCTGGCTACCAGGTTTACCACTTGTGTTCTCCTTTAACAGCTGCTCTCTGATGGCATCAATCTTATCGTTAAAGAAGTGGGACAGAGAGGCAGCAGCCAAGTCACTGCTCATGTCAGGAAGAGTAGGAGATTTGGCCTCCTTGCCAAGCAGTCTGCTCACAATCCTGAACATTTTCCTAGGGTCTGAAGCGGCAGCATCAAGTTCAGACTGAATATGTGTACTCTTTGCCTGACGAACCACCTGTGTGCAATGATTGTGTGCTTTTCTATACAAGTTTTGTGCACTTCTAGACAGGTTCTACGATACTGACACTCTGCACGATGACGCGCCTGCTTTGCAGCAAGAACATCGGAATTATACCATGAGGTGTCAGGGCGAAAAGGAATTTGCTTGACAGTTTCTGGTGCATACTTGTCAAGAAGGGAAGTCAGTGTATCATTGTACAGTTGTACACGCTCTGACACATCTGACGGTGGGGTCTTGATCAATGGTGAGTCACCAAGTTCACAACGAAAAGCTTGCACATTCATTCCTTTGATGTTTCTACACCTGACTTTCAGCTTTGGAGTCCTAGGTTTCGCCAGTCGCAAAGAAAAAGTTATCAGAAAGTGATCAGAGAGCTGCATGTCCTTCACACACACCGTGTGAATAAGACTGGGTGACAGAGACGAAGGGGTAACAACCCAATCCAAAATGTGGCCTCGTTCGTGGGTTGGTACACCGACTAACTGAGACAGGTTTAGGGAGCTGAAGAGCTGCATAAACTGCTTGGTATCAGAATCATTCTTATTGTCCCAGTGAATATTAAAGTCACCAAGTACAACCAGTTTTTGTGCTGTGACCACAGTACTTGAGAGGAAGAGTGAAAATTCCTCCCGAAATTCAACATTTGTGTGCTTATTTATCTTTGATGGGGGGAGGGTGGTACAAACAGAATAGCCTCACAGTCACTGATTTTTTTTTTTAGAAATGGGGAAGTCAATGTTTTCAAAAGTAGTGAACATTTTTGCAGAGCACAATCTCACATTCATAGAACTCTTGTGAATCAGAGCCATACCCCCACCACTTCTCAGTGAGCGCGGTTTATTGATGACGGTGTAGCTCAGTGAGCGTGGTTTATTGATGACGGTGTAGCCTGGGGGGAGGGGGGGGGGGGTCAATGCTGCGATGGTCACTTCATCCCCTTTTTTCCTTCAACCAAGACTATGTTACCACAAGAACATCAAGTTTCTTATCCACAATACAGTCATAGACATCACTAGTCTTCTTGCTTGCTGCCTGTACATTCCAAAGCCCAACATGCAGTCCTCTCTTGCGGGCAGTTCTTCCCCCCCACCCTCTAATACCTCTATGTGATTTGCTTTTGATAAGTCCCAAGTGTCTGCATCTAGTAAGTGCACAGGCGTCTAGTACACATTTACTAGTTGAACAAATCTGTCTCAGAGCTACCGAAGCGTACTTTGACACTGTCATCATGAAAACACATCAACACTGGGTCTGTTCACTGTACAACAGAAATGAAAAATGTCCACCAAAAGTAAACGGCTGATCGTCTATGAAGGGCCATCTGCTAGACTATCAGACAAAGGGATAAAACAAGGACGGCGAGTAACTCCACAAACAGGCGTTACACTTGTTACTTCCCTTGTAGCAGGAGTCTCTACCTTCTGCTCGATCACGATGTGCCTTTCGGTGAGGAGATGGGGGTGGCCTTTATGGGAGGCGGCAGAGGCTTCGATTATCATAAGGTTCAAAACCAGTTTTCCTTTAACCCCTTCGCTGCCAGTGGTCACGAATTTCGCGTCTGCAACCGCCTCTGCGAGAGAATACTGACCCAAATTCCCGCTGTGAAGACGCAGATGCAAATGGGACCCAAAACGTAGACATAAAGAACATACGACAAACAAGAGACATAAACCCTTTAGCTTTTACGTCTCTCGCAACTGGGTAGCATTCGCCTTGCCCCGCAGTGTTCGGTAACACCAACTATCAAGCCATCAAGCCTCAGGGGCGGTCTGATGGAGGAGGGTGGGTGGGTGGTGGTGGTGGTGGTGGGGGAGGGGGGGAGGGGTTATCTTACGGGTTCCGGAACCCCCCTCCAGACCAAAACGTTTTTAACTCTTGGCTTGACTTCGCGAACGAAGATACTATAGGAAAAGTCTATGGGGGTTGCCCACGACGTCTGCAGGCATGCTCGTGACTGCGGAGGCCAATCCGGGACAGGCAGGTTTGACCGCAGTGGCTGCAGAGGGAGGTCTGGCCAGGGTTCTGAGTTGCGGCATCTCTGTTTTTTCTCCTGAGCCGCTTGTCTTTAAGGCTAGCTCTGCGCGAGTCCTCAAAGGAGACAGCTGCCTTGTAAATGGTGGAGCGCCAGGTGTCACGGTCCGCAGCGAGTGAAGACCACTGACGGTGGTCGATTTGGCAGGCACTAAGTGACTTCTTGAGACAGTCTTTGTATCTCTTCTTTGGTGCCCCTCTGTCTCTGTGTCCAGTGGCGAGCTCGCCGAACAGGGTGATCTTGGGTAGGCGATGATCTTCCATCCTGGAGACGTGCCCCGCCCAGCGGAGCTGTGTCCGCAGCAGCAAAGCCTCGATGCTCACAGTTTCAGCCTGTTCAAGGACCTCGACGTTGTTGACATAGTCACTCCAGTGAATGCCCAGGATTGTACGCAGGCAGCGCTGGTGGAAGCGTTCGAGGAGTCGTAGTTGGCTGCGGTAGAGGGCCCAGGACTCGGAACCATACAGCAGGGTTGTGAGGACGACAGCTCTGTACACGCTGATCTTGGTGCCTGTTTTCAGCTGTTGATTGTGCCACACCCGCTTATATAGACGCCCGAAAGCACTGTTCGCTTTTGCCAGCCTGCTGTCCAGCTCCTTGTCCAGCTTGGCGTCTGATGTGATGATGCAGCCAAGGTAGGTAAACTGGTGCACCGACTTCAGTTTAGAATCGCCGATGGTGATGTGAGGAGGGCGATGCTCTACCTTGGGTGCCGGCTGATGGCGGACCTCTGTCTTTTTCAGACTGACCTCGAGTCCAAAGAGCTGGGCAGCGTCTGCGAAGCAGGATGTGATACGCTGCAGGGCTCTCTCTGTGTGTGCAACGAGGGCAGCGTCGTCAGCGAAGAGCAGCTCACGAATCAGTTGGTCTAGGGTTTAGGTGTGGGCCTGCAGTCGTCTGAGGTTGAACAGACTGCCATCGAGACGATACCTGATGTACACTGCATCGTCATCGTCGAGGTCCACTGTGGCCTGCTTCAACATCATGCTAAAAAAGATGGTGAAGAGGGTCGGTGCCAGCACACAGCCCTGTTTCACACCGTTGAGAATGGGGAATGGTTCTGAGAGGTCATTGTTGAGTCTGACCTGGCCTTACTGGTCCTCGTGCAGCTGACGATCATGCTGAGGAACTTTGGGGGACATCCAAGTCGCTCCAGGATCTGCCACATGCCTTGCCTGCTCACAGTGTCGAACGCTTTTGTTAGGTCGACAAACGTTACATACAACCCTTTGTTCTGCTCGCGGCACTTCTCCTGAAGCTGTCTCAGCACAAAGACCATATCGGTGGTGCTCCTGTTGGCTCTGAGCCACACTGGCCCTCTGGGAGGTGGTCTTCTGCGATGGCAGGTACCAGCCGATTCAGGAGCAGCCTTGCAAGAATTTTCCCAGCAATGGACAGCAGGGTAATTCCACGATAGTTGGAGCAGGCGGACTTCTCTCCTTTGTTCTTGTACAGGGTGATGATGACTGCATCGCGGAGATCCTTTGGTAATGTTCCTTCCTCCCAGCAGCAGAGAAAGAGGTCATGGAGCTTGTTGTGCAGTGCTGGGCCTCCATGTTTCCAGATCTCTGGTGGGATTCCTTCAATGCCTGCTGCTTTGCCACTCTTGAGCTGGTGGATGGCTGCGAGGGTCTCTTCAGCAGTGGGCGGTTCATCCAATTCAACCTTTACTGGGAGGTGTTGGATTTGGAGGATGACTGCTTCTTGAACAGTACGATCAGCACTGAAGAGGTCCTGAAAGTATTCCGACCAGCGGTTCAAGATGGAGTTATTATCTGTGAGGAGTGCCTGTCCATCAGCGCTTCGCAGGGGACTTTGTATCAGGTGCCTAGGGCCATACACTGCTTTCAGTGCTTCGTAGAAGCCCCTGTAGTCACCGTTGTCAGCGCAAAGTTGGGTCCTCTGTGCGAATCTGGTCCACCACTCGTTCTGGAGGTCTCTGAGCTTGCGCTGGAGACTGCTGCAGACGAGGCGGAAGGCAGACTTCTTCACATGGCAGGAAGGCTGGGCTAGGTGGGCCTGATGGGCGGCTCTTTTTTTTTGCTAGAGTTCCTGGATCTCTACGTCGTTTTCGTCAAACCAGTCTTTGTTCCTCTTTCTAGCAAAACCCAAGACTTCTGCAGAGGATTTTGCGATAGCCGTTTTCAGTTGTTCCCAGAGTGTTTCAGGGGAGGAGTCTGCTGGGTCAGCTGTGTCTGTGAGCCTGCGCTGTAAATCTGTCTGAAAGGCAGCTTTTACGTCGTCACGCTGAAGGCTGTCAACATCAAGCGTTTTCTTGCCCCCCCCCCCCCCTTTCTTGGGTTTTGGCTTGAAGTGGAGCCTGAGTTTGCAGCGGACAAGGCGGTGGTCAGTGTGGCACTCTGCGCTGGGCATCAGTCTGTTGAGGAGGACGTCACTGCGGTCCCTCTGACGCACTAGGACATAGTCGATAAGGTGCCAGTGTTTGGAGCGAGGATTCATCCAGGTGGGTTTTCGACTGTCCTTTTGCTGGAAAGTAGTGTTAGTGATGACAAGCTGCTGCTCTGCACAGAACTCCAACAAAAGGCGGCCATTGTCATTGCAGTTCCCGACGCCATGCTTGCCGAGGACTCCTTTCCAGGCTTCAGAGTCCTGGCCCACTCTGGCGTTGAAGTCGCCAAGGATGATGACTTTGTCGTCTGCAGGGGTGCTCTGTAGGAGGCTGCGCAGGTCAGTGTAGAACTTGTCCTTTTCTGCAGGCTCTGCCAGGAGGGTTGGGGAGTACACACTGAGAAGGGTGACGTGTTGCTGATGTCTCAGTGAGAGGCGCATGGACATTATGCGGTCTGAGTGACCGGTTGGTAGGTTTTCCAGCTTAGTCGCAATGGAGGTCTTGACCATGAAGCCCACGCCTGAGAGCCGTCTTTCTGATGCAGACTTGCCTGACCAGTAGAGGGTATAGCCAGCGCCAAGTTCTTGGAGACTGCCTTCGTCCGGGAGGCGTACTTCGCTGAGCGCGGCGATGTCGACGTTTAACCTCCGCAATTCATGGGCAATAAGGTCGGAGCTACGTTCGGGGCGTCCGCTGTCTGCTGTGTCGAGCATGGTTCGGATGTTCCAGCATGCTACGTTGAGTCCGGTTGTGGTCGTCATTAGAGTGGGTCCGTTTTTTTTACTTGTTTTCTGACCGCAGGAGAAGATGCCCGTTGACCGCGGCTAGCCAACTGGGGTTGTGAGGGGATGAGCTTTGTTTAGGCCACCTTTTCTAGGCCCCTCTCCGTGTGGAGCAAGCAGTGCTATCCCTAGAGAAGGCTGCTTGGTCGTTCAGGGTGTGCCGAGTGACGTTGTCATCCCCAGGTCAACATCAGGCGACCAATATCCTGAACCGCCTGCATGCAGGTTTGAGACTGCGGCTTCCAGTGACATCTTTCACCTGCCGTTTCGCCCCTCGCCCGTCGCTACAGGACTTGGAATGGTCTGTGTCAAGGTCCATGGACGTTTCCTAAAGCCTGCGCGGTGGAGCTTTTTGGTGGAGTGCAGTGTGCGCAGAACTGGCCCCACCCTTTAAACCCTTGGTTCGTCTGCCATGGCCTAGCAAGCTGGGACGATAGCATCGAGGTCCTCGGGTCATAGGTTTTATATCAGACTGTTCTTGTCCTAGTCTCTGGCTCAAAAACCTTCCCCGGAGACACGGGGGCTTTGAAGTCAGGGTTTTTCTCTCTTAGCCTTTCCGCAGCCAAGCGGCCAGGCCTGCAAGGCAGCAGGACAATGATGATTAATTTTCGAGGTTATCTCCTCTAGATCCGCCGTGTTTAGCCTGGGGGCTCGTGCTGCCCAGTTTTTGAGGTCACCTCGGAGAGGATGTGGCCAGGGACCACGCACGGACGGTCTTGGGATAGAGGGATGCTATGCTAGTCCGGAGGGATTACACACGAGGGTGCCTCACGAAGGCCAAGAGGCCCTAGACTAGGGTGATCCTGGGGGAGGCGCTGTAAGAGTTCCCCACTACCCGCACCACCAACGCAACTCATTCCCCTGGGGCCCCCGCCCTTTGAGTCAGGCAGAGACCCCTTGACCCCAAAACGTTTTTAAAATGCTATAAGAAAGCCCCTGTTTGGGGAGCCCGGAACCCCTCCTTCCCCCCCCCCTTCCACTTGTCAAAGGCTGCCGGGAAGAGGTCCTTAGGCTTGCCGCGTACCCAACCCCCCCCCCCCCCCCGCCCCTCAGAGTGGTGTGTGTGCACATGTGTGTGTGTTACGATTGTGGTTGTGTTATCCTGTGGGAGCGTACATGTGTTATTCGTAGGTAACGATATGTTGTTTATTTGAGCTATCACGGTTATGGTTTCGTGCCTTTTTAGTAAGATTTTTTTTTTGTTCGTGAGTAGAGCCGATTTCGCTTTATTGTGTTTAGTCCGGTGCGTGCTAGAAGGGTCGCACTGTCTGGTGGCCTCGTTAGTGTCACGTCGGTTAGTTGACATCTGACATCGCTACATTTTCGCTACTTTTCCTGTGCGCGTGTAGTGAGCAGCTTTTATTTTGTTTGGTGAATGTTCTCGTACCTTTTTGAGCTATCATAGATAGGGATACCATACTTTTATGTGTCTTTATTTATATGCTAGAATTTAGAGCTGAAGTGAGCAGCCGTGTTTTTGTAGGCTGATATATTGTTTCTGGAAAGTTTATGTTAATGAGTTTCGGCTGCGTGTTCCGTTCTGATTGGTTGAGTTCATGATTTCCGTAGAAGATTCTAGATTTTGATAGTGTATATAAGGAGGGCGCTGGGAAAGCCCGTTAGTACATTGTCTTGCTTTGTCAGTTGCAGTTTATTGCGAGAGACTCGACGCTGTGTATGAGAAACTATGAGTCGTAGTGTGGACATAGCAAAAGAGACTTTGTATTCAGTAGTTTGTGCATTTGAAAGTGCATTATTGTGTGGATATCGCATCGCTGAATTAAATATTGTTGGAACTGTTACTCCAGTTTTGCCTACATCCTTAAGCCACGGTTGACGGATTGCAGCTGATTGAGGTCTATTTAAAAGAACTCTACGTGCGTGTGTGTCTGGTGTGTTTATCATACTTCGACTACAACTCCACCACGTAACAGTGTGTTTGTGTGTGTGTGTGTGTGCGTGCTTGCGTATGTGTGGGTGTGAGTGTGTGTGTACGTATATATGTGTGTGTATGTGTGTGGGGGTTGGGGGGGGGGGGTGGAGGGGGGTGGGGGTGGGTGGGATGTCAATGTGAGTGTGTATGTGTATGTGCGTGTGTGTGTGTGTGTGTGTGTGGGGGGGGGGGGGGTTGAGTGTGTTCTGGTCTCTAAAGACAAATTGGTGCCTCAGGGATGGAAGCTGGAGCTCTGAAAGCCCCCGCCACACTCACGGGAATCTTTTCTGAGCACTGGCAACCATTTTTTTTTGTGTGCACGAGACTGAACCTGGAAACAGGCAGGTGCTCTCTCAAGAGAATTTATGAACAGCAAACAGTGCCACCTGTCATTGTCACTGCCACCTGTCAATAAAGGCCATCATTCAGGTTACTACAACCACAGTCACAGCTAAGCCGGCCACAGTCACAGCTACAGCCACAGTCACAGCTACAGCCACGTGAATGATGGTCTTTAATGACAGGTGATCTCTGACAAGGGTGGTCGCTGAAAACAGGTTCTGCTGTACTGTTACGTCCCCACCTGACCTGAAAGTTTAAACGGTGCAAGTGATCAACGGCCTGAATCGGTTTCCTGACAAAAGAAAATCGACCACTGAATCTTCAAGATTCTGTCAGCCTGTTGTTGTGTTTTGGTTGCACTCGTAGATAACACTCTACGCCTACGTGCCCTGGGATTCCCGACACAACGCAATACGCGCTCCGACACCGTTTATTTATCTCAATGTCGGTGTTCCTCAGAAATTGTACTACACCGGCTGTTGAAGTAAAGCAAGATGGGATAGCAGATCAGGTCCGAGATAACCTAGTGACTTCTCTTTTGTTGTTTTTCCACTGACTTTCATCGCCTGATGTAACCGGCGGGGGGGGGGGGGGGGGGGGGTGGGGGGGGGGGGGGGGGGGGGGTTAGGAGGGGGGAGGGGGAGTTAGGAGGGAGGGGGGGGGTTTGAGGGGGAGGGGGGGGGGAACCCACTGACGCAAACGAAGAAATAACTAACGACTGACCGATCGGCCGAATACTGACCAAGACAAAAGCACCCACCCAATGCGCACAATGCCATCGGGCCGATGTCGACCGCCGTTGGCCCGCGCACGAGTGCGTCACAATCTTGGCATCTCTCACTCTGTTTGCCTGATTACCTCCGGGCCATCGCCGGCAGAAGAACACTGAGCTGTAAAATCTGCACACTGGCTGTCTCCCTCGATTCGCTACCGCTACAAACAAACAAACAAACAAACAAACAAACAAACAAACAAACAAACAAAACAATGCAAAAACAAACGTAGTGCGTCTACATTTTGACATCCATGACGTTCAAACTCGGATTGTCACTCGCCGGAAACTACGAAACCATAGGCGTAGGTAGAGATGTTAGTTAACCCATTTAGCCCATGAGTCCCTACAGCAGGAGATGGATTGACCATGATAATTCAAGGGTAGTGCCAGATTAGCTTGGCGCCTTCAGGCGCCAAGCTCATCTGGCACTACCCTTGAATTATCATGGTCAATCCAGGCGCCAAGCTAATTATCATTGTCAACCCATCTCCTGCAACTGGTACATAGTCATTAGGCAACACCTGCAAAATTTGAGAAATGGGACCATGGGACTAAAAGGGTCAAGTTGAGGAAAGCGACCAATTCCAGAGCGGCGTTTGATAGCTAACATTCGCCCGTACCACGAGTTCTCAATGTTGTCTTGCCTCAACTGAGACTGGCTTTTCCACCCTTCTTTTCACAAACCAAACGATTAGGCACGCTCAACAAAGATTTTCGTCTGCCCTTGAAATTAAACCGTTGAAAGAGTGACAGATATTTTTCGGAATGAGTCAATTTTGTTACGGTTGATGCCGTTCGCTTTGGATTCCTAGTGGGATTTCATCGCCTGTATGCATAAATGCAGTTTTGGCCATTGCTTTATAGCCGATTGTTTTTGGATTTTCAGTACGGTAGACAAAAAGGAAAAACTGCAGCTAGTGAAGCAGGTTGCTTTCAGTCATGACCGAGTGGTGATGATTATAAGATTTGTTTTTGACGCACACATTGTAGCCACAGGCCTTCGAGGCGAGCAGAACACTCGTATACTATACACACTAGTAGGCCTACATATATAAGAGTGCTGAGATGGATTTGTAAGCCTGTGTTCCAGCTCAGTCCTTAGTTCTGTCGTGGATACAGCCGGAACTAAAACTTCCGGTATGTCAAAAGCAAGTATCGGCCCGCCGCGCGCGGGCCAACGGCGGCCGCCGACTTCGACCCGATGGCCTTTTGCCCATTGGGTTGAGGCGGGTTCGTAAATAATCACCACTTAACTGCCGGGGGGAAAGCGAACTCCAAGCTCGGGGCATAAACCCTCATGAACCCCGGCAGTTGCGCCGGGCGGGGCTCATGAGGATTTATGTCTCTTGTGAGTTAGTCTCTATGTTTTCTTTAGCCTATTTTATGTTCTTCAGTCAAGCAAACGGGAAGGGGGGGGGGGGGGGGGGGCGGGCCGGGGGAACAGTGTGCAGTCGTGGAGTCAGACGCGCAGTTCGTGATCACTGGTAGTGAAGGGGTTAGCGTATTTCACACACTCGAATGTAAAGTTACCCCTGCCATTTCAGTGTTTATCCTGGGCCGGCGTGAACTTAGCTATTTTGTTACACACTGGCCAACGGGCGGGTAAAAAGAAAGGCAGGGGGTGGTGTGGTTTGAGATTGGTTTTAACACATTCAGCCCGACGGCCGTATTTCAGAAATATTGGATTTGTCATCTAATGACTATGCACCAGTTGCAGGAGATGGATCGACCATGATCATTCAAGGGTAGTGCCAGATTAGCTTGGCGCCAAGCTAATCTGGCACTACCCTTGAATGATCATGGTCGATCCATCTCCTGCTGTAGTGCGTCAGGGCTGAATGGGTTAAAAACTGAAAGTCTGACACGGTGTTTTTAGACTGGTCACATTTTACTCGGGAGTGCTTTGCCGCATCACTCAGACAAGCGTAAAAACTGAAAGTCTGACACGGTGTTTTTAGACTGGTCATATTTTACTCGGGAGTGCTTTGCATCACTCAGACAAGCGTAAAAACTGAAAGTCTGACACGGCGTTTTTAGACTGGTCACATTTTACTCGGGAGTGCTTTGCATCACTCAGACAAGCGTAAAAACTGAAAGTCTGACACGGTGTTTTTAGACTGGTCACATTTTACTCGGGAGTGCTTTGCATCACTCAGACAAGCGTAAAAACTGAAAGTCTGACACGGTGTTTTTAGACTGGTCATATTTTACTCGGGAGTGCTTTGCATCACTCAGACAAGCGTGTCTTGTGCGTTTTCAGTCTTGTCATGATTTGCTAGCAACGGCTGGTTTGAAAAATGGCGGCAGATAAAAGACAAACAAACAAACAAACAAACAAAAACCCAACACAACTCTGGGCTTCATCGTGGTTACCGTCCCCTCCCCGGTCAAATGTCATCTTACGAAGAAAACCTTTTCTCGAAATTCCCCAACATGCCTGTGGGTTTGCCCTGCACGCCGGCTGTACTACGAGGCACGGAGAGATAGCATGAAGTGTCGCCGACCTCAAAAGCTTATCGGACAAAACCGTCAAGTCGGACTTTCCACAAAATAATCATACACTTTAGCCACGATGAGCAGACCTCCTGTGAGGAACGTGGCTTTATTTTGAAATAAACTAAATATCCAAACTAAATATCCATTCAAGAGACATAGATTTTCATAAGCCCCTGCATTCTTGGCTCTGAGCCGGATCTGGGGGGGGGGGGGAGGAGGGGTTTCCCCCCGGCCAAAAAGTCTTTAAAATGGTTTTGGAGTTAGGAACCAGCAACAAACACCACTGGGTGAAGGTGGGTGGATGGGTGGTTTTGGTGGGGTGAGGGGGTGGGGGGTGGGGTTATTTATTATTATTTTTTTTTACATAACATAACCTTGGATACCGGTAGCTAGCTATACACTCGTATTCGTATACACTCAGATTCGTATTCGACACATTTACTTTATAAATATTATCATTATTGCATGATTATGGAATGGCCACATGATGCAATGTTACTTTTGTATGCAGGTTGTCTTCGGTCGGACAGAAACTGTACCTGTCACTCAGGCTGGTCGAAGTAAATTTATGCACCATATACACATTAACTCATTCAGCCCGACGGCCGCATTTCCCAAATTTGGGAGGCATCATCTAATGACTACGCACCAGTTGCGGGAAATGGATCGACCATGATCATTCAAGGGCAGTGCCAGATTAGTTTGGCGCCGACAGGCGCCAAGCTAATCTGGCACTGCTCTTGAATGATCATGGTCGACCCATCTCCTGCTGTAGTGCGTCAGGGCTGATTGGGTTAAACAATTCTGACTCGACTTTAGGGGTCTTTCTTCCGGATAATGTCCGCCTTGTCCTTTGAAGACAGGTCGACTATGCTAATAATAATAGAAACACAATAACGATTCGCCTAGAGTTTTCTGCACCACCCTTAAACTCTCATGGTCGATCCATATTTTGTTGTAATGCGTCAGGATTGAATGGGTTAAAGTTTTAGCAGAAATGAGTGTAATGTGTCATCAGTTGAATAATTCACATATTACTAAAAGCGCGATTATTCAGTGTTACCACGGTCGCTCCTCGTGTCACAATAAGGAAAACTGAGGTTTCTTTTTCGTTGGGCCTGATTGTTCTTACGAAACGCTGAAGGCAGACAAGGAAGGAAGCTGATGATTAATAACGGTTTTCCCCCACCCAACTACCCCCCATAAAAAAACAACAACCAACCAATCAGCCAACCAACCAACCAACCAACCAACCAAACACAAACAAACAAAAAACCGAAAACAACGACAACCCAGAAAAAAAACCTGTCAGAATAAATATTGCATAGGGTCAAACATGCCAGTCTGATATTTACGGACTTCAGACAAAAGTACGTCTACAGCAAGGTTACAGTAGGTAGACGCGGCGTAATTTTTATCTTGTTGCTGCATTGTTAGCAAGCTGAATTTAACACCACGCCGCGACAAAACACAAGACAACACATCGCAAAGCAACGCAACGCAACGCAACAATGTATCATTTGTTTTCAGTCGCGTGTGTTAGCGCGGAGTAGTGGTAACTGATATAATGTATATATCGGAGACCTTTGAACAAAATGGTGATTTGAGACAATGCACAGCTAAGGATATTTTATATATGGGCCTCTGTCAGTCTAAATCGACCATAGATAATGCATCCAAGTTATTCGGATGCAAGCCTGGGCGGTGTGATTTGGAGGACAGGTTGTTGCCCATGAAGCACGTCCCCCCCCCCCCCCCCCTCTCCACGACTGACGCTGATGGATCCAAACGAACGGCAGAGCCATTACAGTTTTGCACCGGCGCCGTCGCAGAACGAAGTTTAATGCAACGACGGACTGCCTTAGGGGCTCCGACTCCGGATTTTTCCACGAGGTTTACTCCTGAAGCTAATGTAAGGAAATTAATACGTTAGTATCCCAGTGTGAAGGCTACTCCACATTGGCGAATAGGCCACACTGAAGTACACTCTATTCAAATGAGATGCTTAGAAGTGTACTTGTTTCGTCCCCCCCCCCCCAACCCCCCCCCCCCCGCTCTCCTTCCCTTCAGGTCAATCCCGGGAGCACACCGGTATACGTTACGGGACATTCATTGGAATTATCAATCAACAACATCGGTTCTACCGCCAATCATGTGAAATACAAGTGACGGGCGTAGCGGCGTTAAGCAAGCTATTGGAGTCGCGAGCTGTTTGTTTTTGGACTTAGCTTTCAGGTTTCAGGGTCAGCTTTCAGTTTTCAGTGATATTGTCTGTATGTTAACCCTTATCATTCAGAATACACCAGTGTGTGAAATAAGTTTGACTAAAATAGTTCAAGGGTAGTGTCAGAATAGCTTGGCGCCTCTAGGCGTCAAGCTATTCTGGCACTACCCTTGAACTAAAGCCATTGGTCGATATCCTTATCTGTAAGTACTATAATGATGTAGCTTGCATATGACAGTGTACAAATCTGAAGCGTTTAGCCTCAGTATGATATGGGTTGAGCAAGCTCATATTGGAGCCGTGAGCTGTTTGTTTTTGGACTCGGCTTTCAGGTTTCAGGGTCCGTGGTATTGTCTGTATGTTAATACATTGACCAGACGTGCGAAAGATAGCGTATGAAACAATTGTTGATGGCAAAATGTCGACAAGGTCAAGGTTAAAAAAATTATGCTTGTTTTACACTATGAAGAGGACGTTTAGTAGAAGCACCCCTCAAATCCGTTTACATGTCGGCATCCGTATTGCGGTACTTTTTCCCAAGTAGGTTAATTCATTTAACCCCCACGCCCAACAACAGGTGATGATCGACCATGATAATTTAAGGGTAATGCCAGACTAGCTTGGCGCCATCAGGCGCAAGCTAGTCTGGCACTACCCTTAAATTATCATGGTCGATCCATCTAGTACTTAGTTGTTAAGTGACAACTCTAAGATTTGAGAAATGCTACCTCGGGGTTAACTGGGTTAATGAATGCGTTGAAAGCAGGATTCTCAGAAACCACATTCCATAGACCAAAATTTGGCCACACAAAAGTCATAGATGAGGTAATTTAACAATGACCTCAACATACCTTGACGTGTCCACGTTTCACGTCATTATCATACATTATAACAATATCACCGGTGTTGACTTTTGACATTGCGAGGATTGACGTACCTGCTTATCTTGTCAGTGTGAAGACGCTGAGTGGGCGCCTTTAGCTTCTTCACACCGACACGATAAGTAGCGCATTGTATTCATGTTTATTTATGACCTATAGTCATGTTTATTTATGACTATAGTCATGTTTATTTATTACCTATAGTCATGGCATCATTTGAAGGACTGTCAAGATGTCAGCCTCAGGTCTATGAATTTGCAATGTCATGTGATACGCCAAGTGTGTTTGTCTGGGTTGTTTGCGTGTGTCAGTGCGTGTGTGTTGTGCGCGTGTTATAAGATACTGTCGTCTCAGTTAGTTTTTAAGAAGGTTTTCTTTCTAGGTGGATATTAACATTACTGTTACGTGGTTGTCGTAGTCGTAGTATGATACAATCACACCACAAGCACGCACGTAGGGTTCTTGTAAAGAAACTTCACTCAGCTGCAACTCGTCACACGTGGCACAAGGTTGTAGACAACACTGGAGTAACAGTTCCAACAGTACTTTATTCTCGCGATGCACTCTCAGCACACTGTTTCCACAAATGCATCCACACTGCAGTGATACACTGTCTCCTTTACATGCATCAACACTTTTGACACACTGCGCATACAATGTACACACACATTTCCTAACACCCTTTTAAATTTTTTTTTTAAAAAATACTATTTCAGATTTCCAGAACAATCCAGCAAATTCACACAACACAACCAACCAGAAAAGAAAACATATCCAAAACTTATTAATATTCATGAAAAAAGAACACTCTAGATCCGACTACAAATTTCCACTACCTTCTAGGCGCATTCGATAAAATGTTACGAAATGTAACCAAAAACGTTGACGTCATATTTGAGGTCACTAGAATAATCGCGCCTTTTCCAGAACGTTTTAGGTCAAACGAGGTCGGACTACAGCAACAATATAACGAAAAGACGCGTCATTTTAGCTATACAACAGAAATCGAGCGCAATTCTCCAAGCAAAAGAAAATGAATCCTACCAAAAAGGTACGCAATTCTTATCCAAAATAACTCAAATGAATATCGAATCTTTTCTATGATCAACACACACATGCTCTCCAAAAAATAGCACAACCACAAACCTAACAATTACAGATGGTTGTGCTGTTACATACGTGCACATATTCACTGTAATCGACCGGTGTGTTCTAGTCAGTCAAATGTATTTATTTGTTTTATGTTCACGTTTGTTGTTTTTACATCTGTTCAACAAATTTCCCATCTTGGGAGAACACAGGTATTCGTATAGTATCGTATCGTATTTGTTTATTTTGAAAAAAGAAGAAGAGATTTTACACGAAATAGTAATAAATTGTGTTGTAACTGTCATTTCTAAGCGTGTTTATTTCTACGCTGGTTTTTTTCCCGAGCAGCAATGACTGTCATATCCTCCTGTTGTTGTCTGTCATTGTCGAGGACGTCCTGTGTCCGTATCTTCCTGTTGTGTAGTCTGTCAATGCCGAGTGACGTCCTGTGACCGTATCTTCCTGTTGTGTATACTCACAAACCAGATAGGTGGGGCTAGCGCTGGCAAGAGGTTTGTGTACAATTCCTGTTGTGTAATCTGACCTGGCCGAGTGTTGAAATGTGTCTAGAGGAAGCAATAGCCGTCGGGCCGACGTCCGCCGACTGTCTATGCGCGGGCCAACTGTCGCCCACGTGTGTCCGATGATCTCCTGCGTACTGGGGCAGGACTGAAAGATCTAAACCCGTTTCCGTCACCCGCAGAAGCCGCACTGCGACGCGAGTGTGTGGTACCGCGTGTGGCAACGTTGCAATGAGCGTCTCATAGTAGTGAGTTAGTTATTTGGGATTAACGCCGAGCAGGCCACTCACTAGGGCCAACTCACTGAGGTCAAAGAAGTGAGGTTTCGTTTGACGAACGACTACCGACCGACAACGAACGAGAGCGAAATTGCGGTTGATAACCAGTGTGTACCAATGACAAGCATAGGAAACACTCCAAACATTTCCAAGAGGCCTAGATCCTCAGGAGCCCGGAGGGCTCATGAGGATATATGCCTCTTGGAGATGTTTGGAGTATTGTATATGCTTGTGGCATATGCTGGTATCCGGGCTCATGAGGATCTATGCCTCCTGGAGATGTTTGGAGTGTTGTCTATGCCTTGTAGCACAAGCTGGTATCCGGGCTCGCGTCGCTCCGTTCGTTGTTGGGAGTCGTTCGTTTCAAACGGAACCTCACTAGTCGCTGATGGACGGACCTACCTGCATCACGGTCAACGTTGGCTATAGCGACCCAGCCCGAACCATATTCTGAAGCGGACAGGTTGACGCAGAAGGCTCCGCTGTGGACTTTGCTATGTGTGCGCGGAATGCTGAGTCCAGCAATAAGCCCTTAGCAGTAGCCTACTCGGGGACACTTCTCGAGTTGCAAGTGAGGTTTCCTTTGCAACGAACGATCACCGGAGGACGAAAGCGAATTCACGGTTGATTAGCAGCTTGTACTTTAACACATTCATTCCACCCCAGGATCGAAATTCCCAAATTTTGAAGTTGCCCTCAGAAGGATCGTATTACAATTTTAGAGACAGATCGAGCATGATAGTTCAAGGGTGGTTCCAGAATTGCTTGGCACCTATGGGTGCCAAGCTATTCTGGCACCACCCTTGAACTATCATGCTCGAACCTTGTCTTGGTGTGTGGGGGCTGAATGAGTTAATCCCACATCTCTACAGCTGAGCTAGAGTCAATCTCTGCTCACAGCTGCTTTAGAGTCAATCTCTGCTCACAGCTGAGCTAGTCAGTCTCACGGCATGAGCGGTTAAAGGAGGCCAAACGAGGGGCTGTATTCAGCTATGTACCCATTCCATATTTGTTTCCCCTTCTTTGACACATGTACCGATATATTGTATAACAAGCAAATTAATTATTCATGAGCTTGCTCGATATACTTTCCTTCCCGAAAAACCTTGCGGCCCTGGCCCACAAAGTTGTTGATGGATTAGTCTCGAGCCAGGGTCTTACGAAATAAATCACAAAATACTGTTCTGCTGCAACACTAATGCACCCTTTTCAACTATGACAACGTTAACACTTTGATTAATTTTAAACTTGCCGACCTTCACCAATGCCGAAGATACTTTTTTCGTCCGTATACGTGCCATCGCTGTCATCGTGTGCTTCGGCACTCGCATTGAACGTGGAAACCCGTTCAAAGCGATGCAAAGAGTACAAAAGGCTAAAGACACTAACCTATAATTTGAAATATTCATTGTTGTAGATATGAAACGCAAAATAGATTTGCGAATTACAACATTCCAAGTGAAAAAAAAACAACAACCAAAAACACACCGAAACTGTAGGAGGTAGACGGAACAGCCAAACGCTCAAAATCACTCAACACAGTTAACTCCCTTGCGTCAACAAAACTGTCGTCTGCAATAGTGGAGTCATGTTTTCTTGTTTTTCGCTACTATTTTTTTTTCTTTTTCAAGTTACTGCTGCTAAACTTTGCTTATGAATTAAACTGAATTGAAATCATTTGTAAATATGCATTTGTTTTGTTTCGGTGTGCATTATACTGAGTTTCGGTATGCAAACCTAATGGTCGCACAGAGTGGAGGGCAAGAAGCGAAGGTAAAGTTTTGTTTTGGACTGGGTACATAAATTATATTGAGCAGCAATTTGCTTGACATAGTGCCGAAAACAGACAGATGTGATTACTTGACCCGATCAAAATGTCTCGTCGTACCGACTCGGACATTTTGATTCGGGTCTCGTAATCACATCTGCCTGTTCAGTATCGGCACGATATCAAGCAACATGCTGCTCAATATAATATAATGTACTCATTCCATAAAGTTTCCACTTCTTTGACACATGCACTGATATACTGATTAATATTCATGAATTCGCTTGATATACTACTTTCCTTCCCAAAATCCCTTGCGGGACAAGAACTGAGATTCAATCTTGATACTCTATAGTAGCATTGGTCACAACGAAAACGCGAAATACGATCGTACTGCCACCGTCTGAGGCTCCTTACGCACTAGTAGTGAAATGCTTCTTAGTGTGTACGTAAACTCGAATCCCCCCCCCCCTCCCCCAACCCCTACCCCCCCTCCCCCCCCCCCCCCCACTCCTTGGACACACAAACTTGAATGGAGCGGACAGCAGCAAACACGCGAAACAAATCACTGCTCTAGTGAACTTGACGACATGTCCGCTAGCGATAGGGACAACCCAGAGAAAAGGACTAAATAAACATACCTGATGACACTTTCCGTCATTATCCGTAATCTAATTACAAATAGAATCTACTCAACAACACGTACTGATGTCTACACAGGCAAACGAAATGTCCGTCGACAGCCCCGATACGTGGCGCATACCATAGATCACCACACGGACAGAGTCGAAGAGCACTTCGGAAGTATCACATCCAGGTTCATAAATAGACACAGATATGTATGTCTGTGGTCACATCTAATACCACTTATCCACCTGTTATCTTCACCATTTCACGCATACGATGATCAACCTGCGCGATGAAAGGTGTGTAGCAGTGTCAGATTTGCTTGGTTCTGTACGGTTGAAACATACATTTGGTGCTGGACTGAAGTTCCCAGTACCCATCTGCCTCTGTAACTTGACGTCATTTCGCAACAAACTTGCCAGTCTGATGTCAACTCCAGACTAATTTGTTTGCAATTGCAGACCCTAGACTCTGACGTCAAACAGTTTGGTGGGGACGATATTGTTCTAGCAATTTCTCCCGTTTTGTACAGGAAGGGTCCATACAGTGCACTGAAGGTGCAAGTTTCGCTAGGTTTCAGCGCAGATCTGAAAAGTAAAGTTACCCAGCGAAAATCTACACAGCTTGAATCTACTTGGGCGTACATCTACCCAGTGTAAATTTGTGCGGTCACTATTCCATTGACACATTTTCATTTCAGTAATTCAAGCCTTTGTCAATTTTGTCAATTTATACTGGACTGAATCATGCTGCAAAGATTCACGCTGATTTTATGTAGGTCTAAAAATGAACGAAATCTCGGAGGAACACAATCATTTGCACTGGGTAGATGCACGCCTGGGTGGATTTGCTCTGAGTACATTGCGCTGGATAGTGTCAAGCAGGGTAGTTGTATGCGTAAATAAAGCGATATTGACCACTTCAGCACAGATGGCGGCAATCAGCCGCACACCTAAAGACTCCAGGTAAAGTCTTGTTTTGGACTGGGTCCATAATTGATATTGAGCAACATTTTGCTTGATATAGTGCCGATAACAGACAGCTGTGAGTACTTGATCCTAGTCTGACGACTCTGACATTTAGTTTCGAGTCTCGTAATCAAATCTGCCTGTTATCGGCACTATATCAAGCACAATGTTGCTCAATATAATTTAGCACCAGTATTGCGCGACCACCTTTATGACTGAAAAAATCACCTGTCATTAACCTTTTGGGTGTCGGTAGCGGTTTTAGTTGCGATGATTCCTGCAGGAATCATCGCAACTAAAACCACTAAAGACACCCAAAGGGTTAATGACAGGTGACACTTTTCGCCATTTAAGATTCTTCAGTCTTTCCAGACTTTTTTTTTTTCTTCATCCTGATAAAGGCGTTTGCTCAAAACTGGTTGTATCATACTGTGTTTGGTGTTGTCAGCGCAAAACTTGATAATAATAATAATAATAATAATAATAATAATAATAATAATAATAATAATAATAATAATAATACAGCGCTTTTCTATAGCGTCCTTCCCCACTTACGCAGGCTCGGAACGCTTTACAAATGATTATAAACACACACAATAAACAACAAATCACAACAACAAAAACAGTTCAGGCATTCTAACCACAGTATTTCACACAACGAACAAATTCTGTTTACAGTAACACCATCCAAAAATCACATGATGGGAAGCAAAGGAAAATTAACACTGATATGCCAAATTAAAAAGGTACGTTTTCAGGTTGGTTTTGAAGACTGAGAGTGTCGGGGATTGACGTACATGGGGGGGTAGAGAGTTCCACACATGAGGGACCTGGTACTGAAAAGACCGAGCACCTGCAGTCTTTAAGTTAATTCTCGTTTGGACCAGTAATTTCTGGGAACAAGAACGTAGGCTACGGGAAGGTTATGAGAGCTGAGACTGGAGGAGAGGTACCCCCTGTACCGCTCCTCCAGTCTCTGCTCTCATAACCCTTCCCGTAGCTCTCCCCCTGAGGGTGTTGTCAAAGTGCTTGTATGCCAGGGTAGCCAGTTTATATTCAATTCTCTGTTTGACAGGAAGCCAGTGGATTTGTTTTAACAGGGGGGTAACATGGTCAGAGCGTTTCTTGTGAAGAATTAATCTGGCTGCGTTGTTTTGAATGCGCCGAATGCGACATAGTTGATCTGATGTGATGCCTGTAAGAAGCGAATTGCAATAGTCAAGACGAGAAAGGATGCGAGAACAGACAAGCTGTGCAATGGTCTTTTCTGTCACAAAGGGTCTTATGATGCTGAGTCTACGTAGTTCTAAGTAGGCAGTGCGACTATTGTGGTTAACCTGCCTCACCATAGACAAGGTAGAGTCGAGGTAAACACCAAGATTCTTCAGCTCTGCTTTAAATGGAATTTCGTGGCCACAAGAGACAGAGGTACCTACGAGCACAAGTACCCATAACCATGCTTTCGGTTTTGTCATCATTCAATTTGAGCTTGTTAAAAGTTATCCAATCTTTAACTTCACTAATCCATGCTAGAGACAACAGTTTGGAAGTTCTGAGGGTGATCCGCCTTAAAAGCTGAGTGTCGTCAGCGTATTTAGGAACTCAGAATTATGTTTGATATACTAGATGTTAGACTTCATGCAATAGACACTTACTGGCCAAGACAGCAAAAAGGCAGTGCTTGATTGGCGGCGCTGGGGGAAAAAAAAAACTCATTGAAACACTGCAGTAGTTTGTAGATAAATAGTAATAATAATAATTACGGTATTTATAATGCGCTTATCTTATAATAATTATAACTCTAAGCGCGCACTCACAACTCGCGCACGCAATCGCACGCTTTAGACAACGACTCACGAACCACAAATAGTAAAAAACATCACGAAAGTCTGCTTAGGGTGGGGAGTGTGGTAGTATAGTGCTAGAACTGTTGAAAAGGTGAGTTTTGAGGGCAGACTGGAAGGAGGAGAGAGAGTGTTTCTGACGGAGAGAGAGTGGGAGAGTGTTCCAGATGGATGGACCGTATACTGAGAAGGAGCGGGGGCCGAAAGTGCTGAGTTTAGTGCGGGGGATGTGGAGGCGGAGAGGGTCGGAGGCGGAGCGGAGGGAGCGGGGAGGAGTGTAGGGGTGAAGTAAGTTTGAGAGATAGGCGGGAGCGCAGTTGTTCAGGGATTTGTAGCAGAGAGACAGGATCTTGTATTGGATGCGTTGGGGGATGGGAAGCCAGTGAAGGAGTTTAAGCAGGGGAGTGATGTGGTCGGATTTTTTCTTTCTGAGGACGAGGCGGGCAGCTTTGTTCTGGACGCGCTGGAGCCGGAGTAAAAGTGGTGGAGTGAGGGAGGCCGGAAAGGAGAGAGTTGCAGTAGTCGATGCGAGATAGGATGAGAGAGACAGCAAGTTTGGTCGCAGCTTCGGTAGTGAGGTATTTTCTAATCTGACCGATGCGGCGGAGGTGGAAGTAGCATGCCTGGGCAGTGGCGGAAACAAAGCTGGTCATGGAAAGAGAGAAATCGAGGATAACGCCGAGGTTTTTGGCCGAGTCAGAGAGGGAGATGGGGGTGCTGTCGAGTTAAAGGTGGAGGGAGGGAGGGAGCTGGGAAAGTTTCTGGCGAGTGCCTACCAGCATGGCTTCCGTTTTGTCGTCATTCAGTTTAAGCTTGTTTGCTGTCATCCAGTTTTTCACGTCTTCGTAGCAGTCAGCCGTGCGAGTCAGTAGTGACTGAGTGTTGTCGAGTTTGTCTTTGTCTCGTAGTTGTGAGTCGTCAGCGTAGAGGTGGTGGTGTATGTGGTGAGACTGGATGATGTTGGACAGGGGAGACGTGTAGAGTGTGAAAAGGACCGGGCCCAGGACGGACCCCTGTGGAACTCCGCAGGAGAGCGTGACGGGGTTGAAGGAGACGCCGTCGATGGTGACGGACTGCTGTCTGTCGGAGAGGTAGGAGAGAAACCAGGAGTGAGCAGAGTCAGTGATGCCAAAGGAATGGTGAAGGCGGTGGAGGAGGATAGAGTGGTCTATAGTGTCGAAGGCGGCAGAGAGGTCGAGTAGCGTAAGAAGGGAGATGTTGCCCGAGTCGGTGGAGAGAAGCAGGTCGTTTAAGATATGTAGAAGGGCTGTTTCAGTGCTGTGATGTTTGCGATATGCAGACTGGAAGGGACTGAGGAGGTTGTTGTCGGCGAGGTGGAGGTTGAGCTGGTTGAGAACGACCTTCTCAAGAAGCTTGGACATGAAAGATAGACTGGAGACTGGGCGATAGTTTTTGAGTTCGTTCGGGTCGAGGTTGTGTTTTTTGAGGAGAGGACGGACGATGGCGGACTTGAAGATATCAGGGACGGAGCCGTTCTCTAGAGATGTGTTGATGATGTCGGTAATGAATGGCAGAAGTTTTGGAAGGCCGTCCCGGTAGAGAGAAGCTGGGAGAGGGTCTAGTTCACAGGTTTTGAGAGACATGGACTTTATGGTCTTGAGGACTTCATCCTGAGAGACGGGCTGGAAGGACGAGAGGGGGGTGCCAGAAAAGGGGGTGTCGGGAGGGCAAGGCGGAGAAGGAAGAGTGTCGAGTGTGTTGCGCAGAGTTTGGATTTTGTCGGAAAAAAGGTGGANAAAGCGGACGGGAGTTCTTCTTTGCTGTATGTGTTGGGGAGAGTAGAGTCTTTAGAAATGCCTAGGAGTGAGTTCATGGTGGCGTAGAGGATTTTGGAAGAAGTGGATTCCAGGATTTTGTTTTGAAGGTGTTTACGTTTGGAGTCGGAGATCATTCTGCAGACTTTGGATCTAGTTGTTTGGAAGATCTGTCTGTGAACGGTGAGGTCAGATCTTCAGAATTCATTGCACATACAAGTTTGTGCACACATGCAATTATATAGTCCGAGTGTTCCACACCGAAGCTGCATGGTCACACCAGACAGTAATCTATACATGTATGTACAGTGTAAATGAAAACCAGTGAGAGGTTGTGGCCCTCCCAATGCGCAAAAGGCTATGGGGGCCGATGTCTGCCGCCGTTGGTCCGTGCACGGCCGTGCGCGGGCCAACGGCGGCTGACGTCGGCCCGACGGTTTTTTGCGCACTGGGCATATACTTTGGAATAAATCTCTGTATGGGCCGTTTGACATCGGAGCGCTCAATATTATTCCCAACTATCTCCGCCAAAAAAACGCTTTTCTGTACCACTTTAAATACAAACATCATTTAGTGCCAATTGACCTAATAAGGAATTATTTTACTCCGCGGTGATTTTACTGAACTCCAGTGATTTTTTTTGATTTTGCCTTACAGTAGTAAAAATTTTGTGAAAAGACAAGAACTTGCCATTTTCAGTACCCTACATAGAGCCCCGGCAGATTTCCATATCGAGGTCAAGCATGCAGACTTCATGTATGCCTGCGCTGTTTCAGGTTTGAAAATTTGGCCAAATTCACGTGAAAATGGATCTTTCTTATAATGGGCTTAATATATCTGGGCACATTTAGGGATGTATAATCAATCATTTCATGAAAATAATCTGAATTGTTACGACTGTACAGCGACACTGACACAGTGTTCGAGTTTATTTAGTTGAAGTAAATCGTACTGGGTCAACTGTCACTGAATGATGTTGGTTCTAAGATTGGTACGGAAAAAGTGTTTCTTTGCGGAGATATTGCGAAAACACGTTGAGCGCTCCGAAGTCAAACGACCTACACATGTATCCAAAACAAGGTTTATTTCTGATTCTAAAGTGCTTAGTAGTTCTTACAAAGATCACGCAGCAGATAGTGAGGCTTTTGGCACACAGTAAATTTCGGATGTAGCAATCGCCCGAGGGCCCAAATGGTTGTGTTGTTACATCCAAAGTTTGCTATAAACGAAGTAATTCTCATAGAAAAAGTGTTGTCGACACTGTGACCTGCAGACAAATGGTGTCAATTCGACTGCTGTTATCCCGTTATTTCTAGTACGCTCCAGCATGAGATACGTTTGACCACGATAAATCAGGGGTGTTACCGGAGATCAGAGGCGCCAAGCTATTCTGGCACCGCCCTTGAACTATCATGGTCAGTCTATCGCCTGAACTGTACACAAACCAACGGGAATTACTCAGCGCTGGACAGACAAACAGTTAGATCCCCTGCCCCCGCCTGTCGGGCACCCAATCGCCAGCCCACAGAGAAATACGCAGGTATAGACCAAGACGACCATCTGCATCTGTATCTAACTGTTTGTCTGTCCAGCGCTGAGTAATTCCCCTTGGTTTGTGTACAATTCTGCCAGCGCTAGCCTCACCTATCTGGTTTGTGAGTATCTCCTGAACTGCCGGTAATGTAGCTTTCATAGGACAAATCTTAAAATCACAAATCTTAAAAAAAAAAACAACAACAAAAAACAAGCAAAAAACCCCACAAAAAAAACAAAAACAAAACAAAAAAAAAAAACAACCAAAAACAAACACGGGATTTAGTAAGATAAATTGAACTCTGTGTTAAGCGAAGTTCATACTCGCACGCACGCACGCACACACGCACGCACAGCACGCACACTGTAGCAGCACTCTCTTGCTACTTCTCGATCATCTGGGGAGTCTGCGGGTGCAGGGCTTTACTATGAAAATCTAGAGAAGACCACAAGTAGAGTCTCAACTACTTCCAACATTTCGGATGCTAGCTAGGTAACGGATTCACGAAGACGTTGTAACTAAACATCTGTTCACAAGAGGTATATATTTTCATGAGTCCCTGCATTGCAGAGGCTCATGACAATGTATGTCTCTTGCATACGGAGGAGACGGCACACCTTTTCAATTTGCACACCTCGGATGTGACTAGTTTACGAGGAAATTGTAGCTACGATATCTCATCCGGTTCGGAACAAAAACACCTTTCTTGACAAATGTTCATTGACTGAATAGTTCATTTCAAACCGGGCCCTGGGTATGAGTAACACTGAGAGACAGTCCTCATTGTTTTTGACTTTATAAAACCTTTTAAAATCAGTATCTCACTACAACCCTAGCGGGTCATGCATCTTCACTGGTTTATCTGCTTACAATCCAAATTGTTTAATAAACTCAAGTTGCTTATCATATCACACAACCCGTTAGCTAAGCACAGCACAGCTTAGCACAGTTGTATAATCAGTGGACGCATTTTCACGTTGTTTAAAAGTCAGATTAAGGTAAAAATTGCACGTGTTTTGACGCAAATTGGACAAAAAGCCAGGACAAACATGAGATGTCCGGGCTTTTAATCCACTGTTTGCGGCAAACGACGCACAATATTCGACCACAACAGCTGAGCGCACACACACTGGCAATGCAGTCAAAACTTTGACAACAGCGGTCTGACGTACTCGGGACGCCGTCAAGCGGGAGGCCCAATCCGCGCCGACTGATCGGCTAGTACGCTAAAAATAAACCCCTGCGCCTGTGTGGGCCTACATACGTGTGACGGTCATGCGGCGTGTGACACTGGACAGCTGGGATCCGTTATCTCTCTGCTCTACTTGTGTATTTAAACCTCGGTTGCCCTGCACTTGCATACATACATCGATAACATTTTGTACTAGAAACTAAGTACTGAGCAGAGATTCATAATGAAACTGTTCATTTTTGCTTTGTTGCCCGCCGCGGCCCTGTGTCAACTTGGCGGGTTCGCGGGAGGAATCACGAACACGACCGTGGACCTGAATGACGAGGCTGTTGTATTTGCTGCCCAGAAAGCCAACGAGTTCCTGACCTCGTCCGGACAACTTGCGGGATCCCTCGCCCTCACACAAGTCCTTAGTGCCCGCACGCAGGTATACTATACGGCCCACGGGCGAAAGACGGAAACGCTATTTGCACGACGCGTGTCGTGTGTTTGTTTCTTGACTGTGGCCGTTGGTCGGTACCAGAAAAGAAAAGTGTATACGTGTAAAATTAAATAAGAACTAATAATGAAGGAACATACTGACGAAGACCAAAGACAAAACAATACTGTATGCAGCGTAATTGTTCTGTCTTTTGTTTTCCACTGAGGATCCGGCTTTGGCTGTTCCAATGCGCAGTAGGCCGACGGGCCGACGTTGGTCGCAGTTGTCCCGCGCACGGCCGTACGCGGACCAACGGCGGCCGCGACATCGGCCGGATGGCCTTTTGCGCATTGGGGTCTTTCCGGTCTCCTAAGATAAAAGAAACACGATAAGAAGGGACAAGTGCAAATAGCTGTGTTGTACTTGTTATTTTTAAGCGTGTGTGTGTGTGTGTGTGTGTGTGTGTGTGTGTGTGTGTGTGTGTGTGTGTGTGTGTGTGTGTTTTACCACTGCATGTTTTATTTTCTTGGCGTGAACGTTCAGTACCAACTGTGTATATCTCGCGCTGTGTGGCTACATGCCCTTGTGTATTTGTCCCATGACTGTAAGCTTAAGTGGAGGCCTAAGATAAGGATGATGGACGAGGGGCGATGGACACTGTGATCTTGCTGACAGACCTGCTTCCGTCTTCTGACATCTTGTGTACAAGGCGTGATGAGTCATGTAGGAGTTATATATGTACACAAGACAACTCTAACTACGCGAATCGTTAACTCTCTGGCTAACTGTCGGTAGCGCTTTTTTGGGGGGGTGGGGGTGGGGGGTGGGGGGTCGCGGTGATTCATGCAGGCGTCACCGCGAGAAAAAACGCTAGAGGTATCGCTTAACACATTCGAGACGTATCGCATCCGGATACGCGGCTTGCAGCCGCTTGTCCGGATGCAGCACGTCTCGAATGAGTTAACAGGGTTAAAAGTACAATGCATCGACAACACAATGGCTCTGATGAGCCATAAGAAAAAAAAAAAAAAGAATGACAAATTCTTCCTCGTTTGGTCATTGTTTAAATCAAGCTCAGTTTTTTTTCCCTCTGTGTGTGCTATTGCCTTTCACAGTGCACTTTTAGCTGTCATCCTTTCTTCTGGATGTTTCTTCCCGATAGCACTACATTGACAGCTCTAGCCACACGCATCCTACAGGTCAGCCGCAATATTACGTACTACAGTTTACCGCGGCATCTGATATTTAACAGGCACTGGACTCCCACGCGGATGCAGAGTATGCCGAAAGGTCCTCGGTCCGACGTCAGCCTTAGCTTGCCCGCGCACGGCTGTGCGCGGGCCAGCTAAGGCTGACGTCAGGCCGAGGACATTTTGCTACCAAGTGGTTTTTCTTCACAAGTCTGTATATTAGCAACTACAATAACGCAATCGTTAATAGCGCGGTCTGACTGCATGGCTCACGGGTACCGCGATATGCTGAGGCTGACCCATGTATGTATTCGATACATATTAGTGTGGGATGGTTATAATAATAATAATAATAATTACGGTATTTATAATGCGCTTATCTTATAATAATTATAACTCTAAGCGCGCACTCACAACTCGCGCACGCTTTAGACAATGACTCACGTACCACAAACAGTGGAATACATTACGACGGTCAGCTTGGGGTGGGGAGTGTGGTGATACAGTGCTAAAACTGTTGAAAGAGGTGAGTTTTGAGGGCGGACTGGAAGGAGGAGAGAAAGTGTTTCTGACGGAGAGAGAGTGGGAGAGTGTTCCAGGTGGATGGACCGTAGACGAAGAAGGAGCGGGGGCCGAAAGTGTTAAGTTTGGTGCGAGGGATGTGGAGGCGAAGAGGGTCAGAGGCAGAGCGGGGGGAACGGGAAGGTGTGTAGGGGTGAAGTAAGTTGGAGAGATAGGCAGGAGCGCAGTTGTTCAGGGATTTGTAGCAGAGAGACAGAATTTTGTATTGGATGCGTTGGGGGATGGGGAGCCAGTGAAGGAGTTTGAGTTATGAAATGGCCTATGGCCAAATACAGTTCCTAAGACTGCCCCTAATGTTAACCCTTGGGCTGTCGGTAGCGATTTTTGTCGCGATAATTCCAGCAGGAATCATCGCGACAATTACAACAACCGAAAGCCAAAGAGTTAATCAGACAAAAAAGGTGAATTCCAGCCGTGTGAAATGCGAAGAAAGTCCAGACAAAGAACAAAGCACGCTTAGAAAGGACATTTACAACGCAGCTTATTACAGTTTCGTGTTAAACCCCTTTCTAAAATATACATATAGGGAAGAGAACAATGCACTGCTTAACTTTCTGTTCAAGGGCAGAATGCCTCAGTGACGTGAACACTTCAGTTGTTACGTCACATCTCCAGTGATTAATCATGCGCATGGAGAAGAGAACGACTATGCACTACTTATCTTTCTGTTTCTTATCTTTTTGTTCAAGTGCAAAAAGTATAGCTGGAAAAGTGACGTGAAAAGTTCAACTTTGACGTCACACCTCCAGTTATTCACCCTGCGTTGTGCATTGTTTTCTTGTCAGTATGTCGATTTTGAAAGTGGGTTTTAACCCGAAAATGTAATAAATCGCGTGCTGTATTTTTCACCCGAAAGTTTATTGTATTTTTTTTGTATTCATTTCTTTTAACGTCGGATTTTCTGATGCAATGTTAATTTTGTTTGCAGGTTGTTGCTGGACAGAAACTGTACCTGACACTCAAGCTGGGCCAGGTGAGTTTATGCACCATACAAATTAACAAATTGAGATGTCAGGGGGTGGTGGTGTGGTGGCTGGGTGGGAGTAGGGGGGGGGGGAATAGTTACAGTTCAGGAGACAGGTCGACCATGATAGTTCAAGGGTAGTCCCAGAAAAAGTTTGGCGCCTTTAGGCGCCAAGCTTTTCCTGGCACCACTCTTGAACTACCCATAGTCGATCCATATTTTGTTGCAATATGTCAGGGTTGAGCGGGTGACGTTTAGTAGAATGGGTGTAAAGTGTCAGAGCTACAAAGGTCTATTTACAAAGGAGAAGCACTGCTCGATTATGTTACGCCGGCCGCTCCTCGCGTCACAATAAGGAAAACCGTGACTTCTTTCATGTTAAGATCACTGACCCTGCCTGCTCTTACAAAGACGAGGCACGCTGAGCTATCAATAAAGTTTGTTGCATGCAAGGATAACTGCCATAATAATTTGATGACTCTATAGGTTTAAATATGACAGCATTTCATTCAAGAACTTCAGACACGTTAATCCATTAAAGTCCTGAAAGACTACCACATGATGTGGATCGACCAGGATATTTCAAGGTTGGTGTCAGAATAGCTTGGCGCCTCTAGGCGCCAAGCTATTCTGACACTACCCTTGAAATATCATGGTCGATCTGTCTCCACAACTGTGATACTGATATAGACCTCAGAGGATATCTACACAAGTTTGATAATTTCGTCCTCGGTTGGTGGGGGGTGGGGGGGGGGGGGGAGGGCGAGGGGGGAGTGGGAGGGGGGGGGGGAGGAGTTAAATGCCTTTTATACCTTGTTTTTTTACGCTGTTTGAGCAGAGTGAATTTGTTTCACTAAGACACATGTGAACGAAATTCTGGACAGTCGTAACTTGTAACTTTGAACGACCCGTTCAAAAGGGGTAACGTCCAGGTCACGTCAAAGCACGCCTTAGTCCGAGATAAGACAAATTCACAAACACAGCCGAAGCCGCTTTCTTCAAGAGGCATAGGATATTATGAGGCCTGGCAGCCGCGGGGCATAATAGATACATAAGCCTCTTGCTTGTATTTACATCTTCACCCGTGAACCTTGTGGCGGTGACTGGTGGTGTAAGAAACAAAGAGTGTATTGCAACATTCTTGGTGAGTCCAGGGCAATGCTGACCTTCCATTGTTACGCAAGAACGCAATACGTTTCTTTCATTGCAATTCTTATCTGAGTTTAGAAAAACCCCAGCTGGCTAGAACTTTATTCCATTGTTGAAGCTCTGAACACTGCGCCATTGGACCAGGCACACCAGGGTTTCAAATGTAGTTGCCGCACAGGCAATGGCAGAGAATGGCGATGTGTATCAAGGTGCACTATTGTTTTGCACAAGTTATTTACACGAGCCTTCTGAGATTACGGGGGTTCGTGAGGACGTAGGCCTCTTGCTGACACCATTTCGTATCCATGTTCCGTGGCTGAGGCTCTCTGGTGTTGAATCAACCATGATAATTCAATGGTAGTGCCTGATTAGCTTGGCGCCTGACGGCGCCAAGCTAATCTGGCACTACCATTAAATTATCATGGTTGATCCATCTTCTGCAATCGACACATAGTCGTTAGGTGGCATCTCCAATTTGGAAAATGCGGCCTCGGGGTTAAGGGGTTAACACAGATTTCAGGAACACAACCAACGACCTCTGTGTGAAGGGGTGTGCAGGTTGAGAACCAAGCTGCCCCATGGCTAGTAACAATCCTACAGAGGCTTCAGTCCACAAAGCCGATTGGCCGTAATGTTGCAAGGGTGGTTGCAGGAATCTTATTGAGTTGACGTACATGTGCCACAGTTTGGGAGCTGTACTCAGAGCATGATATACGCTAAACTTCCGATATAACAGGATACCCAAGTTTTCTTGTATATTGGAAATTTGTTATAAGCGAAGTAATTTACACAGAAAGAGCGCAGAATGTCCGACTTTTTGTTATATCTGACCGCCTTATAAGCGAAGTAAACTGTGCACTATAGTCCTGGCGACTGACTGATTGCCTGCGATAGTATAAGGTTGGCGCCCGAATAGCTTGGCGCCTCCGGTCGAGGCGCCAAGCTATTCTGACACCACCCTTGAACTGTCACGGACGATCCATATTCTCTTGTCGTGTAACCTGTCCCGGCTGAGTGTTGTTTAGTAACTCACGATTGTTTCCATCCTGTTTCCTCCCTCCCGCAGGACTACGTATGTGACGTCACTGTGTGGTACCGTGCATGGCTGCAAGGCGACGAGCGTCTCCAAGTCACGGCTGGAAGTCCCACCTGCGCCAAGGCCGTGGCCAAAAGGCAGCTACCGGGAGGCGTCAGCGGTGCCCACCCCTTGACCAGCGCCCCCGCGGAGGTGACCAAGGCTCTGGACTTTGCTGTATGCGCCATGAATGCCCGGTCCAACAGCATGAACTTCGCTGTCCTCGGTGATACTTCTGCAGTGACCTACACACAGCAGGTGAGGCACGACTATTTTTCTGAAAGCGAGACTGACTGAAAACCGAAATAACACACAAGACAATCGCTACCCTGCTGCAAGAGGCATACACAAGAGACATAAATCCTCATGAGCCCCCGCAGTCGCGGGGGCTCATGAGGATTTATGTCTCTTGTTAGTCCTTGTGTCTTTTATGCCTATTGTTGGTCGCACATAATTTGTGTTCTTCACGCAGTTTTCGGTCGCCATCCCTGGCAGCGAAGGGTTTAATGGGCGGATTGTGAAAGCGAGCCTGGGCAACGGACTGGCAGAAAAAATGAAGGAAACACCCAACAAAGAAATTCTTCTTCTGCTGACAGACAGACCGACAAACAGACAGGCTGGCAGTCAGGACGGACAGACAGACAGACAGACAGACTGTCTTTCTCAGAGAAAAACCCAACGAAGATGGAAACACGCCTAGGAAAGACAGTTACAACAAAATGTATTACTATCATTAATTAATTAATACTATTTATATTGATTTATTAACTCATTTCTGCCCGCGACACACCACAGCAAGATATGACTCGACCATGATAGTTCAATGGAGGTGGCAGAATAGCTTGGCGCCTATATTCTGCCACCTCCTTTGAACTATCACGGTCGATCTGTCTCCTGCCTTGTAATGCAGTCCTCAGAGGATAACACCAAAATCTGGGCATTTCGTTCCTCGGGCTCAATGCGTTAAAGTAATCAATTCGCTACTTATCTTGGCCGTGTGAAGATGCTAGTGGCCTCTTAAAGAGTGGGTATGCAAAAGCACTGACAAGAGAAAGAACTGTGCATTTCATTACCAGTCAGCATAGACGCATTTGAAAAACTATAAATGAAAGATGGAATGGGGGGTGGGGGTGGGGGGTGGGGGATGCTAAGTAAGTGACTGAAAGCACTAAAATGCTGAAGCTATTGTCAGCTTAGTTTCTGAAGTTTATTGTACGTATGCAGCATACTATTAAAAAAAAAAATGTTTTACCACCATACGCAGGCGCGGATCTGTAACCTCGAGGGAGAGGGGGAGGGGTGGGGGTGGGGGGGTTCCAACTTTTGGTTTGGGACCTCCAACCTGACACAAAAGGCCTCCCCGACGCGAGACCTTCCAGTGGCCGGAAAATCAAACAAGTGGAAGGGATGGGTGGGTGGGTAGAGGTGGGGGGGGGGGGGCGGGGGTGGGGGGGGGGAGGGCTGGGGTGGGGGGTGGGGTGGGGGGGGGGGGTGTTCGTTTCCAAACACCCCCAAAAGAGACTTGTTACAGCATTTTAAAAAAGATTGGGTCGAAGGAGGGGGTGAGGGGAGGGGGTGGGGGCGGGTTGGCTGGAACCCCCGGAAACCCCATACGCCTCACATCCTCCCCAGATCCGCCCTTGATACGATATGTATCAGTGTAGCAGGTGTATCAGTGCTAATCTGACGTGGCTGTGGTGTGTTTGCACAGGTGACTGCCGGCATGACCTACGTCTTCTCCAACGTGCCCGTGGAAGAGTCCGAGTGCCGAAAGAGCGGCCAGTGTGAAGCAGCCACTCTCCAGGCCTGCCAGATCAAGGCTCACGGCATAGTAAGTCCTGTACTCCCGTGACGTTGTACACGCGTATTCTTAACTCATTCGAGACGTTCCGCCTACGTTCCGCCTACGGATACGCGGCGAACCGCCGCGTATCCGTAGGCGGCACGTCTCGAATGAGTCGACCCCTTCACTGCTGAGACAAGACAACCGCTCCCCAGCTGCAAGAGACTACATAAACCAACATGAGTGCTATGTCCTTTCTGCCTATTGTTGGTAGCATTATTATAATTTGTGATCTTCACGCAAATGTTGGTCGTGATGACTGGCAACGAAGCGGCTAACCCCTTCCCTGCTGTGGAAAAGTGAACGAAATCCAACTGCAAGATGCGGCATAGATCCGCATGAGCGTCCGCGGTCGCGTTGGCTGGCTGGGCATTGTTCGTGTTGAATTAACAAAGTCTTCAGACACAGCATGCGCCCACCGGCGCTTAAGTGAGGTTAAACCCACTAGTGGCTGCAGCTATTTTACTGTAAAAAAAAAACACAAAACAACGTGTGCAAGGAAAATAAGAAAAAGAAACCTGAAACAGAGCTGAATGACTTGGGGCGGTCCGTGGCGCAGTGGTTAAGGCGCCTGCCACCAATGCTAAAGGTGCGAGGTTCGATTCCGGGTTCCGGCGTCGGATTTTTCTCCTCTAGTAAGTGTCACCGTTAATTCGGGCGGACCGTCGGGGGTTCTTTCTCCGGGTACTCCGGCTCTTCCTCCCCCTCTACTTTGGTATCAGTTTCAGCCAACTTAATAAAATTTCAAATACAAAACGATTTCCAAATACCGTCAGTAGCTCGCTTGAGCTTGCCCTTAGCACCACGTGAATGTTCTGTGTTTACGTACAGTGTGTGAGTGAATGCGTGTGATTCACGTGAGCGTGCTTGTTGGGTTCAGTTCGCGGCTACATTCTGCGCATTGAGATATATTATAAATATGAGAAATGCGCATATAAATGCTATGCATTATTATTATTATTATGAGTCATCGTAATGTCTACAACAAAAGAGACAGCGGAAAAAGTAATCAGCATGAGCGCACAACTTGTAATTTCGTTATCCCGTTTACTGCCCCAAAAAGTAGGCAATCCATACGCCAAGGACATGGATCCTCATGAGCCCCCCGCAGTTAAGGATCTAGGCCTCTTGCTGAAACCACTCTGTATCCATGTTGATTTGGCGGCCAGCGATCTTTGACGTTTAATTTACAATGATTTCAGAAACACAGTCTGCGTACAGCGGCAGTTTGGGTGTTAACCCATTTCCCCCCGAAGCCCTACAGCAGGAGATGATTCGACCATGATAATTCAAGGGTAGTGCCAGATTAGCTTGGCGCCTTCAGGCGCCAAGCTAATCTGGCACTACCCTTGAATTATCACGGTCGATTCATCTACTGCAGCTCATACATAGTCGTTACTTGACACCTCCTAAATGTGGGAAATCCGGCCGTGGGGTTAAATGGGTTAAATTTATAAAATGAACACTCTTCTTTTTGTGCAGAAAAATAGCTGCACCCTGACCGTGCAATGGCAAGCCTGGATGGACCCTGCCTACACCCTGACCAGCATGAACTGCTAGGCTGACGCACAGAGACGGATCGACCGTGACAGCTCAAGAATAGTGCTTGGCTAGCTGGGTGCACCAGGCGACACGCTATCCAAACACTACACTTGATCTATCATGGCCAGTATTCGCTGATCTTGACAGTGCCAAAGAGGCTTAGGGGGACTTACATGTTTTGGCGTCGGCATTTACGGACCTGCCAAGTTACATTTGTTGAAATCCTCAGCTGCTGTGATATTGTGCACCTGAGTCACAGGCATGTAGATGATGTAGAATTTGTTTACATGGGACCAAAAACTAAAAAAGCTAAAAAAGCACCATGCACAGACTGGAACTTTTAAATGTAATAAAATGGTAAAAACAAATAGTTTGTTGATAATTTATTCTGTGCATGTATGTATGTATGTATGTATGTATGTGTGTATGTGTGTGTGTGTGTGTGTGTGTGTGTGTGTGTGTGTGTGTGTGTGTGTGTGTGTGTATGTATGTATGTGTATGTATGTATGTATGTATGTATGTATGTATATGTATGTATGTATGTATGTATGTATGTATGTATGTATGTATGTATGTCTCGTGTGTGTGTGTGTGTGTGTGTGTGTGTGTGTGTACCAACTCCATAAAATTTCCTCTTCTTTACTGATATATTGTCTAACAAGCAAATTAATATACATGAACTTGCTTGATATACTTTCCTTCCCATAACAATGATCCCTTGCAGACCAGAGAGATTCAATCTTGATGCTAGTCTCTGTCAAAACTAAAACGCTAAATATGCTCCTACCGTCACATTAGCAAGCTCCTTACGCTCGCTAGTAATGCCGAAATACTTCTTAGTGTGTACGTCGGTACGCTCGACATTTCTTTCCCACATACACAAATGGCGAATAGACCGTCAGCAGCGAACACTCGAATCGAATCGCCATACTATTGAGATTGACGACACTGATGTCCGCATGCGATAGTGACAACCTTACAAAAGGACTAAATAAACAAACCTGCTGGCATTATCCGTGTTCTAGTTATATGTAGACTTCACTCAACAACACGCACGATTATAGAAAGCGCTGATGTCTACACAGTCAGACGAAATCTCCGTGCTGAGTCAGTCGACAGTCCAATACGGGGCACACAACAGGTCACGTGGCCATTTGGACCGAGACAAACACACATCGGTAGTATCACTCCCAGGTTCAAAAATAGACATAG
Organism: Semisulcospira habei; assembly: GCA_036245525.1. Classification (NCBI taxonomy): domain Eukaryota; kingdom Metazoa; phylum Mollusca; class Gastropoda; family Semisulcospiridae; genus Semisulcospira; species Semisulcospira habei. The sequence continues at coordinate 143,903,531 of BTPG01000004.1, read as the reverse complement.
TTATTAATGTCTGTGGTCCCATCCAAGGCAGCTTGTCCGCCTGTTTTCTCAGTCCAACATCGGAGTCGTGTGAGAGGGAATTTGCGCGATGAAACGTGTTCAGCAGTGTCATATTTGCTGGGTTCTGTATGTTTGAAGATTCACACTGAGTTTACTTAGTTCTCAAACTAAATGGAAAATCAGATGAACACATTTGCACTGAGAGCGCTGATGGGCTGGGAACCTCTTGGGCCAAGAATTATCACAGCAGCCTTTAGAACCAAGATAAAGATCAAGCTGAACGTCATCCAGTGTTATGCGCCAACTAACGACAGTGACGAGGAAGAGAAACAAGAGTTCTACGACCGACTCCAGAGTGCGCGTGTTGACAAATGTGCGGAGCGAGACATCACCATCGTCATGGGCGATTTTAATGCCAAAATAGGGGAGGACAACACCGGATATGAAGAGGTGATGGGGAGACAGGGACTAGGGGAGATGAGTGAGAACGGGGAGAGGTTTGTAGACTTTTGTGCTCTAAACAGACTTGTCATTGGAGGCAGCATATTCCCACACAGAAGAATACACAAAGCAACTTGGGTCTCACCTGACCATACTACAGAGAACCAAATAGACCATATCTGCATTAGCAAGAAATTTAGAAGATCCCTTCAAGATGTTCGAGTGAGGAGGGGAGCAGATGTCGCCTAAGACCACCATCTGCTTACCTTAAGAATAAAGCTCAAGTTAAAGAAAAGCCGCACAGAGACAACAAGAAGACAACGCTATAATGTAGACCTGAGAGAGACTGGAGTGAGAGAAGAGTTCAAACTGGTGCTGTCCAGCCGGTTTCAAGCGCTACAAGAGCTAGTAAATGAAGAGGAGGCGGTCACCACCACAGAGCAGCAGTGGAAGGCAGTTAGAGAGGCGCTGAACTCAACCTGCAAAGACACTGTAGGGTTTAGGAAACACGATCACAAGGACTGGCTGTCGGCACAGACCTTGAAGAAGATAGAAGTGAGGAAGCAGAAGAAAGCAGTTGTCACCAACAGTCGCACGAGAGCAGCCAAAGCAAGGGCACAGGAGGAATACTCGGAAGCCAACCGCGAGGTGAAGAGGAGTATCAGGGCAGACAAGAGGGCCTACACAGACAGCCTGGCAGCAGAGGCAGAAAAGGCAGCAGGCAGCGGCAACATGAACAGCTCTATGACATTACCAGAAGATTGTCGGGCAAGTATGGCCATACAGAAAGACCAGTAAAAGACAAAGAAGGCAAGCCTATTGCAGACAGAGCAGACCAACTCGACAGATGGGCCGAGTATTTTGAAGAGTTACTGAACAGACCCAGCCCACCCGACCCCCCAGACATCCAACCAGCAGAGACCGACCTACCCATCAGCTGTGACAGACCCAGCCGGGAAGAGATCAGAAGAACAGTGGCACTTTTGAAGAACGGCAAAGCAGCAGGGCCAGATGGCATCCCAGCGGAGTCTCTGAAAGCAGACCTAGAAACAACAGTAGAGCTGCTGTACCCACTGTTTTGAAAGATCTGGGAAGAGGAGGTGATGCCGGCTGACTAGAAGGAGGGGTACCTAATCAATCTTCCCAAGAAAGGCGACCTCAGCAAGTGTTCCAACTACAGAGGAATCACCTTGCTGTCAGTACCAGGAAAGGTTTTCAACAGGATCATCCTGGAGAGAATGAAGAGCTCCGTTGACCCCCAGCTGAGAGACCAGCAAGCAGGATTTAGGAAAAACCGATCATGTACAGACCAGATCGCCACCCTCCGCATCATCGTGGAACAGTCTCTGGAGTGGAGCTCCCCGCTGTACGTCACCTTTGTGGATTACGAGAGCGCATTTGACAGCGTGGACCGAGAGACTCTGTGGAAACTCCTACGACACTATGGTGTACCGACAAAGCTCGTCCGCCTGATCAAGAGCAGCTACGATGGCATGACATGTCGCGTGATCCACGAAGGGCAGTTCACCAGGGAGCTCCAGGTCAGAAACGGTTTCAGGCAGGGGTGTTTGCTGTCTCCGTTCCTCTTCCTACTGGCAATAGACTGGGTCATGAAGAAGAACACAGAGCACAGACGAAGTGGAATACAGTGGACACTATGGACACAGCTTGACGACCTCGATTTTGCAGATGACTTGCCTTTACTGTCTCACACTCATCAACAAATGCAGGATAAGACCACGAGGTTTGCTGACATCTCGTCCCAAGTGGGCCTCACCATCCACAAACAGAAAACAAAGAAAATGAGGCTGAACGCAACCAGGGAAGAACCAGTCTTGCTTGTTGGCACCCCGTTGGAGGAAGTGGAGTCCTTCACCTATCTCGGGAGCATCATAGACAAAAAAGGCGGCACTGATGCAGATGTCATCCATACCCAACCGACTCCCCTCCCCCTGGCTCACTGACGACATTGCTGAGGCCAAGCGCGAGCGTCGACAAGCGGAACGCCGCTTGCGCTCATCTGACCTCACCGTTCACAGAGAGATCCTGGAATCCACTTCTTCCAAAACCCTCTACGCTACCATGAACACACTCCTAGGCACTTCTAAAGACTCTCCTCTTCCCAACACACACAGCAAAGAAGAACTTCCATCCGCTTTTTTTTCCCTCCTATTTCTCCGACAAAATCCAAACTCTGCGCAACACACTCGACACTCTGCCTTCTCCGCGTTGCCTTCCTGACCACCCCCCCCCTTTTCCGGCACTCCCCTCTCGTCCTCACGCCCCCGAACTAGACCCCCTCCCAGCTTCTCTCTACCGGGACGGCCTCCCAAAACGTTTGCCCTTCATTAGCGACATCATCAACACATCTCTAGAGAATGGCTCCGTCCCCGATATCTTCAAGTCCGCCATCATCCGTCCTCTCCTAAAAAAACACAACCTCGACCCAAACGAACTCAAGAACTACCGCCCAGTCTCCAATCTCTCTTTCCTGTCCAAGCTTTTTGAGAAGGTTGTCCTCAACCAACTCAACCTCCACCTCGCCGACAACATCCTCCTCAGTCCCTTCCAGTCTGCCTATCGCAAACATCACAGCACTGAAACAGCCCTTCTACATATATTAAACGACCTGCTTCTCTCCACTGACTCGGGCAACATCTCCCTTCTTACGCTACTCGATCTCTCTGCCGCCTTCGACACCATAGACCACTCTATCCTCCTCCACCGCCTTCACCACTCCTTTGGCATCACTGACTCTGCTCACTCCTGGTTTCTCTCCTACCTCTCCGACAGACAGCAGTCCGTTACCACCGACGGCGTCTCATCCAACCCAGTCAGGCTCTCCTGCGGCGTTCCACAGGGGTCCGTCCTGGGCCCGATTCTTTTCACACTCTACACCTCTCCCCTGTCCAACATCATCCAGTCTCACCACATACACCACCACATCTACGCTGACGACTCACAACTACTAGACAAAGACAAACTCGACAACACTCAGACACTACTGACTGCTATGAAGACGTGAAAAACTGGATGACAGCAAACAAGCTCAAACTGAACGACGACGAAACGGAAGCCATGCTGGTAGGCACTCGCCAGAAACTTTCCCAGCTCCCTCCCTCTCTCCACCTTCAACTCGACAGCTCTCTGACTCGGTCAAGAACCTTGGCGTTATCCTCGATTCCTCTCTTTCCATGACCAGCTTCGTCTCCGCCACGGCCCAGGCATGTTATTTCCACCTCCGCCGCATCAGTCAGATCAGAAAATACCTCACTACCGAAGCTGCCACCAAACTCGCTGTCTCTCTCATTTTATCTCGCATCGACTACTGCAACTCTCTCCTTTCCGGCCTTCCTCACTCCACCACTTTCACTCTCCAGCGCGTCCAGAACAATGCTGCCCAGCTCGTCCTCAGAATGAAAAAATCCGACCACATCACTCCCCTGCTCAAGCTCCTTCACTGGCTCCCATCCCCCAACGCATCCAATACAAGATTCTGTCTCTCTGCTACAAATCCCTGAACAACTACGCTCCTACTTATCTCTCCAACTTATTTCACCCCTACTCTCCTTCCCGCTCCCCCCGCTCCTCCTCCGACCCTCTCCGCCTCCTCATCATAGTCCCCCCGCACCAAACTCAGCACTTTCGGCCCCCGCTCCTTCTCAGTATACGGCCCATCCACCTGGAACACTCTCCCACTCTCTCTCCGTCAGAAACACGCTCTCTCCTCCTTTCCAGTCCGCCCTCAAAAAAAAAAAAAAAAAAAAAAAAAAAAAAAAGTAAATTTCCCCATGAGGGATTAATAAAGTATTATTGTATTGTAAAACTCACCTCTTTCAACAGTTCTAGCACTATATCACCACACTCCTCACCCCAAGCTCACCGTCGTAATGTATTTTCACTATTTGCGGTACGTGAGTCATTGTCTAAATCGTGCGCATGCGTGTGCGAGTTGTGAGTGCGCGCTTAGAGTTATAATTATTATAAGATAAGCGCATTATAAATACCGTAATTATTATTTTATTATTTTCAGAGCACGAATCGGTAAAGCCAGAGCAGCCTTTCTCCAGTTGAAAAAAGTGTGGAGTTCCAGAGAGCTGTCACAACACACCAAAGTCCGGATTTTCAACTCCAACGTAAAAGCAGTTCTCCTATATGGAGCAGAGACTTGGAGATTGACAAAAACCGCAGTCAACAGAGTACAGTTCTTCATAAACAGTTGCCTTAGAAGAATTTTGAAAATCCACTGGCCAGATAAGATCATCAACGTCAGACTCTGGGAGAGAACAGAGCAGATAACAGCAGAGAATGAAATTGGGCGAAGAAGATGGGGATGGATTGGTCACAGTCTGAGAAAGCCAGCTTCCAGTATCACTAGGCAGGCATTGTCATGGAACCCCCAAGGAAAGAGGAAAAGAGGCAGGCCGAGAAACACCTGGCGTCGAGATCTCCAAGCAGACATCAAGAGACTGGGAACCACCTGGAGTAAAATCGAAGGAGAAGCACAGGTCAGGAGTCGCTGGATGTCTCTCGTCGACGGCCTATACCCTGGGAGGGGTGACAGGCGTAAGTAAGTAAGTAAGTACATTTGCACTGGGTAGATATACGCCTGGTTGGATTTGCGCTGAGTACATTTCGGTTAGTAGTGTCAAGCTAGGAAGTTTTATGTCCAAATATAGCGAAATTGACCACTTCAGCACCAACGGCGGTATTCAGAAGGACTCTGGTAAAGTTTTGTTTTGGATTGGGTACATACATTATATTGAGCAACATGATTTTGCTTGATAAGTAGTGCCGATAAACAGATAGATGTAATTACTTGACCCGAATCAAAATTTTCTCGTCCTACGACTCGGACATTTTGATTCGTGTCTCGTAATCACTTCTGCCTGTTATCGGCACTATATCACGCAAAATGTTGCTCAGTATAATATAATGTGCGCGCGCGCGCGTGTGTGTGTGTGTGTGTGTGTGTGTGTGTGTGTGTGTGTGTGTGCGTGCGTCCGTGCGTGCGTGTGTGTTGTTCGCGCGTGCGCGCGCGCGCGTGTGTGTGTCTGTGTGTACGTGTGTGTGTGTGTGCGTGCGTAAGGGAGTACGCTGAGCTAGAGTCCATCTCAGTCTCGCTCGTGATGATGATGAGCTTGAAAAGGGACAGGGACTTCCAACTTCCGTTGATTTCGTCCGGGGGGGGGGGGGGGGGGGGGTGGGCCAGTGGGGTTTTGGGGGGGGGGGGGAGGGGCGGGCTGTCTCGCTGTCTGTCTGCCGCTCCGTCGCGCAGCCGGCTGGTGGTAGTGCCGGGGCCGGGGTTGGTGGTGGAGGAGGCTGGTGGTGTGGCCGGGGGTCCGTTGCTTATCGCCAGGCTGGTGGGTGGTGGTAGGCCAGCCACTCCAAAAGATCTTGCAGGAGTGGTGGCGGGGGTGGTGGTGTCGGCCGGGGAAACCGTGGCCGGTTGAGGTAGGGTTTGGGGAGGTAGGGTGGTGGTGGTGGCGGCCAGTCGATTCTTGATCGAGGGGTCGGGCGCTGGAATGGGCGGGGTGGGTGGCGATGTAGAGGTGGCAGGCGCATGTGCGGTGGTGGCGTGGGGAGAAGTGGTGGGCGCTGTAGCCTGAAGCGCTTGGGCGGTCGGTGGCGTCTTCTTTGTTGTTTCGGGCCGGTGACTGGTCCGTTGCCTTCCTGTGGTGGTTGTTGTTGTTGGGGGGGGGGGGGGGGGGGCGGGTCCGTACCCGCATCCTGGAGGGTCTTTGCTGGTGAGACTTCTGTCTCTGTGTCTTTATCCTGCAGTTCTGGTGGCGTGGTGCCGATCGATTTCTCCGCAGTCTGTGGGGGAGTCGGTGGATGTTTGACTCCCCGTTTTGGTTGTCAGGGCTGTGGCCTGGCTGGCCGTGGGGGGCTCGAGGTCCTTGATGGCGCCCGAGTGCACCAGCCACCGGGCGGCGACTAGTGCTCGGTGGTATGGGCTGCCATCGATCGCCGTGATGACTGGGACGGCGTCTTGTAGGAGGAGCACCAGCTCCTCGAAGTCAATCCCCCTGAGCCGAGTCGCCCCCTCCTCCAACGATGCCGGCCGCTCCCGAGTTAGTGATTCGGGGACTACGACCGGCGGTGGGGAACATGGGGAATCGGCCCATGAAGACAGCTCCGACGAGGGCTCCTCTTCTGATTCTGATGGTGGTGGTGGTGACTGGGGGCGAGCAGGGCCCGCTTCGTCCCCGTTGGTGACAGTTGCCTGTTTTTGCCTTGGTGGGCGCATTCTGTCGTAGAATGCGTCCATTTTGGGGAATAGTCCCCTTGGTGGCATAGGTGGTGGGCCAAACTTGTTGAATGCCTCTCTGAGGCTCTGGTCGATGTCTGCCACTGTCCGTGGCGGTCCGTTGTTGACTGGTTGCTGTGGCGCCTGGCGGTGAGGGGGTGAGTCCCCCACCTGTTCCCAGTACGCCCTCTGTCCTTCTTGCGGCCGAATTGGCGGGGAGAGAGGGGGCTTGTAGCTCCTCGTCTCCCGCCTGGCCGGTGGTTGCTTTCTCTGTGCTTGGGGGAAGGTGGAGGCATAATCCTCCACCTGTTCCTTGTTGGTCTTCTTTCTCTGCTTTCGCCCGCCTTTCTCCATGCTGGCTGGTTCGCTTGGCTGGCTGTTGACTGGCTCGCTTGATCGCTTGCTTGGTTGTTGTGTGTGGAGAGAGCGGAGAAAAACCGTCCTCTCAGCAGTCTCCTCGGCTGCTGAGCTGGCTATGTCTCGCTCGTAGTCCATGCAATACTTAAGAAGTTTGAATGTCCTGAAAAGAAAGACTTGCTCTTCTTTTCCTTTATACGAGAGCTCCAATGACTCGCACCAGGACTGACTGAGCAGCAGAAAACCTCTCTGAGTTGTGCCTATGGATTGTCAGTGAAAAGAACGTACGGGTTGATCGCTGTAGTATATTAGTTTAGGACACAACTAAAAATACTAATATTAAAATGCAGTTATATTAATCAAATCGTGCTTTCTCACGCATGCACTGTCACGCACACACGCACGCACGCACGCACACACACACACACACACACACACACACACACACACACACACACACAGTCACGCGATCAGCGGACGCGCGTCTTTGCCTGGCCGCTGGATCTGTCAAATCAGTCCGCCGTAGCCCAGCTTTTCAGTCCCGCGTGGATACATAAATATAAGACTGTGTAGCTTCGTAGCAGCCTGCGTGCGTGCAGTCAGTACAATAATACTGTTGCCTTACTGGCTGACTAGGCTACTATGAATAAGTTAACCCTTTGGCTGTCGGTAGCGGTTTCATTGTCGCGATGATTCCTGCAGGACGTCAGGGATGTTGTTCCTGCAGGTCTGTCATCGCGACAAAAACCGCTACCGACAGCCAAAGGGTTTTCTCAGACAAAGGGACAAAACAAGGATAGTGAGTAACTCCACAAACAGGCGTCACACTTGTTACTTCCCTTGTAGCAGCAGTCTCTACCTTCTGCTCAGTCGGTCACGATGTGCCTTTCCGTGAGGAGATGGAGGTGGGTAAGGGAGGCGAGAGAGGCTTCGATTATCATGAGGTTCAGAACCAGTTTTCCTGTAACCCCTTTGCTGCCAGTGGTCACGAATTTCGCGTCTGAAACCGCCAGTGCGAGAGAATACTGACCCCCATTCGGCCACTGTGAAGACACAGACTGATGTAAATGGGACAAAAAATAACTGAAAGAACACACGACAAACAAGAGACATTAACCCTCATGAGCCCCCTCAGCTGGGTAGCGTTCGCCTTGCCCCGACAGTGGAGGGGTTAACAGTGTTCCGGGCAACATCAACCAACCGTCCACTTATCAAACCTCACTCAGGGGCGGATCTGATGGGGAACGGGATGGGTGGGTGAGGGTGGGGTGTGTATGTCTGTGTGTGTGTGTGTGGGGGGGGGGGGGGTTGGGGAGTCTTACAGAACCCCCATCCAGGCCAAAAGGTCTTTGAAATGCTATAAGAAAGCCCCAGTTTGTGTGGCCCGGAACCCTTCTTAACCCCCCCCCCCTCACCCTCCACTTGTCAAAGGCGCAACCGGGAAGAGGTAATTAGGTTTGCCGAGTTCCCGTCCCCCCACCCCCACCCCACCCCCTACCCTGCCAACACTGCTTTTTTGATATTTCGGTCCTGAGGAAGGGGTTGCCGTCCCCCCACCCCCACCCCACCCCCTACCCTGCCAACACTGCTTTTTTGATATTTCGGTCCTGAGGAAGGGGTTGTCAGACATGTTTGTTGCGCCTCCCCCATCCTTCGCTTTTTGATTGTTCGGCGACGGGGACACAAAGTCTGGCTTCACGAGGCCATTTGTGTCAGGTAGAAGGTCCCGAACAAAATGTTGACCACCCCCCCCCCCCCTTCCCTGTACGGAAATGTATTCTTTTCAAGAGGGAAGTGTGATCTGCGCTGACTTAGCAGAGCTAAATACAATCATTCTTTAACTGTGTGCCTGTCGGTAGCGGCTTTAGTCGCGATGATTCCTGTACCGCCACCGACATCCAAAGGGTTAACGTGTTGAATGTTTTCTAGAAGAAAGGATGTGACAAGTGCCTGCGCTGACCAACTGCAAGACAAACAGTTCTTAGCATTTCACAGTGCAGGTGTGTGCTGCCTGTGAAGGCGTGCAAGTCCGTTTTTATGAAAAGCGTTAGGCCAGATTTCAATTGTAATACAAGGCGGTGCAGGTTTGGAACATTCAGCTTGAAGTGACTCTAAGGTTCAAAATCATAGACCGGCACACACTGCTGTAAAATCACTCACTCTACATTAGGCCTACTGTAAGTACAGGTCAGCAGGCCATACACCATCATACTTAGTCAGTCATTGTGAATAATATGCACCACATCCAATAGACCAAATGCGGAAAATAACTGGCCTTTAAAAAAAAATAATAATAAAAAATAAACCAAATTTACTCCATTTTTCACGTGCTGTTTGTGTGGCGGACGTCAGAGTCTGACGTCAGAGCCAATGTGGAGTGAGTGAAACTGACCAGCCAGTGGGTGACCCGACCATTCTGCATAAACATAACAACATAGTGGTAACTTCAGCCAGAAAGAAACATGGATTCTTATCAGCCCCCCGCACACGTGTACGTTGGTTTTTTTTTTTTGTTTTTTTTTTCAGGATCTATGAATCTTTTAAAAGTTAGACATTACGCCTGTGCTAAATCTGTTGTAAATCTGACACTGGACAATATGTGTTCGATGTTACATGTATGTGTGTGTGTGTGTGTGTGTGTGTGTGTGTGTGTGTGTGTGTGTGTGTGTGTGTGTATGGGCTGGGGGGTGGGGAGGGGAGGGGGGGGGGGCAGGCTGCTTACTCTGTCCACTTTGTTTGGTGATTTTCTTTTGTATATTTATGTGTATGTACACTTATACGATCGAAAAACAAAAATAGAATAATTAAAAAGAAGAAAAAATGTTGTAAAAGTAGACGTATATTGTTTCCAACGGTCGGACATTTGCTTGGTCCCTCGAATTTCGACTGCCAGACGGTAAGCTGATCTTTCTAATTGTTGATTTTCTACACTTTAACTCGTTCAACTCCGACACGCCACGGCGGCAAGACATGGATCGAGAGTGATAGTTCGAGGGTTGTGCCAGAATAGCTTGGCGCCCATAGGCGCCAAGCTATTCTGGCACAACCCTTGAACTATCACGCTCGATCTGTTGCCAGATGAGTGTAATACAATTCAAAATTTGCGGATTTCGGTCCTGGAGCAGAATGTGTTAATTCAGTTGTGTTTTGGTACTCTAATGAATGGTTTTGTTATTTCGATTACCTTTCTGAACTAGACTGAAGTGAGAAATTGTACTGGCAACTTGTTTGTAAAAAAAAAAAACACCCACCATTTTGTCAGTCTAGTCGCCATATTGAATTCAGACAACGCTAATCCGATCCAATCCAGTCAAAGTCCACGTGTAAAGTACAGTAACCTCTAACTGTAAAATGCTCGTGGCGCTTGAATGCAGAGTAGATGATGAAGAAGAAATTGAGAGGAGAATTCGTGCATGACTGACTAGCCGTATGAATCCATCACGTTACGTGCAGGCATGAGAGTACATTCTGTAGCTTGTAGGTTGTGCGATGCATCTACCATGATTATTTAGTGGTATTTAACTCAGTCTACTCCAGACACACCACAGCAAGATAAGGATCGACCATGATAGTTCAAGGGTGATGCCAGATTAGCTTGGGGTGTAAGGGGCTCTGGATAGAGGTAGCACCTTTGCTGTTCGGCAGCTGCGTCCTACATAGGACGGACGGGCATCACTGGTCCTCATCCATCTCCTTAATCTCTCACGTGCTGGCTCCAAGCGCCACACCCTGGCAAACCACCTCAGCTGGTGGGCTAAACCACGTGAGGGGGTGGTGTTCACATTGCACCACTAGGCGGATGAGCTGTTTCTGACAGCCAACGGCTAGAGGACGGAGGAGATCAGGTTGGATCCAACGGCCAAATGTGGGGGAGTAAACCCTTCAAATCAGGAGTGGAGCCCCGAAGGCAGACAGCTGCCTGTATTCACGCACTGTTCTGGCAGCTCCTGCAGCCAAACTGGTGCCAAACGTACTGCTTTGCATTCCTTTGGATACATCAGCGAGGCCGAGAGGGGGATCTTGACGACTGGGCACCCCAGGATCTCCATACACTTCGCCCAGGCTTGCGCCCTGGAGAGGTCACTCCAGTGACTGACCCAGCAAGCGCATATACTCCATTGTCTTCCGAGACAGGATGCCAAAAATCATGGTCGATCTGTGTCCTGCACTGCAATGCAACCTTCGGAGGACAACGGCGGCAAAATTTGGGGATTTCGGTGTTGGGGTAGAATGAGTTAAGCATGCTAGCTCATTCAGTAGCTTGCAATTTGATCTAGTGGTTTGTCGTAGGAATGCTACCGTATTCGGTTGTGTACTGTACAGTGCAAATGCCAGTCTGTATTAGTGTGCAAGCATCAGTTGTTTGTAGGTTGCATAATGCATCTACCATGATTATTTCTTGGCTCACAAGCAGTGACAAGACTGACCCAATTAGCAAAACGTCTTCGGGCCCACGACGGCCGCACTGGCCCAGCGCACAGCCGTGCTCTAACCCACTGCCGTGGTGCCCGAGGAGCTTTGCTTACTGGGTGGACCAAACGTTTCAACGTTTTCATCCAGTTTAATAGGTGACCAAAATGTTCAATTTATTAGCATCCTTTTTGACAATATTGAGTGCTTTGGAACATAAAAAGAATAGACCAGCTTTATTGTGTCTGTGCTGACCTGTGACTTGTCACCTTGCGTCTTCCAACCTTAAGGTCCACAGTTGCAATAAAGCAAACCTACAGGGGCCCTAGACGACGTGTTGGATATTTAACATTTAAAATAAAGATATTCAGGCAATTATTTTGCCTGGCACATTGTTGTGCATATTTGATGCATATTTGATTGCTGTTGTCGAAAATCAGTGTTAAACGTGTTTATCAAATAGAGAGCGTTTGATCTCTGGAAGACTTCTGCTGCATCAGTGTCACAAATCATTTTGACTAGATGGAAATTGAAAACGGACTGGTCACATGCACGATCAGAGACGCTGCGCCCATGGCTTGTCACAGCAGTGGTCGCAGTGGGCAGGGGAGTTGTGAGTCTAGCAACCAGTTGAAACAAATACTGGCGGCTCCCAGCTTAGGGTTTCTTTCTGGAGAGCCCTCGCGTGTTTCCTGTTCGTGCACCCCTTACCACTCAGCCCTGGCAATAATTATTGTAGTCGGAGACCTAGTCTCTGTCTCTGTGGCAAGGTCAGTCGGTCCGGGAGATTGAACGTGCAGGGGTCCCTTAGGTTCGTGTCTGTGATTTCATTTGGCTTGTAGGTAAACAGTTTCAAATATTCTTTGTAAGTTCCAATACATATTATGGATGTTAATAAGTGTTTCGATGCATGTGCGAAAGTGAATGAAAGTATGCAGAAGTGAACTTACTTATTGCGGAGCCATCAGTCGCCCGTTCATCCGTGACAAACTTTAACATTGCCATTTTCTTGCAGTATATTTAAGCTACAGACTTCCAACTGACCTATGCCAATGTCTTTTTGAAATATATAAACACGAGTGAACTCTATCAAAGGACAAGGTCACACAGAGTCATTAAGTCCGGCTGTTAATGCAAGAGTATGAAACTTCAACATACCTTCCTTGGCCCACTTTAGTCTGCTTATTATTTTATGGAGCAAGTTTGAAAAAGTATTAATCTTTTTAGGAATATTTTATAAGATTTTGTTGTTGTTAATATTATTTTTCTTGTTTTCCTGTTCTTTTTCCATCCTGTTTCATGTTCACCATTCCTGACGCCATGTTTTAATGGTCGGGAGCACGGACTGCAGGCTATTAGATCATCCGGCGTTGTTTCTCTCTGCATCTCATTTGAAATTGATTCGACAGTAAGTACATTTTCCCGTTGTCCTGTCAAGGACACGCACCTTCCGAACAGTGAATTCTGCTTGAGATCCACAGTCTTAATTAATATTCATACACTCAGAATGTGAAAGGGAAGTTAGAATTAATCAGTAATCACAAAGTAATTATGACATATTCTGGAGACACTTATTTAATGTTACACTAACTTACTATAGGGACTAAAATTCTTCAAATGTTTACCTACCCTGGTTGATTTGAAACCTACGAAATAAATAAATAAATAAATAAATAAATAAATAAATAAATAATAAAACATAAAACATAAAATCTGAGTAGTTAGTCAATACATATCAATACTTTTCAGTGTATATATTCAACATACCTTCCTTGGCCCACTTTAATGCATAGCATTTATATGGCGCATTTCTCATATTTATAATATAACTCAATGCGCAGACTTTAGTCTGCTTATTATTTTATGGAGCAAGTTTGAAAAAGTATTAATCTTTTTAGGAATATTTTGTAAGATTTTGTTGTTGTTAATATTATTTTTCTTGTTTTCCTGTTCTTTTTCCATCCTGTTTCATGTTCACCATTCCTGACGCCATGTTTTAATGGTCGGGAGCACGGACTGCAGGCTATTAGACCATCCAGCGTTGTTTCTCTCTGCATCTCATTTGAAATTGATTCGACAGTAAGTACATTTTCCCGTTGTCCTGTCAAGGACACGCACCTTCCGAACAGTGAATTCTGCTTGAGATCCACAGTCTTAATTAATATTCATACACTCAGAATGTGAAAGGGAAGTTAGAATTAATCAGTAATCACAAAGTAATTATGACATATTCTGGAGACACTTATTTAATGTTACACTAACTTACTATAGAGACTAAAATTCTTCAAATGTTTACCTACCCTGGTTGATTTGAAACCTACGAAATAAATAAATAAATAAATAAATAAATAAATAAATAAATAAATAAATAAATAAATAAATAATAAAACATAAAACATAAAATCTGAGTAGTTAGTCAATACATATCAATACTTTTCAGTGTATATATTATGATATGATATATGATATGATATATGATATGATATGATATGATATGATATGATATGATATGATATGATATGATATGATATGATATGATATGATATGATATGATGCGATATGATGTGATACGATACGATACGATATTATTAATTGTATTACGAGTTAGACTTTGCCAGTGGTTCTTGTCGCCTCGAGGGTCAGGTCAGGGGGGTCAGTGTCGGTGATAAGAGTCGAGGGCTTTAGCCCGAGACTCTCACCCCCGACATTGACCCACGTGGCATATTTCTGTTTAGAGGTTTGACTGAATGAAGATTAGGATGTGTTTGTGACGAGATATGTGATTGGCCAAATATTTCTTTGGGGGATAACGCTTTGCTCAGTGAGTAACGTTGTCATCGTAACATGTAATAAAGGACTCTTATCACATGTTACCTTGGTAATATGTGACAAGGGGACTACCGTTGCCGAGAACGGACGACCAGGGAAAAAAATCGAATAAAGGCAGGCCAATGAGAAAAAGTGTAAAGAGAATGAAAGAAGACCAGACATGATATTATTAGTTGTATTACGAGTTAGGCTTTGCCAGCGGTTCTTGTCGACTCGAGGGTCTGGTCAGGGATGTCTATGTCGGAGGTAGGCTAAGAGTCGAGGGGTTTAGCCCGAGACTATTACCTCCGACACCGACCCCCCTGACCGGTCCCGACTGGCGACAAGAATCACTGGCGAAGCCCCGCAAAACAACGATTTTGTCTTCAACTGTAAAAAATAATAGCGTGAAGTGTACTCTTAAAAGGACCCCAAACTTTACGTGTGACGGAGAGATTCAGGGGACGTAATTTTTCATACTTCCGACTATCAGTAAACCTCGCGCAAACTGCATTCGAGTGGAATTTCTCTCTCAAGTATTTTTTAATATAACACATCAGTTTTCAGTCGATCTTTTGTATGAAATTGGTATTATAGGCCGAATACAACGCTTGCTTGTAGTTACTTTGTTGCGTAACCCTCTCAATTTTTATTTATGCAGCTTTTGTTTCTTCGCCGTTTCGAATACGGCCAGTATTATGTGACAGGGCCTTCGCTTCAGTTGAAATTTCCTGTCGTTGATATTATCTAACTTATACAATTATTCCAAATTTTCAGTTTTTTATTTTATTTTTTTAAAATACTGGTACTATCTGTATCACAGAACACCTACATATAGCGGTTTTTTTGTTTGTTGTGTAGCCCCTTAAATTATTTATTTGGTGCATATCTTTGTTTAGAGGTTTGACTGAACGAAGATTATGGTGTGTCTGTACCGAGAAATGTGATTGGCCAAAGATGTATTTGGGGGAGAATGCTGACTCCCGTTGCCTTGAGAACGGACGAACATTGGAAAAATCCAATAGAGCCAGGCCAATCAGAACAAGATGAGGATTTCATCCCAAAGTTCACCGTATTGTTTGGAGCTCACATGAGTCCGTAATTTTTCTTATTTTTACTAGATATACAATACAATACAATACAATACAATACAATACAATACAATACAATACAATACAATACAATACAATACAATACAATACAACTTTATTGTCTGTTCGAGTCCAGGCACGACAGAAATTTGCCTTTCGGCTCGTCATGAAACAACAATATAAGACATTAACAAACGCTGCAAAAGCATATCATGAAAAATTATCATTGCAGCAATCTATCACAAGCACTCTGTCACAAGATGGGAGGTAATGTTAAGTAGATCATACTTATCGCGGCGTTATAAACGAGAGTTCAAAATCGAGACAGCAGTTGGAATAAAAGACTTCTTAAAAACATTCCTTTTGGCAAGTGGCATGTTGAAACGTCTGCCTGATGGTAGCATTTGAAACTGATCAGAGAGTGGGTGACTAGGATCATTGACAATGCTAGCAGCTATCCTTCGGACAGCTCTATGGTACAGATCATCTACTGGGTACTGTCCTAGGCCAATGATCTTCTCAGCTGTTCTGACGATACGTGACAGTCTGCCCCTGTTTTTCATACTGAGATTGCCATACCAAGCAGTGATGTTAAACGTCAGTATGCTTTCGATCAGGCTTCTATAAACGGATTCTAAAACCCTGGAACTGACATCAAAACTTCTCAGCTAAATAAAGCTAGATATAAGGGAGATATTGAATGAGTTTGTTAACCAGCATTGTACCTGTATAACATTTTGAGTGATAATTACTTTTGGGGGGAGGGGGGGGGATTAATTTCACAAATTATATGGGTTAATCTTAAAACAATTGAATTTTTTAACAAAAAAAAACAACAACAAAAAAACCAAAAAAACAACCCAAACAAACCCCCCCCCCCAAAAAAAAAAAAAAAAACAAAAAAAAAAACAAAAAAAAAACAAAACAAACAAACAAAACAACAACAACAACAACAACAAAAACCCACCAAAAACAAAAAAACAAACAAACAAACAAACAACAAACAAACATTCTTTTCATTAATAATCGCATGATTTTTAGTATACGGTATTTACATAAGCCTACAGTTTGTCTCGGCTGTCGGGTACGATTAGGTCAATTGTGACCTGTATGCCTTGGGTGTGAAAATCAGACAATTTTCTGCACCACTTTTTGGGAGTCATTTGTAAAACAGCTAACATAACTTAATTTTTTTTCTTTTACAAAAAACAAACAAACAAACAAACAAACTATCTTCTAATTAATACCCGCATGATTTTTCATAAACAGTTTGTCGCGGCCCTGGGGTAGGATTACATCAAAATTGTGACCTGTAAGCCTCAGGCGTGAAACAAGATGGGATGACCAAGTTAATTTATCAAGCAATAACAAGATGGGATGAATCATAACCCACAAAGTCCCTTCTATATGAGAGCTGTCCTCGCTGTCAATGGGCTCTACCTTTTGTCTTTGGCCTGATTCTAATGTTCAATTATCTCCTATTGAAAAAGTCTCGCAGATCTGCCAATGCGTCAGTGAGTTCTATAAGGGGCGCAGGACATACGCGTCATTGATTTGTCAAACGTCATTATTTTTGCCATGACCATAAGTTTTAGTTTTTACGTAATTTTATATTTAACGTGATATGAGTTTCACTTTCGCTTCATAGGATTGAGAAAATGGTGACAAAACTAGAACTTCACGGTACAATTTTAGTCTTGCTATAATTTGTGTGAAAGCAGGTTGGTTTTGCCTTGTGTTTGTTACGGAAATCGGTTGGGAAAAGAAATTTCGCACCCCGCTGACCAGGCTTACAGTAGCTTTCTTTAATTTCTGACGAGTGCTAGTTGATAATACAGCAGAATTAATGTCTTATCCGAGTGTGGCATGTCGGCAGTGTGTCAGAGTGTGGCCTGTCGGCAGCCGGTGTGTCAGGGCCTCGGCGCGCACGATAAATATCCAATAGTACAGTACTGGAACGGTGACAGAGTAGGTCAAACTTAGCTGTAGACGGAAGTGACGTGTTACAACTACACACTCGCTAATTACAGGGGTCGCGTTATATATTCAAACGACGTAGGTGAGGCAGTAAGCGGACCTGTGTTTTTTTTTTGTTTTTTTTAAAAATCTTCTGCCTTCTTTAGCATTTTGTACAGAGGCAGTATCATGTGCTGGAATTCGCTTAAAATCTATTGCTAGATAAGAAGAGACATGTTTGGTGCTTTGATTCATACCAGGCTTGGCTTAACCAGCGGACTATTGTTGGCCTAGTTTGAGTTGCCAAGCGGATGGTGGTTTGAGGTGTGTACCAGTTTTGGCTGCGCTTGGATGTGGGGTTGGTACAGAATCATGTTGATAGCGAGGAAATGAGACGGGCGATGTCCTTATTCTTCTTCTTCTTCTTATTATTTTATTATTATTATTATTATTATTATTATTATTATTATTATTATTATTATTATTTATTATTATTATTATTATTATTATTATTGTTATTTTATTATTATTTATTTATTTATTTTATTTATGTATTTATGTATTTATTTATTTATTTATTATTATTTTTTTTTTTTTTTTGGGGGGGGGGGGGGGATTTCGTGCATGGCAAATGTGCAGCAAATGGGCGGTAGTGTTGTTTAGGGGATTGAAAAATTAGGGATGATTCGGACAGACTAAGGCTAAGTTATTTTAACAGATGAGACTGCAAGGGAGGCCGACTGTGTGCTTTGACATGTCAATACAATACATAAGTTTCCGAGGTCGTTTTTTAACGCAGCTGCCTAGTTTGAGAATGCAACAGAAAAAAAAAAACAACAACTGGGAAGTAAATTGCGCTTCAACTTGTTGTTTCAATTTTTCCTTCACTAGCCTGCGTCAGTGTAGTCTTTCATTTTACGCATACCAAGGGGATATAAGATATAAGACTTATATCCCACCCAAGCAATGTCATGTTAAAGATCCTACTGAACATGCTGAAGCCACAGGCAGAGGAAATCATAACTGAGGAACAGGCAGGCTTCAGACCAGGGCGCAGCACAACTGAACAGATCTTCAACCTGAGAGTTCTATGTGAGAGATACCTCCAGCACCAGCAGGATCTCTATCATGTCTTTGTGGATTTTAAGAAAGCGTTTGACAGGATGTGGCATGCAGCCCTTTGGTCCACCATGAAGCTATACAACATCAATGCCAACCTGATCAAAGTCATAGCAAACCTTTACAACAAGGCCACTAGCGCAGTCTGCTTCAGCGGCAAAAAAAAAAAACTGGTTTAGGACTACAGTTGGAGTCAGACAAGGCTGCTTGCTCTCACCTACTCTTTTCAACATCTTTCTGGAAAGAATCATGACGGACGCTCTGAAAGATCATGAAGGAACTGTCAGTATTGGAGACAGAACAATCACGAACTTGCGCTTTGCGGACGACATTGATGGCCTTGCAGGAACAGAGAAGGAGCTAGCTCAGCTGGTGGAAAAGCTGGATAGTACAGCCATTGCATATGGGATGGAAATCAGTGCAGAGAAGACCAAACTGATGACCAATAACGCCAGTGGCATTAGCACTGAAATCATGGTTGGAGGCCAAAAACTGGAAACAGTTAAGAAATTCAAATACTTAGGAGCCATTGTGACAGATGAGGGATCAAAACCAGAAATACTGTCCAGGATTGCGCAGACAACAACAGCACTGACAAGTTTGAAGACCATATGGAAGGACAGAAACATCACACTCTGCTCCAAGATCAGACTAATGCGCTCCTTAGTCTTCTCATTGTTCTTGTATGCCTGCGAGTCATGGACCCTCACAGCAGACCTTGAAAGGAGGATACAAGCCACTGAAATGAGATGTTTTCGAAGGCTGCTTGGCATCTCATACAGAGATCACATCACAAACGAGGAAGTGGGAAGCAGAATCAGGCAAGCCATCGGGCCCTATGAAGACTTATTAGCCATTGTGAGAAAACGCAAACTGAAGTGGTATGGGCATGTCATGCGTTCAGCAGGGCTTGCCAAAACAATCCTGCAAGGCACTGTGCAAGGAGGACGAAGGAGAGGAAGACAGAGGAAAAGATGGGAGGACAATATCTCAGAGTGGACAGGACTGAAGCTGGGCGATACGCTGAGAATGGCAGAGAACAGAGAGGATTGGAGGGAGCTGGTTGCCAAGTCATCAGTGGTGCCCCAACGGTCGGCAAGACTACGGGATATAGATAGATAGATAGATACCAAGGGGAATTACTCAGCGCTGGACAGACAAACAGTTAGATCCCTTGCCCCCGTATATCAGACACCCTTTCGCCAGCCCACAGAAAAATACGCAGGTATAGAACCAGACGATCATCTACATCCCTAAAAAGGACGCATCAGGTCTAGGCTATAACCCATGTCCTTTTCTGGAACTTAGGAAGTAGGCAGGGGAAACACACATACACAATCCTGCTTACTTTCTAACTTGCTCCAGAGAAAGACATGGGTTATAGGCTAGACCTGATGCGTCCTTTTTAGGGATGTAGATGATCGTCTGTTTTCTGTGGGCTGGCGATTGGGTGCCTGATAGGCGGGGGCAAGGGATCTAACTGTTTGTCTGTCCAGCGCCGAGTAATTCCCCTTGGTATGTGTTCAATTCTACCAGCGCTGGCCTCACCATTCTGGTTTGTGAGTTTCGTTTTACGACACTCAAACTTCATAATTTAACTCATTCTACCCCAACACCGAAATCCTTAAATTTTGCCGTTGTCCTCTGAAGACTGCGTTGCAGTGCAGGACACAGATCGACCATGATAGTTCAAGGGTGATGCCAGAATAGCTTGGCGCCATAGGACTATCATGGTCGAACCTCATCTTCCTCTGGTGTGTCTGGGGTGGAATGGGTTAAGTTTGCCCTTTTGTGCAGCATTGTTGTAAGACACATTAAGAACATTTATACTGGAGATATTGCCGTCTATTAATCCTTTGACCCCTTCCCTGCCACTAACGCTTTTTTTTGTTTCTGGAAATTTTGTTCATTCACTGAACGGGTAAAAGCCGGCCACGGTACACGGATACAAATTGGTCTCAGCAAGAAGCATAGATCTTCTTGAGCCCCCGCAGTCGCGGGGGCTCATGAGAATCTATGTCTCTTGCAGTTGGACATTGAACGGGTTAAAGGTAAATTCAACGTCATTTGCTGGGTAATATAATGATGATGATGATGATGATGATGATGATGATGATGATGACGATGATGATGATGATGATGATGATAATAATTTGGTGGTACTGAAAGAAGCACTGCCAAGAACAGTGTTTTCCTCAAGCTCGTCGACTCCGGCATTAGCTTGCTGATCACGGTAAAAATCACTACAGGTGGAAAAGCATTGATTTGCAGTCAGTCTCAACCATGCAGACATTTAATTCAATACAGTTCGTTGGTTGATGGGTTTCGCGCGGCCATTGCTTCTCAACTTGTCGTCTTTATTACAACTCACATCGCCTGAACTCTAGGCCTTTTTACACTGCTGTCCGCGCCAATAGAACTGATCTATAAAACCATTCGCGGCACAGACTTCAAACATTCCGTGCATTCATCCAGCCCGCTCCGTCTCAGAAAGAGGCGTACATTCCCATGAGCCCCCGCAGTCGCGGGGGCTCATGGGAATATACACCTCTTGCAGACGGAGCGAGGAGGCTCATTGCCATTCACAGTCTGAACTGCTAACAGTGCGACGACTGCTACTTAAAAGCTTGCCGCAATGACTGATTGGGGTGTTCAAGCGAAACGGTCCCTGGGCGGTCCTTACTATAAACGGCGCAAAAGCCTACTGTCCTTATTGTGGAGGGGTTCATCCTACTGTCTCTAAAATAATTCTAATTTCGAAATAACTCCCGTTTGTCACAGTGGAGATGTCTCGACCACCGTGATCCTTAGCCAAGCTAATAAGACACAATACGCAGAATATTCTGGTCAGTCGATCAATCGCTTTAGCCTTTGTAGGTAGTGCTGAGCAGAGGATTGTACAGACCGATGCAATGGCTCTGAAAGTGAAGCGGGAAGATCGGACCACACTCAGTG
This sequence comes from Semisulcospira habei, assembly GCA_036245525.1. Taxonomy (NCBI): domain Eukaryota; kingdom Metazoa; phylum Mollusca; class Gastropoda; family Semisulcospiridae; genus Semisulcospira; species Semisulcospira habei. The sequence continues at coordinate 143,882,144 of BTPG01000004.1, read as the reverse complement.
ATATGTTGGTCCGGTGACACCAGCTAGCAACTATACTGACGAGCAAAAGAAATGCGACTTTTTGGGAATCATCGGAAACACTTTAGTGTTTCCGATGATTCCAAAAAAGTCGCATTTCTTTTGCTCGTCAGTATGGTATAGGAGTGAGTTTACTCCCTGCAAACTGCGACTAACTGCTGTGTTGTCCGAATGTAGGTCTACGACCCCTTTCCCCATATCACCACCCGATGGCGAAGACGTCAACTGGTAACCAATCAGTCTGAGGGAGACAGATGGTGTTGGTGCGTTAACTGCCGATCCGCGCCGCCGTAAAACCTAAACTGCACCGCCATCAGTCTCGCCTTTCGCGCTACAGAGGCGGCACAGTAAATCTTGCGCCCTGTGTGTATGTGTGTGTGTGTGTGTGTGTGTGTGTGTGTGTGTGTGTGTGTGTGTGTTATCGTGTGTGCGTGCGTGTGAGTGTGTCTGTGCGTTCGCGCGCGAGTGTGTATGTGTGTGTGTGCCTACTGTGCATTTGAATGAAGGTGCGTGCGCGTGAGTGTGTCTGTGCGTTCGCGCGTGTGTATGTGTGTGTGTGCCTACTGTGCATTTGAATGAAGGTGCGTGCGTGTGAGTGTGTCTGTGCGTTCGCGCGTGTGTATGTGTGTGTGTGCCTACTGTGCATTTGAATGAAGAGAATAAAGTACGGTGCGTGTGTGTGCGTTCGCGCGCGCGTGACTGCGTGTGTGTTATCGTGTGTGCGTGCGTGTACGTGCGTGTGTGTGCGTTCGCGCGCGAGCGTGCGTGTATGTGTGTGTGGTGTGTGTGCCTACTGTATATTTGAATGAAGAGAATAAAGTAGTGTGCGTTCGCGCGCGCGCGTGCGTGCGTGCGTGTTTGTGTGTGTTTGTGTGTGTGTGTGTGCGCGCGCGCGCGCGTGCGCGTGCAGAAAGTGCCGGGTGCGTGCATGAAATAAAAACAGCATTATCCTCAAGTATTCCTGCATAAACTATATCATAATCCCATATAGACGCTTTACGGCCTGTTTCCCAAGAGCTGATTATCGTGCCGCTGTTGCCCACTTAAGATTGTCGTTCACTCACCTCCATTTTACACAACACGTATTGCCCCAGCGGCTGAATATCAGCGATAAAAGCCATTCATCTTTTGGCCGCATTGTGAAATAACATTATTTGTTACGGAAAAAAAAGCAGGCCACACGTAGCGATTTCTCTTCAAGTTCCGGCTCTCCCGAAGGCACACGAATATGAACTGCACCAACAAGAGACATAGATCCTCATGAGCCCCCGCATATGCGGGGGCTCATGAGGATCTATGTCTCTTGCAATAGTCTTGCTGCGCTCCGGCAAAAAAAGAGTTAATTAAACAAGGGAGCTAAGCGATATGCTCAGCAATTCACAAGTGATAAATCATACTTCGTTACAAAAGAAAATTAAAACAAAAAATGCACATTCTTTTTTTTTTTTTTTTTGTAGACGCATTCGACATAGGCATTCGTCTCAAGTTCTTTGATTACTATTTCACCAAATATGAATGCGCACTAACTGAACGTCTTTTGACTGCCGACGAACTAGAAGACATTTTATGTGCGTAGACGGGCTTTGTTGACGTCATACTTTTGGTTGTTTGTTAGATGCCTTTGAGCTCTCAAGCGGAAAGCTATTTCCATTAAGTATCGACAACACCTTACAACACCGTAGTGCATTAATTCCCTTTCCGAAATCCGCAGTCCTGCTCATGCACACCAGTGCGCAGCACTGAGGTAATCGGACTGACGTTTACCCAATATTTTGTTTTCGCACAGTTGGAAATGCCGTCAGGGTATATCTGTTACAGTGAGCGATGCCCAAAATTCCTCGGTTTGTCCATTTCGAATGATGTCTAAGTCATTAGCCGTAGGTCGCCACAGTGCACTGAAATCTGATGACGGAAGTCCGTTCCTGTTTGGACGAAAGTGTTAAAATACCTGCCAGTTTCACTGAATGACAACGACTGTGGTATTGCGACTGTTAGGCAGCTGTGGTTTGTATTAACTCATTGTGCCCGAGGTACGAAATACCCGCATTTTGGAGTTATCCTCCCAGGACTGCCTTACAATTCAAGGGACAGATCGACCATGCTAGTTCAAGGGTGGTGGCAGAATAGGTTGGCGCCTATAGGCGCCAAGCGATTCTGCCACCACCCTTGAACTAGCATGGTCGAGCCATATCTTGGTGTTGTGTGTCGCGGGCAGAGTAAATTAATTAAGTCATTGTAAGTGTTTGACAAAATCGGCCCCAGTTCAAACCACCCCCCCCCCAACCCACCCCCACAAAAGGAAAGTATACGGGCATTCATAAAAATCAACGGTGTTTCAATTTCGCTATATGATTTAGACTAACTCATTCAAGGAGCGCATCCATAGCTGCGGACTCAACGCTATACGACACTTTCGTAGGTATTGATGCGGAGCGCCTTGAATGAGCTAAATAATAATAATAATAATGAATGGTTCCTGTATAGTGCATAATCTTTTTGTGACAAAAACTCATTGCGCTAAAACACATTCAAACATGACATAGACGATATTGAAGCATTACAAATATATACAACAGGACCACGGATCTACGACTGAGGAAAAGCAAGCTGGAAGAAGTGAGCTAACTGCTATATCTGGCACTACCTTTGAATTGATATGGTCGATCCATCTCCTACCGTTGTACGTCTGGCCTAAATGGGTTAAACTGGCTCTATTGAAACTTCGTCTTTGATGTCACCTTTCGCGCCAAGAAGAAATGGATACTTCCACTCCTCGATTCTTTTTCAAAGACAAACAAAAAAATATACGTGTTGGTTTGTGATGTTGGATCTTCTTGATTGTAACCTCTTCTCTGCTATGGAAAACAGACCCATGTGCAAAAGGCAAAGAACTTCATGAGCACCCGCATATGCGGGGGCTCATGATGTTCTTTACCTCTTGCTGTCCCCAATTTGTATCTGTGTTTTTTTTTGCACGCGTTGAGAAATCTGTCGTCGGTTCTTGTGTTATCAAAGACTTATAGTGTGTACTGTGCGTTGGCCGCAGTGAGAAGGCTCTCTGTACCGTCAAGCATGGACTATAAAGCAGCACGTATTTGCCCTTTGAAGCCAAAAGACAGTAAGTCCTTTTATTGTGACAAGCAAGATTCACATCGTATTACAATGAACAAATCTCCCTTTTCACAAAATGGGCTTTTGCTGTCATAGGGAAGACTAACTCCTCGGTGAATCTAACGCGCGCTAGAACAGATCATAAGAGATACAGAGGACTGTTATGCGACAGCACACCCCCATTTCCGGCAGATGCGCGAGAGAAAGCAGGTAAAGCTCTGAGTGTTTGACCACAACTATTTCCCTCCGACTGGAAATCCCGTCTCAAAGGGGGGGGGGGGGGGGGTGCAGTGTCTGGAGGATGGGCCGCCCGTGTTGCCTCTCGCTTCAGCTCAAATTCAAGCCTACCTGGTCAACGAGCTTTGGGCCAAACAAGGCTGTCGATGTCACGAGCCGTCATTATGTGCAATTGTACCGTAAAGTGCAAAGAACCAAGGCCACGACGAAAGCGTTCTAACCCAATGGCTGTCGGTAGCGCTTTTTGTCGAGGTGATTCCTACCGAGTGTCGAGTTTTCGGTTGTCGTCAATGGCGATTGACGGTGAATCTTTTCAGAGAGATCATACCTCAAGCCTTCAAAACCCTTCAGTTCGTTGTGTAAATAAATTCAATGACGATTTTATCTCACTACGCGAAGCACGCTACTAGCAGTCAGGCCAGGCGATAGAATTCGCATTTACACATTTTTATTTAGGCTTCGTGAGCACACATGGTTCACTACGTGCTATGAAATGTTATTATGTAATCTCTATTTAGTTTAATAATTTCCATCATATGTGATTTATGTAATACAAGGAAGTACATGTAAGGTCTTCCTGTACTGCACAATGGAACATTCATGAAGTCCTCTGTGATTTGAAACCTTTGATGCGTTGAAGCCGAAAGGGTGATTTTGGTTGGGCAGTTGGTTAGTTTGGGGTTTAACGACCACGGCACCGGAGTGATAATGGGCGGCCCTGCCGGTCGGGTTATGGGGGAACAGGGACAGCTACTGCCTATGGGTTGCGACCTGAACTTTGATCAATTCAGACGCACTGCAACTGTGCCACCTTGATTTGCCATGTCCTTTCAACGGACATGCTATATAGAGCAAGCCATTTTTTTCCAAGGGGGGATTTGAGGTACTCGTTGTTACTAATAGGCACAGAGCAATATTACCTTGATGTTGTAGCCAGAACAGTTCAAATAAAACTCAGTGTAGCCCTATGCACGAGTAGGACAAGGGTAAGTAAGGGCATTGAACACGTGACCATAGAGCCATTTCTGAAGACGCATATCTGTGTTTGACGGCCGCAGCAGAAAAACACGCAACTTAGGACTTTTCACATAAAGGACAATGGCTCTCATGCACTGGAAAGTTTGCACACGAGTGGCTTAAGTGTTTCTACCAGCACTCCCCCATTTCACGTCATTTCACTCCATTCCGAGTGATCGGACACGACCCTGGGGCTGATATCACCGGAAGGCCCTTGACAACAATGAAGTTCGTGGGTGGACTGTCGCAAACTAGATCCCTACATCCCCTCCGCTGGAGGGTCAAGCAAGAGGCATAGATCCTCATGAGCTCCGCAATTGCGGGGGCTCATGAGGATCTATGCCTCTTGCAGTTGGGTAGCGTTTGTTATTGGAGGTTATACCGCTTTTTTTTTTTACGTGGGGGAGGGTGAATATTTTTCCTTTTTTTCTTGTGGCTAAATGAACTGTCTGGTCGGTTAAAAATTTCCGTTTCACAAATTTCTACGGATTCGTTGCTGACGTGTCGTTTAACAAGCCTCAATCAAGTTATGGAGGGATTCGCTTTGAATGACGTGTCCATGATGGCGGGCGGGAGAATCGAGTAGATTGCCGTCCTAGTTGATGCACCTTACACCACAGAGGTCTTTTGACAGTGTTGACTGGTCAGGCAGAACAGCTTCCTTTAATTAAGCCGTCTGCCGTCTCTGACAGTCAACCGAAAATGAGTCCCTGACATCGCAGGTTTCAATGACTTGAAGAAAGCCTTATTTTGTTTCAGCATTGTCTGATTGTTTGAAGGCACGATCTACAAAGTGTCTTGCAAGATCTAACAAACAACAAAATCTTCTTTAGCTCTCGTTTCAATTTTTTTTCGATTGTTTGAGGGCACGTTTTACGGTTTTACAATTTAATTCTTTACATGCAACAAAATGCTCATCTGAGTGTATTTGATTCGTGGTTTATCATTATAATAATCCTAACTCCCCCCCCTCCCCCGACCTTTTTTTTTTAAACACTTTTGCTGTCGGTAGTGCTTTCAGTCGCGATGATTCCTGCAGGAATCATCGCGACTAAATGCGCTGCTGACAGCCAAAGGGTTCACGAAGTATTACGTGCATTCTTAAAACGCGCAGAATGTACTATGAATTGTACCTGGAAAAACGTAACACAACTGAATAATTTGAACATTCGCAATGACGAAGTGTGTCCGCTTAGAAAAATGGAAGGTTATGTTCACATAGAGGTAGGTTTTTATAGCATGTTCAGCGCGCTTTAAGACTTCAGCCGTAACACATCAATAGACTCGTCTCTAGGTCTGTACACGAAATCGTATAATTATAACCCCGTCACTGTCACCGATCGTACATTGTACGTTCGTCTGAAATCTGTCAGTTCAACGCGAAAGAGCTCTAGCCTTCCCATACACAATGGATACACAGTGGTTTCAGCAAGCGGCATAGATCCTCATGAGCCCCCGCAATTGCGGGGGCTCATGAGGATCTATGCCTCTTGCAGTAGTAAGGCCGGTGTTCATGTTTTTTCTCGGCAGTAAAGGGGTTAATTTTGCGCATTGTCTTTTCACTATCATACCCGCAGCAACTATACTTGCTCATGAGTTCGGAGTTACTGGATCCTGTATACAACCTCTAGCAAAAATAAAACAGATCTGACGACAGTTAGTTAGACTAAAAGAAACTACGCCATTGCCGGTCCCAAGCCCGGATGAAAAAGGAGGAGGGTTAAAAATAACATCAAGCAAAACTACGTCAAAACTACTAGTCCTCGATCCTTTTAGTGCCAGTAGGACATACAAATGGAACGAACAACAACAACAACCCTCTTAGAAAGCCGAGTGTGTGACGGAGAAGCCTTACTTCCAATCAGGCCTACTCAAAGTGACCGGTGCAACGCGGCAGTAAGACCCCTACGCCAGCTTGACACTAGGTCACTTTGTCGTAAGCCAGATTGACTTCGATCTCTGTGTCGTGGTAAATTGACGTGAGGGGAGTGATACCGGGAAAATGACTCTCAAGTCAGAATGACCCGGAGTCACTTGTGCGTAGCCCAAGTGACTCCGGGTCATTCTGACGTGAGAGTCATTTTGACGGGTTACACCTGGGTTACACGAGCGCGCTCTTCCAGGTAAATGAGTCTGGCCTTTGAAGACAAGCGAAGCGCAAGTGGTACTTTGTCTGCTTGCTGAGTCACCAGGCTTTGATTAAAGGGCCACCCGATCTCCATAACTCTCTCAGCGTGAACACGGGCTATGGCTACCGGAACGAAGCATTAACTGTGACGATGCCCTATGGTTGGCTGTATCAGTCACTGTATTTGGACTTGAGGTCTGCTGTGCTCATCACACAAGTTTCCTCCCTCTGTATATCAATATATATTTTTTTGTAATCGAAAAATTATTCAGCGTCGGTAATACACTGAAAGTATAACTCATCAAAGACCTCGTTTATCCTGTGAACTGCAAATTCACTTCGAAGCATAGATTGTTGTCACTTTTTTCTTGAGGATCCAGCAATTTTGCTGAGTGGAAATCAAGACAAAAAATTTGACTGCAAAGTGTGTAATATGCAAGAAAAGTACATGGGAACAGAAAAGTATGCAATTTTTCAATCTTGTTATATTTGTCAGTGTGGTTGTTTGTATATTTCTTTAAAATTAAGACAAACAACAAAACTGATGGTCAATTAGCAGATTATCCTAAAATACCCTTTGTCCGATGTCCATTGCTTCCTAGGAATCTTGCTTGCTAAATGACTAGTTTAGTCCTTTCTTTCTCATGTTGCGGAGATCATCGGGTGTTCATAATCATGTTAGTTTTCATGTCTGTCTCCTGCTAGCCAACCCTCCCCCCCACCACCACCCCCCCCCAAAAAAAAAAGAGAAAAAAACAAACCCTCAAACAAACAACAAAACAAACAACAACCAAAAAACAACAAACCGCCCCCCCCAACCAAACCAGCAACAACAAAAACAAAAACAAATAAACAAAAATAAAAAAACTCAAAAACAACCAAAAATAACAAAAATAATAATGAAAAATACCTAAAAAAACAAACAACCACAAAAAAATCCACAACAACAAAACGGCTGCAATTTCATTCTGTTATCCTGCTTTAACCCCTTCACTGCCGGGAAACATTGAAGGCCACCAACCGAAAGAAGTATAGATCCTCATGAGCCCCCGCAATTTGCGGGGGCTGATGAGGATCTATGCCTCTTGCTGAGACCACATTGTAGCCAGGTTCCTTTAACTACTAACGTTGAATTTAAAATGATTTCAAATAATAATAATAATAATAATAATAATAATAATAATAATAATAATAATAATAATAATAATAATAATAATAATAATAATACCGTTATTATATAGGCGCTTTTTCTCAATTTTTGGGCAAATCGACTCAAAGCGCCGCGAACTGAAACCCAACACGCACACTCACGTAACAGACACGGATTTACACCATTTAAGACAAACACAGTACAAGACAGACGAAGGGCCAGTTCAGCTACTGAAGTTACAGAGATTTTTGATCGCTTGTATTTGAAATTTGTAAAGTGGCCTGAAACCGGTACCAAAGTGTAGGGGGTGGTGGGGGGTGGGTGGGTGGGTGGGGGGTGGGGGGTGGGTGGTGTTGGGTGGGGGGGGTGGAAGAACCGGAGTACCCGGAGAAATACACTGCGTCCACTGACAACCCAATGCGCAAAAAGTCATCGGGCCGACGTCGGCCGCCGTTGCCCCGCGCACAGCTGTGCGCGGGGCAACGGTGGCCGATGTAGGCCCGATGGGCTTTTCCGCATTGCTAGTTAAGGGGTACTGCCCTTGGCTGTCCACCAGCGCCGTTCCCAATGATGTAGCCAACCATAAGAAAACGAGGTTCAGGAAGAACCTGAGTAATTTGTAGGACTTGAATCCCAGTCTTGACCTCTGTGAGGACAGCGCCATTCCGCCTGTCAGGCTTGGAGTCTCAGGGAGCTTTATGAAGGGTTTTAAACCTGGAGTGATGAGCCCGTGTTTTTTTTTTTTTTTGCACTCACCAGTTGCGTCAGCAGAACAGAGACTGGCAAACGCATACAGCGAAGTTAAGGTTTGCTTTGTTTTAGTGTTAACACACTGGATATCTATTTGTCCAACTGCACGAAGCGAGCCACTACACAAGGTGCTCCGCTATGGCGGATAAAGCCTGCACAAGCCATTAGGAAAGCTGCCTTGAATAGTCGACAAATCCTGCACATACCACTGCGTACTCAAGGTGCTCCGTTAACACATTCTACCCCAGGACCGAAATCCCCAAATTTTGAAGTTGCCCTCTGAAGGGCCGTATAGGGCTCGGGAAGCTGACGCCATCACGCCAGTCGTGGTGGCCATCTTGTGAGGATACGACACTAAGCGCTCATAGGGAAATCGCTGTTTTTGTAATGTCGGGAAATTCCTGACATACTATAAGCAATAACAGCAAGTCTTTCCATCACTGTAGGAAACCGCGCACCAGAATCTGTTTTTCTTTGTTTCCAAAGAGGAAGAAAAATGAAGAAAGACGTGTTGAAACAATATTTACCTACTATCTCATGACTATGGTATCCTCTTAAGATGGCGGCTGACGCGCTGACGCTGCTAGGCAACGCGGGGAACTTCCCGAGCCCTATTACAATTCTAGAGACAGATCGACCATGATAGTTCAAGGGTGGTGCAAGAATAGCTTGGCGGCTATGGGCGCCAAGTTATTCTGGCACCACTCTTGAACTATCATGCTCGATGCGTGTCTTGCTGTGGTGTGTTGGGGATGATTGAGTTATTGGGGATAAACCCCGCACAAGGCACCATGCAAGGTGCTCCGCTATAGCGGATAGACCCTGCTCAAGGCACTATAAATGTGCTCCGCTATAGCGGATAGACCCTGCTCAAGGCACTATAAATGTGCTCCGCTATAGCGGATAGACCCTGCTCAAGGCACTATAAAAGGTGCTCCGCTATAGCGGATAGACCCTGCTCAAGGCACTACAAAAGGTGCTCCGCTATAGCGGATAGACCCTGCTCAAGGCACTATAAAAGGTGCTCCGCTATAGCGGATAGACCCTGCTCAAGGCACTATAAAAGGTGCTCCGCTATAGCGGATAGACCCTGCTCAAGGCACTATAAAAGGTGCTCCGCTACAGCGGATAGACCCTGCTCAAGGTACTATAAATGTGCTCCGCTATAGCCGATAGACCCTGCTCAAGGCACTACAAAAGGTGCTCCGCTACAGCGGATAGACCCTGCTCAAGGTACTATAAATGTGCTCCGCTATAGCGGATAGACCCTGCTCAATGCACTACAAAAGGTGCTCCGCTATAGCGGATAGACCCTGCTCAAGGTACTATAAAAGGTGCTCCGCTATAGCCAATAGACCCTGCTCAAGGCACTATAAAAGGTGCTCCGCTATAGCGGATAGGCTCAGCATAGCCCTGAGCACTGCATGGCAGCGACAAAGCAGAGCTGCAAGTGGAGCTCAACACGCGCTGGAGATGATAGTCACCTCGCAAGCCACACCACAAAGCAGCCTAGATGGACCCCAGGAAAAGGAAGAGGTCGCCACGAACACCTGGCGACGTGACCTGGAGACAGATGCCAAGAGATGGCCACACCTGGGACAGCTGGAGAGACTCGCCAGGACAGAGACGGTGGAGGACCTTGTCGGCGGCCTATGCCCAGGGGGGGGGGGGGGGGTGATGGCGTAAGTAGTATAGCGGATAGACCCTGATCAAGGTACTATAAAAGGTGCTCCGCTATAGCGGATAGACCCTGCTCAAGGCACTATAAAAGGTGCTCCGCTATAGCGGATAGACCCTGCTCAATGCACTACAAAAGGTGCTCCGCTACAGCGGATTCCGAGACCCTGCTCAAGGTACTATAAATGTGCTCCGCTATAGCGGATAGACCCTGCTCAATGCACTACAAAAGGTGCTCCGCTATAGCGGATAGACCCTGCTCAAGGTACTATAAATGTGCTCCGCTATAGTTGACAAGGCCTACACATACCGCTAAGAAAGCTGCGCCTCCATGGTTGATAACCCTGCCCACACCACTACGCAAAGTGCTCTGTTATAGCGACTAAACCCTGCACAAGGCACCACAACAAAGTGTTCCGCTACAGTGGACAGACCCTGCTCAAGGCACTGCGCAAGGTGCTCCGCTATGGCGGACAAACAATGCACTAGCCACTGTAAAGTCAGTGCGCTGCGCCAGAGAGATAAACTTTGAACAAGTCACTACGCATTGTGCCCCGCTAAAGCGGATAAACCCTTCACAAACCACTACACAAGGTACTCTGTTATAGCAGATAAACCGTGTACAAGCCACTACGCAATGTGCCTCGCTACAGCGGATAAACACCGCACAAACCAATATGCACGGTGCCCCGCTATAGTGATACATCCCACACAAGCCACTGCGCAAGGTACTCCGTTATAACGGATAAACCCTGCACAAATCTCTATGCAAGGTACTCCGCTATAGCGGTTAAACCCTGCACAAGCCATTACGCAAGCTACTCCGCTATAGCGGTTAAACCCTGCACAAATCTTTATGCAAGGTACTCCGCTATAGCGGTTAAACCCTGCACAAATCGCTACGCAAGGTACTCCGCTGTAGCAGTTAAACCCTGCACAAACCACTATACAAGGTACTCCGCTACAGCGGGTACAATTTGCTGAAGCCACTACGCAAGGTGCCCCGCTATAGCGGATAAACCCCGCGCACGCCACTACGGAAGCTGTGCCTTCATAGCTGATAAACCCTACACAAAACCACACGGTGCTCCGCTGTAGCCGATAAACCATACACAAACCACTACGCAAGGTGCTCCGCTATAGCGGTTTGTGGTTTGTGCAGGGTTTGTTCGCTATAACGCAGTACCTTGTCTAGTGACTTTTAGCAGTGACTACGCACTCTCGCGCAAACTCATCCCTGGAGAAAAAAGCTTAGTGATCCTAATCCACTCTCTTTAACTGTCTACCTCATTCCCATTGACCCGCCAAACCGACCCGTGTCCCGCCCTTGCTTAAATACTTAATCGGTTTTACTTTGAGCTTTGAAAATGTGTACAAACAGTGGACGAGTCACTCACAAACCAGATAGGTGAGGCTAGCGCTGGCAGAATTGTATAGTGGATGAGTCAGCATTTATCTCACTAATTTTTACGTTTGTTGATATCGCTTGATCTTCTCCAATTTCTGCGTGTGGTACTTATTGATATGGCTTCATTTCAGAATACCCACAACGCTTTATGGGACACTTTCAGCAGGTGTGGAGGGTCCGTCTCGAGAGGTCAGTTAGGGTCAGGTCAGGGTTTGTAAAGCACCACAAAGAAGCGAAGATGATTCAAAAATAGGTCACTCTTCAAAACGGGGTCACACAACATGACTCAACTGAAAGATATTTAACAAACGACACAAAAGAGTTCACAAGTGTATCATCATCTCTTTCTCCGTCTCTGTGTGTCTTATAGTCTAGCAGCAGCCCTTCGTAGACGATCAGCCGTTTACGAGAGAGTGATTTTCTTAAGAGTAACAAAGGTTTGGGTATGTCAAAATGAAGTCTAGTATGAATTAGAGCAGTGCGCACTCATTTTAAACCGCCGGAGGATGGAGACATTTTTTCTGTAGCACATTTTGTTTCCAGTACGTCTGCAGACGAAACCAGGACTGTCGCAGCCATGTTTTCTGGGGATCGGTAGTTTACAGGCGCCTCATTGTTTCTGTATTCAGTCGTAAAATGCACTGTGTGTTACTTAAAAGAATTTCAATTTTATTTTTTAAGGATATTTCCACACTGAATTATATTAAGAGAAGAAACAATTACGAAAAAGCATGCCTTGAGCTCAAATATTGTTACTCAACAATAAGGTATCCCAAATCACGTGATCTTACATGATACAAGATGCACACGGACTTTCGGTGTGCCGAAGAGTTCTTTCGATTTGTTCTACATAAGCTTGTTTCCCCCCCCACCCACCCCCCCCCCCCCCAAGAAAAGCGAACGTGCAAAGTCGCTGTGTGTATTTGTACCTCTTTTTAAAGGTTTGTCACACTTATTTCCATTCACTTTACCCATTTTATTTCGACAAAACAGCACCAAAACAAAACGCAACCCACAAAAACAAACGCTATCTTCGAAACCGATGTCCGAAGTGCAGCATGCTGCATGCTGTAAGAGAGAAAGAGTGCCACGCCACTTGGTTTTAACTTGTTGTCATGGATGAACACAGTTTCGGAATTTGATAAATTATAATTATATTACTGTAACATTTAATTCAGTCAGTTGCACTGGTAAGCTATTTTATGATGTGTGATCACCAATGCAGTCTCAGTGATCACTGATGGTACGGTACACTACACACAGCACAATGTGAACACGCTTGAAAGTTAATGCAATGCTTCGTTTAAAATTAAACCCTATCTCGCTAGGAGTAGCCTAGCTGCACAAAAAAAAAAGAACTGTATTTTGCTGCAGCGTAATTTGCAGTTTGTCTGCATATTGACATTTGAAGTTTGCTGCAAGGATTCTTAGTAGCTGGCATTAGCATTGACCCTCATATATATTGGGATTAAAACGAGAAAAAACAAAAAAAAAAAAAAAAAAACAACGAAGAAAGGTGACACAGAGATGGATGATTTAATACATCAGTCAGTCAAGTAATCAATGAATATGTTTATTGATGAACAGCTAGTTTTAGGGCAGGGTGGAGTGGGGGGTGGGTGGGGAGGGGTGGGGGTGGAGGGGTGGTGGAGGAGGAGGTACGTACTGCATAATGTACACCTACTATTTCTTTCACACACTATTGCTGTTTCTTTCTGTGTTGCCATCACCCACTCATAACACCATTGGGCTCAATCTCATGTTTTATTTGCGTGCTTTACAAAATACACGTACTTGCTTCTGTTATCTTATTTCCTTACTGGCTTTGACATTTCGCTGAAAGATTTACAGTCCCATACTTTAAGCCTGTCTCACGTAACGCATACGGAGGTTGACTATATCATTGATATGTGTGTGTAGGTAACGATTTGTTTGAGGTGGTAGTTGTGGCCTCACCTTTAAGTTTGGTGCCTCTGTGCATGTGGCCAGTACTATTTACAGAACTGATGGCTGCATGTGCAGGCTAGTTCACGGTATCACTGATCAATGTGTATTGGACAGCCTATTGTTTGAAGTGATCAGTGGTGGCATCATCCATGATGTCTGTGTGCATTTAGCCACTGGTACTGTTTACAAAGGTGCTGTTTACAGAACTAGTGACTGCGTATGCATATTAGTTCTGTTATTGTTATCAGATGTGGCCTCATCTCTAAGTTTGGTGCCCATGTGCATGAGGCCAACAGTACTTTTCACCATGTGCAGTGTGATAAACTGTATAATTGAGATTTGTAGGTGGGCAGCTAAAATACAGGCAGTCAATACAAGCCACTTTCTTAACCTCAATTCTCTATATAGGTTTTACAGTCCACTAATGCCCATCAGTATACAATCGTGCATGTCTTTGGTGGGTGTTTGCGGTTGTGTGTGTGTATGTGGAGTAGGGTTGGGAGCGGGCGGTATGGCACCTATCACCATGTATGTGTATGTTATCATACATGCACAGATGTATGTATGCATATTGAAATATTTTTTTCTTTCCTATCCTTGGTGGCCACCATTATATCACTAGTGATCATGTTCATCAAGGAATTCTTTCCTTCCATAATTAAAAAGATAAATAATAAATAAATATGTAAATGAATACATAAATGAATCGATAATAAATAATTGATTGTACATTGCTTAACGTCCCGACAGCAACAAGGCTTTCTCAGGACGTGCCTGCACTGCTTGTGAAAAAACAAACAAACAGAATATTGAATGTATGTTGCCAGCCGGTCCAATACGTTAAATAAACCTACGCCATGGGGCCTAAATAAAGCTAAGACCATTTAGCAACACACATCCAATATCAAGAGCTACAGGCAGTGCAGACAGTTGGGAGAGTTTTAAAAAGACAAATACAGGTGAATGGACCAAGGGTAGACAGAAACACATGCCCCAGAATAGAGGGAAAAACCCACCCTGTGGGGCTGACCAGGGTGACCCTGGGAACTAAAAAGTAGTTAACCCCACCCAAGTCCCCCAGGGCAGACCCGGGTGGGGGGATAATAAATAAATAAATAAAACATGTAATATAATGGAGAGGGCTACTATTGTGTATTGTGTCTCATGCAGTCCTGATAAAGCTTGATCATAAGAGCTCTTGTGAGTACTTGAGTGCGGATTGGTAGAATGGGTTACAAAACAAAAATCCTATATTTAGGTGTTAGCTGAACATGGTGATTTAGATGGAAATGGTTCGGAGATGGATTTCTGTCTGCCTGGCTTGTGCCTAAGACCAGACAGATAAGACCGTGTTTGACCAGTTAATCGCATCTCAACTAATAAAAAAGAGCAGGCCTACACATAGATCCGTTAGGCTGGAAAACAGACGAACAACATGCATGTTGTATCTGGACAAAAAGTCTTCATAATGTTGAAGATGGTCGGCAGACACAATGCAAAACATGCACGAGGCGAGTTTACTTTCGATATGCTTTCCTCCCACAAAAGACCGAGTTCTATGGCAAAGGCTGCTTTCAAGACCAGGAAAAATAACGTATTATGGTGTACTTCAAAGTTCAAATCCAAAATAATCTCTGTCTCACTTTAGGAGCAACTGAAGTAAACCTGCATCAACCGTGCGCGTCTGATTGACTTCTTGCGAAGGCATCTCGCTGACCGCCATTTTGAAATCAGCGACGCGAGAATGCTTACGGCATTAAAAATATATTACTTTTTAAATTATTTTATCATAAATATGTATATATATTTACTTGCTCATGATTTTAATTTGATCACTAAAATAAACTTGTAACTTGTATGATTGAAGTTTTCAATGTTATGCACAAAAAATGTCTTGCACCTTATTCGGGTCGTGTGCGAGGACTGGTTCCCCACAGCGAACAAATAGCGCTCGAAAAATACGTCTAAAAAAAGTGTCTCCAACCTAAGGACAAATAATGTTGTTATGCTTAAACCATATGGCATTAGTACTTTTGTTTCGTACCTGCAAACCGTTGTTACTCTTTTGACGAACTATACTAATGGTCAAAACTTAAGGACCACTTTTTATCGCAGACGCACCGACAACACCACACAAATAATGTAACAATACTTGGAGTCAGTACTTTGCTAATTTATTCAATAACAATTTCATTTACGTTTTGAGTAAATCAAGCAATTAGAATGTTCACCCACCCCTCATTTGAAAAGTCGCACAAGACTGGTCCAGTCAGTAGCGAGTGTACCCACCGTTTGCAGCCAAGCATTCAATGCAGCGTTGACGCATGGAATTCACCAGGGTTCGGAGAACATGTTGTGGGATCGCTTCCCACTCGATGCAGGAACTGAGTCAGCTGGGGGATGCCTTGAGGCGGTGGGTGGTTGCTGACTACACGTTGCCCCAGCACGTCCCAGAGGTGCTCGTTGGGAGCCATATCAGGTGAACGAGCTGGCCACTCCATCCTCATGATGCCTCGTTGCTCAAGGTACTCATCCACTACACGGGCGCGATGAGGTCGAGCGTTGTCGTCCTGCAGAACAGCATTGTCGCCTATGGCTTGGAGAGCTGGTTGGATGAGGGGATGCATAATCTCGTCCCAATAGCACAGTCCAATTAGGGTGCCTCGTATGACGTGGAGGGGGTCCTGCCTTTCCTGCTGAAGCCTGCCCAGACCATGACTGAGCCTGACTGAGCCTCCTCCGTAGCGATCCACCTCTTTCACGTATCCATCCGTGAATTGCTCGCCCTGGCATCTCCAGACCCTCAGCCTGCCAGTGTTGAAGGACACAGTGAACCGTGACTCATCAGTAAACAAAACCTGAGTCCACCGGAGTCTGTTCCACCTCACATGTTGACGACACCAGGCAACCCGGGCTCTGCGATGAGCTGGAGTGAGGGGTATTCTCACTGCTGCTCTGCATGAAGCCGGGCCAATTTCGCGCAGACGTCGGCAGACTGTGCTTTTGCTGACGTTAACGTTTGCAGCTTGCATCAGTTGACGTCGCACAGTGGTTGACGTGACAGTTCGGTCGCGCAGAGCCGCCACACAGAGGTATTTGTCCTCCCATCTGCTGGTGCAGCGCGGGCGTCCTGAGCAGGGTTGTCGTTCTGTCCTTCCAGTTTCTTGCAATCGTTCCAGCAGCCTCTGGCTCACTGAATGGGACACCCCAAAACGTCTCTCAACTTCTCGTCCGGAAATTCCATCCTGCAGCCATGCTTGCGCCCGGCCTTGATCTACTGGCGTTAGGCATCGTCGTGGTGGCATGATTAGGAAAAGTGACAATGTTGCCCCTACTGTACCGGTATTTGTAGCGAAACAGAAATGCTCAGTGTTAAAACTGACCCCTTTAGCACGTGCATCACGACTTTACCGAGTTTTTCCACCTGCCTGCCTTTCGTACGCTTGCCAATATCGCACAGCTTTTTCACAAAAACGGACGATGTTTTACGTGCATTTGACACGTTCGTGGAATTTGATGAATTGTCGTCTGTACAGTGGATTGTCTAAGGTCAACTTTTAACCCAGGATTTGGATCGAAAGAACATTGTATTTTATTAGCGTACTTGCGACGATAAACAATGACACAAAAAAGTGGGGTGGCCCTTAAGTTTTGACCATTAGTATACTTACCTCTGCAGAAATTGCGTAAGCTGCTAGACTATTAGTCATGCATCAAGCTTTTCAGTCCTCCCCCCCCCCTTCCCCCTCCTCCCCAATGTGGTTTGGTTTGATTAACCCATTTAACTCCAAGGCCATATTTTACCAATTTGGGAGGTGTCACCCAACAACTATGCATCAGTTGCAGGAGGTGGATTGACCATGATATTAATAATAATAATAATTACGGTATTTGTAATGTGCTTATCTTATAATAATTATAACTCTAAGCGCGCACTCACAACTCGCACACGCATGCGCACGCTTTAGACAATGACTCGCGTACCACAAATAGTGAAATACATTACGACGGTCAGCTTGCGGTGGGGAGTGTGGTGATATAGTGCTAAAACTGTTGAAAGAGGTGAGTTTTGAGGGCGGACTGGAAGGAGGAGAGAGAGTGTTTCTGACGAAGAGAGAGCGGGAGAGTGTTCCAGGTGGATGGACCGTAGACGGAGAAGGAGCGGGGGCCGAAAGTGTTGAGTTTGGTGCGAGGGATGTGGAGGCGGAGAGGGTCGGAGGCAGAGCGGAGAGGAGCGGGAAGGTGTGTAGGGGTGAAGTAAGTTGGAGAGATAGGCAGGAGCGCAGTTGTTCAGGGATTTGTAGCAGAGAGACAGAATTTTGTATTGGATGCGTTGGGGGAGTTTGAGCAGGGGTGTGATGTGGTCGGATTTTTTCTTTCTGAGGACGAGGCGGGCAGCATTGTTCTGGACGCGTTGGAGAGTGAAAGTGGTGGAGTGAGGGAGGCCGGAAAGGAGAGAGTTGCAGTAGTCGATGCTAGATAAGATGAGAGAGACAGCAAGTTTGGTGGCAGCTTCGGTAGTGAGGTACTTTCTGATCTGACTGATGCGGCGGAGGTGGAAATAGCATGCCTGGGCCGTGGCGGAGACGAAGCTGGTCAATGACAGAGAGGAATCGAGGATAACGCCGAGGTTCTTGGCCGAGTCAGAGAGGGAGATGGGGGTGCTGTCGAGTTGAAGTGGAGAGAGGGAGGGAGCTGGGAGAGTTTCTGGCGAGTGCCTACCAGCATGGCTTCCGTTTTGTCGTCGTTCAGTTTAAGCTTGTTTGCTGTCATCCAGTTTTTCACGTCTTCGTAGCAGTCAGCCGTGCGAGTCAGTAGTGACTGAGTGTTGTGGAGTTTGTCTTTGTTTAGCAGTTGGGAGTCGTCAGCGTAGAGGTGGTGGTGTATGCGGTGAGACTGGATGATGTTGGACAGGGGAGAGGTGTAGAGTGTGAAAAGGACCGGGCCCAGGACGGACCCGTGTGGAACTCCGCAGGAGAGCGTGACTAGGTTGGAAGAGACGCCGTTGATGGTGACGGACTGCTGTCTGTCGGAGAGGTAGGAGAGAAACCAGGAGTGAGCAGAGTCAGTGATGCCGAAGGAGTGGTGGAGTCGGTGGAGGAGGATAGAGTGGTCAATAGTGTCAAAGGCGGCAGAGAGATCGTTACTTGCAATCTTTAACCGACCCTTTTTTTCCATGTACATTTAGTTGTTCAGTATTTTTTTTCTTAATTAATAAGTACTTTGTAGTAGTTTTGCATGTTGTATGTACATTAAGTTCAGTAGTTATTGCTGTCTTGTTAAAGTAATTTTTTTTTTTTACAATGTATTATAGTGAACAAAGGACAGTTTGGAAGAAAGGTATTGAATGCCTAAAACTGTATCCTAATAAATGTTTCATCATCATCATCATCATCATCATCATCATCATCATCATCATCACTCTCTCTCTCTCTCTCTCTCTCTCTCTCTCTCTCTCTCTCTCTCTCTCTCTCTCTCTCACTCTGTCATACACCAAACCTTTCACAGTTCCCGCGATGTGGTTTGATTAACTATTAAAATCTCTGGACAAACAACTGCAAAGGTCTGGACAAACAACTGCAAAGGTCTGGACAAACAACTGCGAGTGACCGACATACTCCGACTCCACACCCGAAACCCAGCTGCGCGAGCCTTAGCCTGCCCGAGTCCAGTCTGGTCTGGCTGTCGTAGCTCTCCTTGCCGACGTGATTCCTGTAGGAATCATGTCGGCAAGGAAAGCTCCGACAGCCTGAGCACCGTACGCAACCCTTACCACTGGAACCGGTAAGAGGTGTACCAAGTGTAAAATACCTTATCGTTGTAATATTTTGGCGGCATACATGTACGTCAGTTTCTCGGATATATATCACAAAAGTCAGACACAACAACACTTTTTGAGAGGTAGTGTAAACTTGAACTACTTCGCTTATAACAAACCTACCCTTGAACTATTTTAGTCAAACTTATTCCGAATGATATGGGTTATATACCTTACACAAGCGGGGTCGATGCCTGGGGCGTCATGTCTGGCCAGTGCAAATACTGCGTTCTAGTTCTGCGAGGGTAAACTTTCTTGCTCGTTTGTTCAGCTCCAGAAAACAAAGAAAATGCAATATGGTTGACCAACGTGGAGCGTTCCATCCTGGGTGCATTTGTCAAAAAGCAGACATCCAGTTGCCGCTGCCAATCAGAAACACCAGTGTGGATTTCTGTTGGAGATTAAAAAAAAAAAAAATCTGTGTTGCAGCGCTTTTCTGCAAAAAGTGGAAACAAATCCAAACGTGCCTTTGTGCCCAGGCTGCAAGTACATTTTTGTGAAAAGTGATTTAATTCGCAGAGAGATGATGCTGATGATGATGACGACGACGACGACAACGATGATGATGATGATGATGATGGATCTTTCATTTCAGGATAAAGTTATTAACCTGTTACACCCTGAGGCTGAATTTGTTACAATGTGCTGATTGTCACACGCAGGCCACATTACAGAGTAGGAGATAGATCAACCATTTTAGTTCAAGGGTGTCGCCAGAATAGCTTGGCGCCTCAGGTGCCAAATTATTCTGGCACCTCCCTTGAACTATCATAGTCAATTTTTGGCTCACATGAGAAGCATAAGTGAGTCTATGTTCTGGGCCAGTGGTCGTCCGTCCGTCGTCTGTCTGTCGTACCAACCCAAAGTTGACGAGATTCAAAAATAAATCAGACCTTGACTGGAGAGAGCAGTACGGGAAAATGTGAACCTCGATCTAAATTCAAGAGGCGTAGATCCTCATGAGCCCCCACGAATGCAGGGGCACATGAGGATCTATGCCTCTTGCCGAGACCATTTTGTGTCCATGTTCTTTGGATATTGCGGTTTTTAGTCGTTCAGCGAACACAGATTTCAGAAACAACGTGTACTAAAAGTTGGCAGGGAAGGGGTTATCCCGAGGCGGGGTGGGGGAGGGGGAAAACAATCAATCTGAGTAAAAGCCAGCCCCTACTAGGGGCTCATGAGAATCTATGCCTCTTGCAGACGAATAATTAGTTAGTGATTGGGGCTTTAAAGACGAGTAGACGACTAAGGCCATCTCACTAATGAATAAACCTCACGAGGAAGTGTTGAGTCTGAGAACAAAGCCGACATGTTTGAGAGTTTTATTACGTGTATAAAATTGGAATCCCGCTTCTCAAAGCAGACGGACAGTGTGAGAGGAACCTATTTCAGGAGAAAATTGTGGTTTTGTCTTCAAACTCTTTGTTCTGAAATCCACAGACTCAACCAGACGGAGATCGGTATCTGCGTGGATGTATTTTTCCTCCTCATTCTATGACAATGCACTGGATACAGCTAGATTGCCAAATGTAGTTTGAATGAACGGTGACCTTTCCATCCGGTCCGTTCAAACTACAGTTGTTCCAGGAACACGGATGTAAAATGAAGGCCAGCAAAATGTAAAGACCACCAAAAACTTAAAGACTACCAAGAACGTAAAGACCACCAAGAACTTATAGACCACCAAGAACGTAAAGACCACCAAGAACTTATAGACCACCAAGAACTGAAAGACCACCAAGAACTTATAGACCACCAAAAATTATAGATCACCAAGAACTTAAAGACCACCAAGAACTTAAAGACCACCAAGAACTTATAGACCACCAAGAATTATAGACCACCAAGAACGTATAGACCACAAAGAATTATAGACCACCAAGAACTTAAAGACCACCAAGAACATAGATCATCAAGAACTTATAGACCATCAAGAACTTATAGACTATCAAGAACTTATAGACCATCAAGAACTTATAGACTATCAAGAACTTATAGACCATCAAGAACTTATAGACTATCAAGAACTTATAGACCATCAAGAACGTATAGACCATCAAGAGCTTATAGTTCAAGGGTGTCGCCAGAATAGCTGCTGGTGCCCGTTCTTTCAGTTATCAGGCCCCTCACGTCTGGAACTCACTTCCACTGCATGTCCGTCTTTCCCCTACCCTGTTGACCTTCAAAACAAATTTGAAGACCCATCTTTTCCAGGTAGCATATCAAGATTAGCTTAGTCTGGATGTGCTGCCTGGAAATGTTGGTTGTTTCCCCATGTAGATAGGCTGTGTGTGTGTGTGTGTGTGTGTGTGTGTGTGTGTGTGTGTGTGTGTGTGTGTGTGTGTGTGTGTGTGTGTGTGTGTGTGTTTCGTGTTAGGAATGCGCCTACATGGTGCGAGCAGATGTTTATTTAAAGAGTGAGTGCGTTCTAATTTTTTCTCCTTTTTAATTTTAATTTTTTATTTTTTATGTGCTGTAAAGCGCTCCGAGCTTGCTGTTCGTGGGGAAGGGCGCTATATAAAAACTAGGTATTATTATTATTATTATTATTATTATTATTATTATTATTATTATTATTATTATTATAGACCATCAAGAGCTTATAGACTATCAAGAACTTATAGACTATCAAGAACTCTTGAAACTTATTTGAGTTTATGTGAGTCTCTTGTAGACACTGATGTAATATGAAAACAGCTTTGATGACAGTGCCTTCCAAGACCGGACCTGTGATAATAATTATTTTTAGATACAATATTAGGACAGAACGACCGTTATGTACCAGTTGCTAGAGATGGCTGGACCATGATAATTCAAGGGTAGTACCAGATTAGCTTGGCGCCTGATGGCGCCAAGCTAATCTGGCACTACCCTTGAATTATCATGGTCGACCCGTCTCATGCTGTAAGGCTTTGGGGTTAAATAGATTAACGTACTCTTGAGATGCTAATGGCGTTGAAATGGCTCGGGGTCCACAGCTCAGTGCGTTGGCAGGCAAAAGAGGAAGGACTGAGTGGGCCAGGTACAAACGAAGGCCGTTCGTGGTACATAACCTCTGCTGCAAGCACAGTCAGAGGCTTATTGCATTATCCCACTGAGAAAACATTCCTCGGCACGTGAAACACGTACACACACATGCCCGACCTGTTGCACTGTCTCAGATTGAAAGACATAATCCCGTCCTCCAAAGAAACAAAATAAAAAGATACATTACAAAACCACGAAGAGGCACAGACCTTCATCACACCGCTCATCTAGTATAAGAAACAAAGCGGGGCCTCATGAGGATCTATGTTTCATACAGATGGATGTCTCTTGCCGCTAGAGTAGTTTTCAACTGTTGTGAGGTCACACACTGCACCAAGCTGAGTTCAGGTTTCTCTCTACTGCTGAATACATGGTGGGATTCCCTGAACCTGTAATGGGCTTATCAAACTGATGAAAAGCGGTCACATTTGTTTTTGACGATAAGCACACGAATTCATTACGTCAGTATCACTGATGGCGCTTGTGCGTCAAAGTTTGAAATCAGGTCAAGTTACAGGTAACCGGCAGGAACGAAAGTGGTTCAGGCTGAATCAAAACGTTATAAACGCTAAACGTTCAGGGCTTTACGTCTTTTGTCCACCAGAAAGTTGATTTTAAAGACGGGGCACCGAAAAGAGGCATGTACAAATTTTGACCCCAGCTGGTTCGAACCCACGACCTTTCGGAAGAGAGTCGAGCGCTCTACCGCCGAGCCACCCGGCACCCCACAGGCTGAATCAGTCTGTTGTTTGATTGTTGTGAGTTACTCATCTCTTTGTAATCTTACGCCGATTTCTGACTTTAACCCATTCAGCCCTGACGCCCTACAGCAGGAGATGGATCGACCATGATAATTCAAGGTTAGTGCCAGATTAGCTTGGCGCCTTTATTATCATGACCAGTCCGTTTTCTGCAAATGGTACATAATCGTTAGGTAACCCTTTCAAAATTTGGGAAATGTGGCCATCGTGTTAAATGGGTTAATATCGCCAATTCTTGCAGCTGCCTGTGGCAAAGGCTGCTGTCATCAGTTAGCGATTTCAGCCCAAACCACGTAGGCTACAGCAGCTGTCGCTGCGGACGGATTATCCTTATCCCTTTTCATCCTGATATCTCTTGGCTTGACTTCGCGAACGAAGATTTTATAGGAGTTGCCCACGACGTCTGCAGGCTTGTTCGTGGCTGCGGAGGCCAATCCGAGACAGGCAGGTTCGACCGCAGTGGCTGCAGGGGAAGGTATGGCCGGGGTTCTGAGCTGCGGCATCTCTGTTTTTTCTCCTGAGCCGCTTGTCCTTAAGGCTAGCTCTGTGAGAGTCCTCAAAGGAGACAGCTGCCTTGTAAATGGTGGAGCGCCAGGTGTCACGGTCCGCAGCAAGCGAAGACCACTGGTGGTGGTCGATTTGGCAGGCACTAAGTGACTTCTTGAGACAGTCTTTGTATCTCTTCTTTGGTGCCCCTCTGTCACGGTGTCCAGTAGCAAGCTCGCCGAACAGGGTGATCTTTGGTAGGCGATGATCCTCCATCCTGGAGACATGCCCCGCCCAGCGGAGCTGTGTCCGCAGCAGCAAAGCCTCGATGCTCACAGTTTCAGCCTGTTCAAGGACCTCGACGTTGGTGACATAGTCACTCCAGTGAATGCCCAGGATGGTACGCAGGCAGCGCTGGTGGAAGCGTTCGAGGAGTCGTAGTTGGCTGCGGTAGAGGGCCCAGGACTCGGAACCATACAGCAGGGTGGTGAGGACCACAGCTCTGTACACGCTGATCTTGGTGCCTGTTTTCAGCTGTTGATTGTGCCACACCCGCTTGAAAAGTCGCCCGAAAGCGCTGTTCGCTTTTGCCAGCCTGCTGTCAAGCTCCTTGTCCAGCTTGGCGTCCGACGTGATAATGCAGCCAAGGTAAGTAAACTGGTGCACTGACTTTAGATCAGACTCGCCAATGGTGATGTGAGGAGGGCGATACACTGTCTTGGGTGCCGGCTGATGGAGGACCTCTGTCTTTTTCAGACTGACCTCGAGTCCAAAGAGCTGGGCAGCATCTGCGAAGCAAGACGTGATGCGCTGCAGGGCTCTCTCTGTGTGTGCAACGAGGGCAGCATCATCAGCAAAAAGCAGCTCACGAATCAGTTGGTCTAGGGTTTTCGTGTGGGCCTGCAGTCGTCTGAGGTTGAACAGGCTGCCATCGAGACGATACCTGATGTACACTGCATCGTCATCATCAAGGTCCACTGTGGCCTGCTTCAACATCATGCTAAAAAAGATGGTGAAGAGGGTCGGTGCCAGCACGCAGCCCTGCTTTACGCCGTTGAGAATAGGGAATGATTCTGAGAGGTCATTGTTGAGTCTGACCTGGCCTTGCTGGTCCTCGTGTAGCTGGACAATCATGTTGAGGAACTTTGGGGGACAGCCAAGTCGCTCCAGGATCTGCCACATGCCTTGCCTGCTCACAGTGTCGAACGCTTTTGTTAGGTCGACAAATGTTACGTACAGCCCTTTGTTCTGCTCGCGGCACTTCTCCTGTAGCTGTCTCAGCACAAAGACCATATCGGTGGTGCTCCTGTTTGCTCTGAAGCCACACTGGCCCTCTGGGAGTTGGTCTTCAGCGATGGCAGGTACCAGCCGATTCAGGAGCAGCCTTGCAAGGATTTTCCCAGCAATGGACAGCAGGGTAATTCCCCGATAGTTGGAACAGTCAGACTTCTCGCCTTTGTTCTTGTACAGGGTGATAACGACTGCATCACGGAGATCTTTTGGTAGTGTTCCTTCCTCCCAGCAGCAGAGAAAGAGGTCATGGAGCTTGTTGTGCAGTGCTGTGCCTCCATGTTTCCAGATCTCTGGTGGTATTCCATCAATGCCTGCTGCTTTGCCACTCTTGAGCTGGTGGATGGCTGTGAGGGTCTCTTCAGCGGTGGGCGGTTCGTCCAATTCAACCTTTACTGGGAGGTGTGGGATTTGTAGGACGACTGCTTCTTGAACAGTGCGCTCAGCGCTGAAGAGGCTCTGAAAGTATTCCGACCAGCGGTTCAAGATGGAGGTATTATCTGTGAGGAGTGCCTGGCCATTCGCGCTTCGCAGGGGACTTTGTACCAGGTGCCTGGGGCCATACACTGCTTTCAGTGCTTCGTAGAAGCCCCTGTAGTCACCATTGTCAGCACAAAGCTGGGTCCTCTGTGCAAGTCTGGTCCACCACTCATTCTGGAGATCTCTGAGCTTGCGCTGGAGACTGCTGCAGACGAGGCGGAAGGCAGACTTCTTCACAGGGCAGGAAGGCTGGGCTAGGTGGGCCTGATGGGCGGCTCTTTTTTTTGCTAGATGTTCCTGGATCTCTACATCGTTTTCGTCAAACCAGTCTTTGTTCTTCTTTCTGGTGAAACCCAAGACTTCTGCAGAGGATTTTGTAATAGCAGTTTTCAGTTGTTCCCAAAGTGTTTCAGGGGAGGAGTCTACTGGGTCCGCTGTGTCTTTGAGCCTGCGCTGTAAATCTGTCTGAAAGGCAGCTTTCACATCGTCACGCTGAAGGCTGGCAACATCAAGCTTTTTCTTGGGGGGCCCCCATTTCTTGGGTTTTGGCCTGAAGTGGAGCCTGAGTTTGCAGCGGACAAGGCGGTGGTCAGTGTGGCACTCTGCGCTGGGCATCACTCTGGTGAGGAGGACGTCACTGCGGTCCCTCTGACGCACTAGGACATAGTCGATAAGGTGCCAGTGTTTGGAGCGAGGATGCATCCAGGTGGTCTTTCGACTGTCCTTTTGCTGAAAAGTAGTGTTAGTGATGACCAGTTGCTGCTCCGCACAGAACTCCAACAGTAGGCGGCCATTGTCATTGCAGTTCCCCACGCCATGCTTGCCGAGGACTCCTTTCCAGGCTTCAGAGTCCTGGCCCACTCTGGCGTTGAAGTCGCCAAGGATGATGACTTTGTCGTCTGCAGGGGTACTCTGTAGGAGGCTGCGCAGGTCAGTGTAAAATTTGTCCTTTTCAGCAGGCTCTGCCAGGAGGGTTGGGGAGTACACACTGAGAAGGGTGACGTGTTGCTGGTGTCTCAGTGGGAGGCGCATGGACATGATGCGGTCTGAGTGGCCCGTTGGTAGGTTTTCCAGCTTAGTCGCAATGGATGTCTTGACCATGAAACCCACGCCTGAGAGCCGTCTTTCTGATGCAGGCCTGCCTGACCAGTAGAGGGTGTACCCAGCACCAAGTTCTTGGAGGCTGCCTTCGTCCGGAAGGCGTACTTCGCTCAGCGAAGTACGCATCCTGATATACTATTGCTTGAAATACGTTTGGCTATGATAGTTCAATGGTGGTGCCAGAATCGCTTGGCGCCTGAGGCGCCAAGCTATTCTGGCACCACCCTTGAACTACAATGCTTGATCTATCTCCTAACCTGTAATGTAGCCTTCATAAGACAAAAAACAAATTTTTTTTTCTTAAAAAAATCAGCCTCAGACTGTAATGGGTTCTGTTAGCCTGAGTAAGCTCCCAGCATTTAACAAATTTCGTTCGATGGAATCAGATGTAATAACAATCTTCGGAAGTCAAATCGTGGCCACCAAGATGGTGGGATAATTAAAAGCAGCCACACACTCAACCTGAAATCCCCTCAAGCCATACACACATGCCTGCTGGTTGACCCTGGGAGTGTTTAGCCAAGCAACGCGACAACAACAGCAACAACAACAACAATGAACAATTATAATGCGACGTCACAGGCACCAGCTACTCAATGAAACTGTCTACCGATTTCTTCCTATAGGCACCAAACCATACTACCATTGAACTAGCATGGTCGCTCGTGAAGTGGATCTGTCTTTAGAGCCTGAACAAATTAACCCTTTGGTTGTCGGTAGCGTGTTTTTTGTTGTTGTTGTTTTTTTCTTGTTTTTTTTGTCGCGATAAATAATTAAAATATAATAATTACGGTATTTATAATGCGCTTATCTTATAATAATTATAACTCTAAGCGCGCACTCACAATTCGCGCACGCATGCGCACGCCATAGACAATGATTCACGTACCACAAATACATTACGACAGTCAGCTTGGGGTGGGGCGGCGATGATTCTTGCAGGGTTGATTTTTGGTATTTCAGTTCAGTTTTTGATTTCACCCTTTTCATCCTGATACACTATTGCTTCAAATAAATTTGACTATGATAGTTCAAAGGTGGTGCCAGAGTAGCTTGGCGCCTCAGGCGCCAAGCTATTCTGGCACCGCCTTTGACCTAAAATGGTTGATCTATCTCCTAATCTGTAATGTTGCCTTCATATGTCAATAATCAAATTAAAACAAACAAACAAACAAACAAAAAATAAAAATCAGCCCGCAGGATGCAATGGGTTAAACTGTGTTAACTGATAGGACAATGACATCATTCCAGCTGCGCAATGGACTGGATACATGCTGTTGTTGTTGTTGTGTCCCATGACTGAGATGGATACAAACAGAACTCTTTTTGTCGGGTGATCTGGGATGGCACCCCATCAACCCGGCACTGAGTCAGTGCTGCAGTCGACTCCACTGACGCAAGTTGAAATTCAGGGCAAGTTCGTAAACGCCGCTAGCGAAATTGTAAACAGCTAGATTCCAAAACCTGTTTTGGGGTCAGTTCAGTCCGCTTCAGTTCCGCCCGCCGATTCCAAACTGACACTAAACTGGCATAATACCACCGGATCTGTGACGCCACAGTCAAGGGCACGCCAGGGGAGGTAAGCGGGATGACAGGTGAGAGAGCGGCAGTATATCTTGTTACTGAGGTCCAACCACTTATTTGGTCCGTGCGATTAGAAGATCGAACGCACATTTGCGGCCGTCATTCACGACAGAGGGCCCTACCCAAGGCGGCACTAAGCCAGGCAAGGTGAATATTGCGTCGTTCCACTGGCAAACACTTTACGACTGACGAGCACGCCCACTGATAACAAGCGGGTAGGAAATAAACACGGGGAGAAACAGTGTTTACGCGCAAAAGCAAGGCGCCATAACAAGGCGCACTCTACCGAAACCCTTTCAGTACCAGCTGACGCACACTGTGTTTCTGCAGTCTTCGTTAACTCATTCTACCCCAGACACACCACAGCAAGATATGGATCGACGATGATAGTTCCAGGGTGATGCCAGAATAGCTTGGCACCCACAGGCGCCAAGCTATTCTGGCATCACCCTTGAACTATCATGGTCGATCTGTGTCCGAACTGCAATGCAATCTTCAGAGGAGAACGGCGGCAAAAATTGAGGGATTTCGGTCTTGGGGTAGAATGAGTAAATCAAGACCAAACAAACCCTAGATGGACTCAAAGTGGTGTCAGCAAAGAGGCATAGATCCTGCGGGGCTCATGAGGATCTTTGCCTCTTGCAGTTGGGTTGGGTTTCACATTTTCACGGCACCCCCTCCATTTTAACAGACGGAGGGGCTGAGGGCAAAAGCAGAGCCCTCCTTCGTCTAACACTAGCAGCAGGCATAAATTCTCATCATCAGCCCCTGCCACTGCAGGGGCTGATGAGAATCTATGCCTACTGCAGTCGGATGGGGCTGGTTTCAGAACCGTCAGTATAATCTGGGGACAACTGAATTTTATGAGAGTCTGGAAAAGTTGTTTTTTTGTTTTTTTGGGTGTGTTGTTAATTGCGGAGCACGTGCGTCGTGTGAAGTCTCTTTCATCCGCGAAGTGGAATCAGTCGTTAGTTTTCGGTGAACACGAAAAACGTGCCGACAGAAATTGCGGAAGGTTACCAGGGTATAGGCATGAGATGGCCGAAGCCGCGAAGACAATACGGTCAGCGGGGTTTTGTTCTCGACGAACGACTACAGACAAGGAACGTCCTGAGTGAGGGCGATACCGCGGTTGTACAACAAATGCCATGGACATCAAACATCTCCAAGCGACATGGACATCCAAACATCTCATAGATCCTCGTGAGCCCTCAGGGCCAATGGGGATCTATGTCGCTTGGGGATGTTTGGAGCGTTGTCAGTCTGTTGATTCTCTAGTCAAGTCAGATTCTGTAGATTTTTGGAGCGTTGTCTGTTGATTCTCTAGTCAAGTCAGATTCTGTAGATTTTTGGAGCGTTGTCTGTTGATTCTCTAGTCAAGTCAGATTCTGTAGATTTCTCTGCGCGGGCCAACGGCGACCGACGTTCCGCCCGATGGCCTTTCGCGTACCGGGGAGTCACCACTTGCAAACTCCCCACCAGGCTTATTTAGCAGTACTCTTAACCCATTCAGCCCTGACGCACTACAGCAGGAGATGGGTCGACCATGATAATTCAAGGGTAGTGCCAGATTAGCTTGGCGCCTATCGGCGCCAAGCTAATCTGGCACTGCCCTTGAATTATCATGGTCGATCCATCTCCTGCAACTGGTGCATAGTCATTAGATGACGCTTTTGCAAAATTTGGGAAATACGGCCGTCGGGCTGAATGAGTTAAAATATCAGAGCCAATACGACGAATTTTCAGTAGAAATAACTGTAGGTAACTGAGACTATGTGCAGAATCCAGACGTGACCCGAAGGATGACTGCCCAGTGTGAACAAGCAAGGAAATTCCCAACAAAGAAGAAGAAGAAGAAAAAAGTTTTTAAAAGGACACAATACAACACAGTGCTCCTCTTCTACCGTTATACGGAAAATGCCAGATATCCCTTTTGTTTAGAAAAGCGCGATTTCCATCGTGTTACAATAAAAATCTCGCTTTTGTCGAAAAATGGACATAATGGCTTTTTGTCATATAACGGCATTTCTTTCTTTCTTGGGAATTTCTTCGAGATGACGGTCAGATGGCCCAGTTTCAAAGGACGTTGCATCACTCTAGTATCACGTCACGTCATATCAGTCAGCAATCACCGAGCGTGGCACTTCCCGACTTCACCCAAAATCTGGGTCACCGCCGCACGTGCTTTACCTAAATCGCCGGCTTTTGAGTCGGTGCTCGTGGACCGAGCGTCTGCCACCTGTCGGCTAACTTCGCGTCCGTAGCTCAGCCGGTCAAATTAGCGACGGGTGCAGTGTAGTGCTTATCTGTAGACAATTATGATTATGCCTTGAGTAGAGATCTTCTAGCTGTGCCCCCCCCCACCCCCCCCCCCCAACACACACACCCTTCCACCGTTTATCGGCTCCCCCTTTCACTGCAGACATTTTAATCTAAAGCCTTAACGCCGGCCTTACTGCCGAGAAAAATTGCCAACGCTGACGTCCATTTGCAAGAGGTATAGATCTTCATGAGCCCCCACAATTGCGGGGGCTCATGAGGATTTATGCCTCTTGCTGAAACCGCTTTGTTTCCACGTTCTTCTAAACGGTCTGGGGTCAATCTTTGACGTTTACTTTACAATGACTTAGTTGAGCACAGTGCGCGTGCACTGGCAGTGAAGGGGTTACGTCGTTCATATAATAATAATTAATAATAATAATTAATAATAATAATTATAATAATATTAATAATAATATTAATATTATTATTATTAATATTAAGAATAATATTAATAATATTAATAATATTAATAATATTAATATTAATAAGAATAATAATATTAATAACAATATTATTAATAATAATAATATTATTAATAATAATAATATTAATAATAATAATAATAATAATAATAATATTAATATTAATATTAATATTAATAATAATAATAATAATATTAATATTAATAATAATATTAATAATAATATTAATAATAATATTAATATTAATAATATTAATATTAATAATAATAATAATATTAATATTAATAATATTAATATTAATAATATTAATATTAATAATATTAATATTAATAATATTAATAACAATATTATTAATAATAACAATATTATTAACAATATTATTAACAATATTATTAACAATAATATTAACAATAATATAACAATAATAATAACAATAAAATTAAAATTAATAATAAAAATAATAATAACATAATAATAACATAATAATAAAATAAATATTAAAAAAATAAAAACATAAAATAAAATAATAATAAAAATAAATAAAAATAATAAAAAAATAAAATTAAAATAATAATAAAATAATAAAAAATTAATAATAAATAATAAAAATAATAATAATAAAAATAATAATAATAAATAATAAAATAATAATAATATTAATAATAATATAAATAATAAAATAATAATAATAATAAAAATAATAAATAAAATAATAATAAATATAATATTAATAATAATATAAATAATAATAATATTAAAATATAATAAAAAATATAATAATATTAATAAAATATTAATAATAAATAATATAAAAAATATTAATAATAAATAATAATAATAAAAATAATAATAATAATAATAATAATAAAAATAATAATAATAATAATAATAATAATAATAATTAATAATTAATAATAATAATAATAATAATAATAATAATATAAATAAATAATAAATAAATAAATAAATAATAAATAAATAATAAATAATAAATAAATAATAAATAATAAATAAATAATAATAAATAAATAATAATAAATAAATAATAAATAATAAATAATAAATAATAAAAAATAATAATAATAATAATAATAATAATAATAATAATAATAATAATAATAATAAATAATAAATAATAATAATAATAATAATAATAATAATAATAATAAAAATAATATAAATAAATAATAAATAAATAATAAATAAATAATAAATAAATAAATAAATAATAAATAAATAATAAATAATAAATAAATAATAAATAATAAATAAATAATAATAAATAAATAATAATAAATAAATAATAAATAATAAATAATAAAAAATAATAATAATAAAAAATAATAATAATAAAAAATAAATAATAATAAAAAATAAATAATAAATAATAATAAATAATAATAAATAATAATAATTAATAATAATTAATAATAAATAATAATAAATAATAAATAATAATAAATAATAATAAATAATAATAAATAATAATAAATAATAATAATAATAATAATAATAATAATAATAATAATAATACCGTTATTATATAGGCGCTTTTTCTCAATTCTTGGGCAAATCGACTCAAAGCGCCGCGAACTGAAACCCAACACGCACACTCACGTAACAGACATGGATTTACGCCATTTAAGACAAACACAGTACAAGACAGACGAAGGGCCAGTTCAGCTACTGAAGTTACAGAGATTTTTGATCGCTTGTATTTGAAATTTGTAAAGTGGCCTGAAAACGGTACCAAAGTGTGTGTGTGTGTGTGTGTGGGGGGGGGGGGGGGATGGGTGGGGATGAAAGGGTCACGACAGCATGTAGCGACCAGAGGGTCAGTGTAGTAGAGAAATGTCACGACAGCATGTAGCGACCAGAGGGTGTAGTAGAGAAATGTCACGACAGCATGTAGCGACCAGAGGGTGTAGTAGGGAAATGTCACGACAGCATGTAGCGACCAGAGGGTGTAGTAGAGAAATGTCACGACAGCATGTAGCGACCAGAGGGTGTAGTAGAGAAATGTCACGACAGCATGTAGCGACCAGAGGGTGTAGTAGAGAAATGTCACGACAGCATGTAGCGACCAGAGGGTGTAGTAGAGAAATGTCACGACAGCATGTAGCGAACAGAGGGTGTAGTAGAGAAATGTCACGACAGCATGTAGCGAACAGAGGGTGCAGTAGAGAAATGTCACAACAGCATGTAGCGACCAGAGGGTGTAGTAGAGAAATGTCACGACAGCATGTAGCGACCAGAGGGTGTAGTAGAGAAATGTCACAACAGCATGTAGCGACCAGAGGGTGTAGTAGAGAAATGTCACAACAGCATGTAGCGACCAGAGGGTGTAGTAGAGAAATGTCACAACAGCATGTAGCGACCAGAGGGTGTAGTAGAGAAACGTCACGACAGCATGTAGCGACCAGAAGGTGTAGTAGAGAAATGTCACGACAGCATGTAGCGACCAGAGGGTGTAGTAGAGAAATGT
Source organism: Semisulcospira habei (assembly GCA_036245525.1). Classification (NCBI taxonomy): domain Eukaryota; kingdom Metazoa; phylum Mollusca; class Gastropoda; family Semisulcospiridae; genus Semisulcospira; species Semisulcospira habei. The sequence goes on along the minus strand of BTPG01000004.1, from coordinate 143,848,922 downwards.
CACGACAGCATGTAGCGACCAGAGGGTGTAGTAGGGAAATGTCACGACAGCATGTAGCGACCAGAGGGTGTAGTAGAGAAATGTCACGACAGCATGTAGCGACCAGAGGGTATAGTTAAGAAATGTCACAACAGCATGTAGCGACCAGAAGGTGTAGTGGAGAAGTGTCATGACAGCATGTAGCGACCAGAGGGTCAGTGTAGTAGAGAAATGTCACGAGAGCATGTAGCGACCAGAGGGTGTAGTAGAGAAATGTCACGACAGCATGTAGCGACCAGAGGGTGTAGTAGAGAAATGTCACGACAGCATGTAGCGAACAGAGGGTGCAGTAGAGAAATGTCACAACAGCATGTAGCGACCAGAGGGTGTAGTAGAGAAATGTCACGACAGCATGTAGCGACCAGAGGGTGTAGTAGAGAAATGTCACGACAGCATGTAGCGACCAGAGGGTGTAGTAGAGAAATGTCACGACAGCATGTAGTGACCAGAGGGTGTAGTAGAGAAATGTCACAACAGCATTTAGCGACCAGAAGGTGTAGTAGAGAAATGTCACGACAGCATGTAGCGACCAGAGGGTGTAGTAGAGAAACGTCACGACAGCATGTAGCGACCAGAAGGTGTAGTAGAGAAATGTCACGACAGCATGTAGCGACCAGAGGGTGTAGTAGAGAAATGTCACAACAGCATGTAGCGACCAGAGGGTGTAGTAGAGAAACGTCACGACAGCATGTAGCGACCAGAAGGTGTAGTAGAGAAATGTCACGACAGCATGTAGCGACCAGAGGGTGTAGTAGAGAAATGTCACGACAGCATGTAGCGACCAGAGGGTGTAGTAGGGAAATGTCACGACAGCATGTAGCGACCAGAGGGTGTAGTAGAGAAATGTCACGACAGCATGTAGCGACCAGAGGGTATAGTTAAGAAATGTCACAACAGCATGTAGCGACCAGAGGGTGTAGTAGAGAATGTCACAACAGCATGTAGCGACCAGAGGGTGTAGTAGAGAAATGTCACAACAGCATGTAGCGACCAGAGGGTGTAGTAGAGAAACGTCACGACAGCATGTAGCGACCAGAAGGTGTAGTAGAGAAATGTCACGACAGCATGTAGCGACCAGAGGGTGTAGTAGAGAAATGTCACGACAGCATGTAGCGACCAGAGGGTGTAGTAGGGAAATGTCACGACAGCATGTAGCGACCAGAGGGTGTAGTAGAGAAATGTCTTTCCACGGTGTATATATAGCGACCAGAGTATGTAGTAGAGAAATGTCACAACAGCATGTAGCGACCAGAGGGTGTAGTAGAGAAATGTCACGACAGCATGTAGCGACCAGAGGGTGTAGTAGAGAAATGTCACGACAGCATGTAGCGACCAGAGGGTGTAGTGGAGAAGTGTCACGACAGCATGTAGCGACCAGAGGGTGTAGTAGAGAAATGTCACAACAGCATGTAGCGACCAGAAGGTGTAGTGGAGAAATGTCACGACAGCATGTAGCGACAAAGCGCAATATTTTATTTCTATCAGTCCACTGTCAAGCAAGTCTTGTTTTTAACTAGTGAATAGAAAAAATAAATAGCGTACATTGGACATTGCGAAAACACGTTGCTCTACCACAGCCTGTGCGTGGTAGAAAATTTAACCATTTGTCTGTCGGTAGCGGTTTTTGTCTCGATGATCCCTGCAGGACCCTAACCCTTCCTGCAGGAATCAACTCGACAAAAACCGCTACCGACACTCAAAGGGTTAAAGCGATCTGAAGAGGCATAGATCCTCATGAGTCCCCGCAACTGCGGGGACTCATGAGGATCTATGCCTCTTGCTTTGACTGCTGAAATTCACCGATACAACTGGTTCTCAATGTTACCTTGCCTCAACTAAGACTTTTGTACCCTTTTTTCACAATCCATTTGACTAGGCACCCGTACCAGAGGTCTCCACTGTCTTTTGAGCGTAATGGAAGGAACTCTCCATCGTACCAAACAAAAGAAGAGCAGAAAAGTCGTTCATTTTACCACATTACAATTCCCTACCTAAAGTTTGTCCGGCATTATCGCAAGACTTGCAAAGGACGTTTATAAAGGAGATGCTGCGATCTGGTAACCCTTTACTGCTTGGACCAGGACGCTTTAACTTTCACGAACGAGTCTAATGAATATAAGTGTGCTGGTTGTGCGATTTTGGACTTTGTGGCTCTAGGCCGTAAGGTCCAAAATCACAGACCAGCACACATTCAGCGGCTGCTCCTTGCTCGTGTGGACATTCACTCGAACAGACGTTTTCGTGGCGAGTGTCCAATGTCTTCAGTTCGCCTATGCTCGTATCCGGTGTACAAACATGAAAATCCCAACACACCCACTGACAACTGAATTACGTCAACACCCTTGTGCATGCAGGAACCGGTACTGCCAACAGCCGGTGTCAGTGACTTCGTGGACATGGGTTTAATTTCACCACACGGCTCTCTCATTGCAGGACATCCGCAGTATTTATTTACATGAACTAATTATTTACATGAACTGTTTGGCCTCTCATTACGGGCCTCAGTGATTGTAGGTGCACAGCGTGTTTCATTTTTTTCTGCAATCTGTGTTAATCCATTTCACCCCAAGGTGGGAGGTGTAACCTAAAGACAAGGAAACTGAGTTGCGCGAGATGGATCGACCATGATAATTCAAGGGTAGAGCCAGATTAGCTTGGCGTCTGATGGCGCCAAGCTAATCTGGTACTACCCTTGAATTACCATGGTCGATCCATCTCCTGCTGTAGTGGGTCAGGGCTGAATGGGTTCATTCAACGCCACAGACCCCGCTCAGCAGCCCTAGAAACACGGAGCAGTGTCAGCAAGAAGCATAGATGCTCATGAGCCTCCGCAACAGCGGAGGGCTCGTGAGGACCTATATCTCTTGCAGCTGCCGGGTCGTCTTCACTTTGTTTTACGGGATTGAGACATAGATCTATACGGGATTGAGACATAGATCTATACGGGATTGAGACATAGATCTATACGGGATTGAGACATAGATCTATACGGGATGAGACATAGATCTATACGGGATTGAGACAAAGATCTATACTCCACACGCCTATTAGCATCTATGTAGTTTAAGATTTGGCACAGTCACACTGGATGTATCCCTGATTTACGCAGCGAATGGAGGGACACAACCAGTCTATACCAGGGTCACTCAGACAGAGAAGATGTAATGGGCTCAGCAGCATGTACAATCGTTTAATGCAAAACATTAGCGCAAGAAGCTGGCAGACAGTCTGGATGTGAAGTCGTACCTGCTGTAGTCTGGGTTTTCAGGAACAGGTCCTAGTCTCATTTCCGGATGCAGTTTCTAGCAGTCGTAGAAAGTTACTGACGTGTAGCGCACGCAAACCATTCAAACTAACCCTTTGGCAGTCAACAGCGCTTAACTCATTCTGCCCGAGGTACGAAATACCCGCATTTTTGGAGTTATCCTCTGAGGACTGCATTACAATTCAGGAGACAGATCGAACATGATAGTTCAAGGGTGGTGGCAGAATAGCTTGGCGCCTTTAGGCGCCAAGCTATTCTGCCACCACCCTTGAACTATCATGGTCGAGCCATATCTTGCTGTGGTGTGTCGCGGGCAGAATGAGTTAAACTGTCATGTCAACATGATTCCTGCGGGAAGACCTGTGAAGACATGACATTATACTGCAACCTGCAGAAAGCAAGGTCAACATTCAGGTCTATTATAAGTTATTGGTCGTAAGGGTCCGTGCAGCAAGCCCCTGCTACCAATAACGTATTTGTTTTCATTCCTCCACTATTTTGTAAAAGAAATAAAGAAGACATCTTCCGATCTGGATCACGCCAGAAATGACTGACGTCAAAGGAATATACATTTATATATAATAGACTTATGACGTAATTTTTATAATATTTCATGACGTTGCCGTCTCCAGTACTGAGTGTACTTGTTGTTTCGAAGAACACTAAGTAACCTTTTACTTTAGAACGTTTTGGTGATCTTTTATAGAACAAAACTTGCATCCAAGATGCGTCACAAAGAGGGCTACAAGGGTTTTTGTATCACGGTCACATGGTACGGTTTGCGCTAAAGGGACTGGTCGTGTGACGTAGGGATGAAAACAATGTCTATTATTTCATAGAGAAATAACACTGATCGATTGGCACACTGGCCAAAGTCTTGATCTGTTTAGAGAGCAGACACTAACCGGCCATAGCTTGATCTATTTAGAGAGAAGACATTGGCTAGTCAAAGTCTTTATCTACAGAGAGAGTAGACATTGGACGGCCAGTCTTCGTTCTTCACAGGATAGACGCTGACTGGCCAAAGTCTATGTCTGCTTGGAGAGTAGACATTGACAGGCCTAAGTCCTGGTTTTAAGAAGACATTGGTTGGCCATAGTCTTGGTCTACTTTACCCATTCAGCCATTTACACACACGACAGGCGCCAAGCTAATCTGGCACTGCCCTTGAATTATCATGGTCGATCCATCTCCTGCTACAGGTGCATAGTCGTTAGATGACGCCTCCAAAATTTGGGAAATACGTGCGTCGGGCTGAATGAGTTAAGGGAATAAACATTATTTGGCCAAAGTCTTGATCTACTTAGAAAGTAGACTGTATTGCCTGGCCAAAGGCGTGGTCTACACAGAAAATAGATATCGGCTGGCCAAAGTCTTACGGCTACTTAGAGAATAGACACTGGTTGGCCAAAGTCTCCGTCTACTTAGACTGCGATGATACATTAGCTGGCCAAGTTTTGCTGTAGTTAGAGAGTAGACATTGGGTGGCCAAAGTATTGGTGTACTTGAAGAGTAGACATTGGCTGGCCAGTACTTGGTTTACGTAAAGAGTACAGGCATTGACCAGCCGCCAATACTTAGAATACTTAGTCTGCTTTGAGAGTAGACATTGGCTCGCCAAAAATAGACATTATCTGGCCAATGAGTGGTCTCCCTCGAGAGTAGACATTGGCTAGCTAATACCTGGTCTGCTTTGAGATCAGACATTGGCTGGCTAATACCTTGTCTGCTGTCTGCTTAGAGAGTAGACATTGGCTGGCTAATACATGATCTGCTTAGAGAGTAGACATTAGCTGGTTAAAACCTGGTCTGTTTAGAGAGTAGACATTGGCTGGCTAATACCTGGTCTGCTTAGAGAGTAGACATTGGCTGGCTAATACCTGGTCTGCTTAGAGAGTAGACATTGGCTGGCTAATACCTGGTCTGCTTAGAGAGTAGACATTGGATGGCTAATACTTGGTCTGCCTAGAGAGTAGACATTAGCTAGCTAATACCTGGTCTGCTTTGAGATCAGACATTGGCTGGCTAATACCTGGTTTGCTTAAAGAGTAGACATTGGCTGGCTAATACTTAGTCTGCTTAGGGAGTAGACATTGGTTGGTTAATACCTGGTCTGCATAGAGAGTAGACATTTGCTGGCTGCGAACTGGTCTGCTTAGAGAGTAGACACTGGCTGGCTAATACCTGGCCTGCTTAGAGAGTAGACATTGGCTGGCTAATACCTAGTCTGCTTAGAGAGTAGACATTTGCTGGCCGCGACCTGGTCTGCTTAGAGAGTAGACACTGGCTGGCTAATACCTGGCCTGCTTAGAGAGCAGGCATTGGCTGGCTAATTAATACCTGGCCTGCTTAGAGAGCAGACATTGGCTGGTCACGCAGCGTCTGACGTTTGGTTCTGACAGGATTACATCAGTACAGCCAGACTCGCTCTTACACGTGTAGACACAACACAAGGATGCGTGGCTTTATCTCGTGCACACTGCCGGTGCCAATGCACATTACACCCTTTACTGTACCTCCTAACTTGAGATAAGTACGCACAGAGTCAAATGCACCCAGCGAGATGCGCAGACCTTCATGAGCCCCCGCATTAAGCGGGGGCGCACGAAGGTTTGCGCATCTCGCAGGTGGAGGCCGTTCGCTGCGGACTCCTGTCCTGGACTTTGTTTGACACTGTAAGGAATCAGGCTTGTTACGCTGGCCGCCGAGTTCCATTGTAAACAGGTGTGCACAGGTTGGGGAGCAGGTTGCAGCTTATCACACAGTCTCTACGAACCCTCACGCCGCACACGCATAATTGGCACGATGCCCCTGATTAATATAATGCAAATAAGTCGTTAAAATACCGCGAATATTTACCTTGTCTAGATACACGTGTGCTGGCACGAGTTGGCCCTTGCGACCTCAGTAATGCACGTGGGCTCGTCTGTGATTTTGGGCTTAAACGGGCCTAGGTCCTAAGCTCCGAAATCACAGACCAGCGCACTTCGGATGCGCCCAGTTTGTGAGCTTCCGGCATCCCGTTATACCAAAAACACCAGGCCGCACCCTAACGAGAAGCATCACATGACAGTGCATGACACTGCGGCAGGGTGTTGCGTTGCCAACAGGTGTGCACTGGCTTAGGGAACCTCGACCTGGTTTGGGACACCCCGGATGCACATGACGGTTGAGGTCCTGTTGCATCTGTTTAAAATTGAGTGACTGCTACTGACGAGATCGTTCGACGGTCATGACTAAAGTCGAGTAGTTACAGTAGCGGTATCGTCACTAGCACTCTGAAAGGGTAAAACCCTTCACTGCTGGAAGATGCTAAGTGCAAGAGACATAGATCTTCATGAGCCCCCGCAGTTGCGGGAGCTCATGAGGATCTATGCCTCTTGCTAATATAACTATGTATCCAATTTTTATTTTATTTTTTTAAAAATATATTTTTTATGATTTTTAGATTTCAGAAAGACTGACAATCTGCGTCCAGTAGTAGGGAAGGGGTTAGGCCTCTTGAGGGTTACTGAGACATGGGGGTCACACACACACACACACACACACACACACACACACACACACACACACACACACACACACACACAAACAAACACACACACAAACACACATTCTTTGACTGAGCTGCAAACAGTTGGGTCATGACCGATACAATTAAATTTAAAGCTGAGGTGCAATGAGAAAAACCCGCCCAGCGCGTGTTTTAAAAAGACTCTACAGGACCCAGCTTGGGCCCTGCCCCTAAGTGGGTCAAATCGGTTCGTAACACAGTTGACGGAGTTGGCAACTGCGTATCCCGAGCTTGCAAAACTCTCGGAAAACGACAGACCACTTCCTGTTGCACGGAAATCATCGCGATTAGCAGATCGGACAACAGCAGACGATTCTGTGACACTTTGAAACTGACCAACAGCCACGGATTTTACGCGTTGGGGACTATGATGGCAGAATGTACGGCTGTACATGCTGTAAGTATGACTCCTGACACTTTGTAGTTGTGAACGAATTTTTTCAACACGTACCTCCAGTCCAATATAGGCTAATATAAATAAATAAAGAAGCATTGTGATGTACAACCAACACAGTAAATTGGATGAGAGAGAGAGAGAGAGAGAGAGAGAGAGAGAGAGAGAGAGAGAGAGAGAGAGAGAGAGAGAGAGAGAGAGAGAGAGAGAGAGAGAGAATCGACTGTTTACATAGATGCCAAAAGATACAAGGTCGCCATGGGTCAAGCTGATTTTTAGTAGCTGCCCTTCGTATGGAGAATTTTGTTTGCTGTAGGCCACTCCAGATGAAAAGATATAACAACAAACACAAAACGACAAATAACCCCTCCTTCCTCACCCTTCCGATATCGAATAAAGCTTCAGGCTGTGCTGTGTAACTTACGGATAGCTCGGCCTGGTCCATATCCAGTGTGCGTCCAGGCAAGACACAAATGGCCTGCTCTGTCCGTCGGGTGGTCGAGTGTCGTCTGCTACTGTTGCTGTCAGTAGAAATATCGCTGGTTTAGATCAGTGATCGCGGTGCCCACCCCGCGCTGCATACAGGAAGTGGCCTGTCTTTTTCACGGGAGTTTTGCCAGCACGACAAACGCAGTTGAAAACTGAGTCAACTGAGTTCCAAACCGGTTTGCCGAAGTTAGCCGAACGTTCACGAAGACAGGGCCCTCGCTGGGTCCTGCAAAGTTTTTTTAAAACACGTGCGGGGCGGAGTTTTTTGACTGTTTCTCAGCTTTAAGGCGATGAGGATCAACCGACCCAGTTTAGTAGCGCAAATGCATTTGATGAGCCTTTGGACGGTTGTCGTCACGGCCGACTGCCCGTTTAGCCACGGTGCGCCCCGATAACACCTGCCTGCTAACGAGCTGCTGAACCGGTAAAGCAAGTGCTGACCTAAATAAGCTTCGCGGTTCACGTGCTTACAGTTTTAGTCACAGAATCTAGTCTCGTACTTTCTCTTTCGGCATGGTATTATTTTAGGAGAAATGTGATTTACAGCAAGAGTCATAGACTCTCATGAGCCCCTGCAATTACAGGAGCTCATGAGAATCTATGCCACTTGCAGATCTACGTCATGGTTTGAGTGGAAAAGGGTTATTTGTGGACAGAGAACCAGCGTCACACATCGACCTAGGTGTACTGAGGATGTGCAGACACAATCTTGTGGCATCAGCGCGTGTTACTGACCTCATCCCGTTAGATACGGTGGAACTGTTTGAGAGAGTCCACCTGTCATGAAAGACCATCAGTTAAGAGTTCAATCAGCACTACAACAAAACCTGTCTTGAGCGACCACCCCTATGAGAGACCAGATGTCATGGAAGATCATAATTGAAGGGCGGCTGTAGCCACCCAATAATTTAATCTAATAATAGCATTTACATAGCGCTGTAACCCAGCATTTTTCACGCTGGCTCTAAGCGCTTAAAAACGTAGACACAAAGACTAAACGTAGACACAAAGACTAAACGTAGACACAAAGACTAAACGTAGACACAAAGACTAAACGTAGACACAAAGACTAAACGTAGACACAAAGACTAAACGAGACGTGAAAACACAACTGAGAGGGCTAGGGGAGCTTGTTGATGACAGTGAGTTATGACGAAGAACGACTAAAGACTAACTGCCAGCTTTGAAAGACAGAGGGCTAGACAAATGCATGAGCTTTGGAAAAAGTTACGTTTTAAGATTGCTTTTGAGCCTACAGTGGAGAGATTAGATCGGGGGAACTATCAGTGTGAGCGGATCAGAGGAGGAACGGAGGGATCTGGACGGAGTCAGTGTAAAGTTGAAGCAGCTGAGTGAGATAATACAATACAATACAATACAATACAATACAATACAATACAACACAACACAACACAACACAATACAATACAATACAATACAATACAACGTTATTGTCTGTTCAAGTCAAAGTACGACAGAAAGTTGCCTTTTGGCTCGTCATAAAACACCAAGACAAGACACTAATAAATACTATAAGAACATTCCATTAAAATTATCATTGCAGCAATCTATCACAAGCAATCTATCACAAGATGGGAGTTGATGCTAAGTAGATCACATATTATATATCACGGCGTTATAAAGAAGAGTTCAAAATCGAGACAGCAGTTGGAATAAAAGACTTCTTTAAAACATTCTCTTTGGCAAATGGCATGTTGAAACGTCTGCCTGATGGTAGCATTTGAAACTGATCAAATAGGTAAGTCAAGGGGTAGAGTGGTGTATGCACTTGTAGCACAGCGGAGAGCAGATCTTGTACTGAACTCTTTTGCACCTAAATGATGGTCATTAATGCCAGGTGACACTTTTTGACCTTCAAGACTTTTCTTCATGAGAGCACCCTTCTTTTCAGACCAAAATGTTCGTACAATAACGGCGGTTGATCAAAACAGGTTCTACTGCAATAAAATTGTAGATTCAAAATCCGATACGCTCCGCCGCACACAGATTAGCTGCTACGTGACAACTAAGAAAAATCCCGGCGAAGAAAGAAACACGCTTAGAAAAGTCAATTACAACACAACTGTGCTGAAACTGGAGGGGTTTCGTTTACACGGTACGACTCTCAACAACGAACGAGAGCGTGGTTACAGCAGATAACCAGTGTGTACCATAATCATAGACAACACTTCAAACATCTCCAAGAGGCATAGATCCTCATGAGCCCGTAGGGCACATGAGGATCTATGCCTCTTGGAGATGTTTGGAGTGTTGTCTATGCTTTTGGAAGAGGCTTGTTATCTTCCGTGACTTCTCTGTCGGTCGTTACTTGTTCGGTGCAGTCGCAGCCTCTCTAGTTTCCTATGAGTGTTTCTTTCTTTGTTTCCTTTGTTGGGATTTTACGTGCTTGGCTCTAGATAACAGAAACAAAGTAACCGGACACGACACCAGCTTCAAATAACTTGTATTATTTATTTTTCAAGGTCTAGTTTCTGTGGAGCAGTCTTCGGCAAACCAGTCTCACTGTATAACGACAGAGAAGTGAAGGCCTGATAACGTCTTCACTTGCTTGTAGTGGGAATAACGTGTGTACGTACAGGTTGACAGGGCCCAAATCTTGGCACCAGTGCCAGCAACTTCTACCCTTGAGAAAATGAGAGAAAGTGTTTAACGTAGACTGAGCCGGCCATCATAGGTCTGAGCCCCCCTCCCCCCACATCCCCCCCACATCCCCCACATCCCCCCCACATCCCCCCACATCCCCCCCACATCCCCCCCCCCCCACCCGAGTTCTACCCAATACCGCCCCCAAACCCCCCTCCCAAAAAAACCCACAAAACAAACAAACAAACAAACAAAAACCCCAAACAAACAAAACGAACAAACAACAACAAACAAACAACAACCCCTCCCCCCAACAAACAAACTCCCAAACAAGCAAACAAACAAACAAACAAACAATACCCCCCCCCAACCAACAACAAACCCCAAAACAAATTCCCAAACAAACTCTCAAAACGAACGAACAAACAAACAAACAAACAAACAAACACCCCCCCCCAACGAACAAACAAACGCCCAAACAAATTCCCAAACAAACTCCCCAACCAACCAACCAACCAACCAACCAACCAACCAACCAACCAACCAACCAACCAACCAACCAAACAAACAAACAAATAAACCAACCAACCAAACAACCAACCAAACAAACAAACAAACAAACAAACAAACAAACAAACAAACAAACAAACAAACAAAAAAGGCAAGAATTACTGCTGCCTACAGCCATACAGATCAAACTATATCACCACCACAAGCTCCACCATCCTACACTACCACCACCTACAACAACATGAACAACAGACAGATGCCAGAACAGATACACACTTCCCTTGGTGCACTTCCGTGAGGTTATAGGTCAGCACGTGCAGCACAAATCCGGATAATCCTGGGAGGAAGTTCAGTTGTGTCTGCGTTGTGGTGTTAAGTAGTGACTCAGTCTATGGATGCACGCGTCAACTTGTAAGAGGCTTCAGTTCTTTATATCAGCCCTTGCTGCTGCAGGGACCGATGAGAATTGAAGCCTCTTGCACATAGAGGAGTGTTGACTGTGAAATTGGGGGTTCAGTCGGTGTTACCGTTATTTGAAATGCATGTCAGTTCAGCCCCCCCCCCCCCCCCCCCCGCTCTGAAACAGTTCACTCAGTGGAATAATGACAGTTGCCAGTGCAAAAAGATCCTACGGAAATCGGAAGTAGGTCACAATTACATGTGTGTCGAAGGAAAACAGTGGATTAATAGCCGCCCAGACAAACTTGACATGCGATATCGGCGGCATCATTGTTTGTCCGGGCTTTTGATTCACTGTTAGTTTCGCTGAAGCACTAGCAATTCTGACCTATTTCTGATTTCATCTCTTATTCACAAACCAGATAGGTGAGGCTAGCGCTGGCAGAACTGTACACAAACCAGGGGGAATCACTCAGCGCTGGACTGACAAACAGTTAGATCCCCTGCCCCCGCCTAGAACCTGCGTATTAAGTCTCTGTGGGCTGGCGATTGGGTGCCTGATAGGCGGGGGCAGGGGATCTAACTGTTTGTCTGTCCAGCGCTGAGCAGTGATTCCCCTTGGTTTGTGTACAATTCTGCCAGCGCTAGCCTCACCTATCTGGTTTGTGAGTATCTATAATTCGAGGCAAATTTGTATTGTTACATTGTTGTGTAATGTTCTGTGCATCTACTGTGGAAAAATTAGGGTATTTACCCGACCACATATAGTAGTGCACCTTCGCGTTTGTGTATGTATGTTTCTCCGCCTGCCTACTTCCTAAGTTCCGAAGAAAGACATGGGTTATATAAGAGTAGATGCATCTTTTTTGAGGATGCAGATGATCGTCTTGTTCTATACCTGCGTATTTCTCTGTGGGCTGGCGATTGGGTGCCTAATAGGCGGGGGCAGGGGATCTAACTGTTTGTCTGTAGAGCGCTGAGTGATTCCCCTTGGTTTGTGTACATCTCTTATTCGACTTGAGCAGCCTTCAAGCAAGCGAGCAAGCACTATCATGCACTTATCAGCCGACCCGGTAAATACGGACCGACCGACCATTAACTCATTCAACCCGACAGCCGTATTTCCCAAAGTTTGGAGGCTTCATCGAATGACTATGCACCAGTTGCAGGAGATGGATCGACCATGATAATTCAAGGGCAGTGCCAGATTAGCTTGGCGCCGACAGGCGCCAAGCTAATCTGGCACTACCCTTGAATTACCATGGTCGACCCATCTCTTGCTGTCAGTAGTGCGTCAGGGCTGAATGGGTTAATAATGCACAAGAAAAACACGGGCAAAACAGCAAAACAGCAAACAGACACATGCACAAACAAGCGAAATAATAACCGAACAAAAACTAAACCTAAGCCTGTACCAGATACGAGACACGGTCAGACGACTCTGTACTCGATTCCAGCCCTTCTGCGTTAAATGAGAACATATGCGCAACTGGCGATGTTCATCAGTCGCGAAAGAAAAGGAAAAAAAAAAAAGGTTTAATGCCACGCGTCTGAGAGAAGTAAACGGATAATATTGGAACAAAACGAAGCACAGATCCTCCTGAGCCCACGCAATTTGCGGGGGGGGGGGGGGGGGGAGGGGGGCGGGGTAGGGGGTGGGGGGAGGAGGGCGGGGTAGGGGGTGGGGGAGGGGGCGGGGTAGGGGGTGGGGGGGTGGGGGGAGGGGCTTATGAGGATCTGTGCTTCATGCAGATGTTTGGCGTTGGCAGCACGATACCATGTAACAACCTACAAGTTCAACGGCGTCTGAAAATTTCTCCGTCAGCTGCACCTGTTGAAGCAGTGAAGAAAAAAAAACGGTCCAACTGAGATTCCAGACCCCAACCCAGTGCGCAAAGGCCACCGGGCCGGCGTCGACCGCCGTTGGCCCGCGCACAGCCGTGCGCGGGCCATCGGCGGCCGACGTCGGGCCGATGGCCTTTTACGCACTGGCGAAGTTTAAGGGCGCGTTTAACGCACGCAGTTTGCGCAGTTGTGCCGCGCGTGTAAACATGGCAGCTGAAATTTACGGGCAGTTTACCATCCTTTCTCTGACGTAACAATTAGCGCGCAGATTTTCACATTCCTCCAGCAAACGGAACATATCCTGGAAGAAAAATCCCAAGAAGTAATGAAAGACAAAAGAAAATAAAGAAAAAAACAACAACAACAAAAAACGAACAAAGAAATTTGAAGGAAAATAAAGAAAATAAAGAAACATCAAACACTAATACCCTCCCCCCCCCCTCCTCCGCCCATGAAAGACAAACGCGAGTAACAAATTATGTCAGAATTTATTTTAAATGTTATAATATAAACAATATAGGATTTTACAGAAATCTTGGCCTATGGCGAGGGGGGGGGGGCGAGGGGTGGGGGGGGGGGGCAAGTAGGTGTGGGCTAGGGGGGGGGGCGAAGGGGAGGGGGGGGGGACAAAGGGGTGGGGCGGGGGGGGGGGGGTGCGGGGGGGGGCGGGGGGGGGGGGGGGGGTGGCGAGGGGAGGGGGGCGGTGTTCCAAGAGGGTTCCTGAGGGTTTCGACCCACACCCCCCCTCTCCCCAGGCCAGGAATTATGTAAAATCCTATATCAAGGTCACTTTGGGGGAGTTTGGACCCCCCCCCCCCATCCCTCCTCCGTCCCTCGCTGCGCTTTCGATATTTCGGGGGGTGTTCAGTTGAGAAGGTGCTTGAGATTCTCATGCTTGGCGCACCTCCTCCCCCGGCAGCCGGCGGCAACGCTATAGGAAACGTCCGCACCTATGGATGCGGGGCCCCTTGAAAGTTAAACTTTCGTCGCTATACAAATGAGGTGTTCGGGGATTCAGTCTAGTCTCCTATCACACTTGTCCCAACTACCGACCTCACAGCGGTCTGTGTTCCATCCTCTCCTGTGACGCAATGTTGAGCCGGAGCCGTGCTGCTGGAAAAAATGGCAGCCAACTTTGCCAACTGTTAGATAAGAATTTAAATGCTATTAAGGTGTGGCTGCGAAATCCTGGGGAAAAACATCCCAAAACAGCGAACTAGGAGAAATCTACATGTATATATTTTGTACAAGTTTCTTTCAAACGGTGCCAATTCTAAAGGCACTGCGTTAGGAATAACATCCAGGGTGAAAAATAATGCGTATTTCATTGCTTGGCATCCACTCGACTTGTGCCTGTCGGTATGTTAGCGAAGTGGGAAAAGGAAAGTGAGTCTTTTAAACCATTTCGATTTTTATGGGCATTCCCTTATAAATTAATGACACGGAGTGCGAAAATAACACTTGATTCCTGACACCGACTCCACTTGACCTGTGCCGGTGATTGCCGCCTTGTCTGGCCAACCGGTGCGAATCACGGCGTGGGTCTCAAGTAACAGAAAACAAGAAAAAAACTGAACTGCACCGTTCCATTCAACTTTTTTAACCCCTTTGCTGCAAACGATCTGGCTCGTGAATTTCGCGTTTGAAACGACTGCACTCGGACCGACATTAAGCAGAGATGTACTGACATGAGACACATAGGCATCATGACTAACAAGAGACGTAAATCCTCATGAGCCCCGCGACTGCGCGGGCTCATGAGGGTTTATGTCTCTTGCAGATGGGTAACGTTTGCTTTGTTCCGGCAATGAAGAGGTTAATATGGCGTTCCCAGGCTTGTCACTTTTGTTTTAGGAGGGGAAAAAAAAAGAAGAAAAAAAAAAAAAAAAAAAAAAAAAAAAGGAAAAGAAATGAAGCTGACGAGAAAAAAAACACCTCGTTTACCACTGGCAGTACTCAAATAAAGTTTTCACAACCAGGCGGCAAAGAACGCTACATTAACCCTTTGGCTGTCGGTGGCAGTTTTTGGTCGCGATGATTACTGCAGGCATAATAATAATAATAATACCGTTATTATATAGGCGCTTTTTCTCAATTTTTGGACAAATCGACTCAAAGCACCGCGAACTGAAACCCAACACGCACACTCACGTAACAGACACGGATTTACGCCATTTAAGACAAACACAGTACAAGACAGACGAAGGGCCAGTTCAGCTACTGAAGTTACAGAGATTTTTGATCGCTTGTATTTGAAATTTGTAAAGTGGCCTGAAACCGGTACCAAAGTGTGTGTGTGTGTGTGTGTGTGTGTGTGTGTGGGGGGGGGGGGGGGTGGAAGAACCGGAGTACCCGGAGAAAGAACCCCCGACGGTCCGCCCGAGATAACGGTGACACTTACCAGAGGAGAAAAATCCGACGCCGGAACCGGTTTTCGAACCTCACACCTTTGGCATTGGTGGCAGGCGCCTAAACCACTGCGCCACGGACCGCCCCATTGTCGATCCGTCATCCGGCAGGGTTAGGGTTAGGGTCCTGCATGACTCATCGCGACAAAATGAGCTACCGACAGCCAAGACCTTCAATTTGCCTGCAATGCGATGTTTACAAACTGCTAGAGACGGATCGACAATGACAACTTAAGAGTAGTGCCTAGAAAGGCGCCAGGCTAGTCCGGGACTATCGTTCAGCTGTCATTGTTGATCCGTCACCCGCAGTGTGAGGATGTGAAGTCAGAATATGTCTAAGTGAAGGGAGTGGTGCATGTGGGCCTTTCTGTGCATAGAAATACCATTTTAACCCCTTTAGCCCCGAGTCACTACAGCAGGAGATGGATCGACCATGATAATTCAAGGGTAGTGCCAGATTAGCTTGGCGCCTGCGCCAAGCTAACTACCCTTAAATTATCATGGTCAATCCATCTCCTGCAACTGGTGGACAGTCATTAGGCAACACCTCCCAAAAACAATTTGAGAAATGGGACCTTGGGGCTAAAAGGATTAAAGTGATCCGCTCCATGGCGGACTTTGATTACGAAAATTCGCCGATACAACGGGTTAACAATGTCGTCTGGCCTCAGCAAAGACTTTTCTGCCCTCCTGGCCAATCACTTTTCTGCCCTCCTGGCCAATCACTATTTTGTCCTCCAGGCCAATCACTTTTCTGCCCTCCTGGCCAATCACTTTTCTGCCCTCCTGGCCAATCACTTTTCTGCCCTCCTGGCCAATCACTTTTCTGTCCTCCAGGCCAATCACTTTTCTGCCCTCCTGGCCAATCACTTTTCTGCCCTCCTGGCCAATCACTTTTCTGCCCTCCTGGCCAATCACTTTTCTGTCCTCCTGGCCAATCACTTTTCTGCCCTCCTGGTCAATCACTTTTCTGCCCTCCTGGCCAATCACTTTTCTGCCCTCCAGGCCAATCACTTTTCTGCCCTCCTGGCCAATCACTGTTCTGCCCTCCTGGCCATCACTTTTCTGCTCTCCTGGCCAATCACTTTTACGCCCTCCTGGCCAATCACTTTTCTGCCCTTCTGGCCAATCACTTTTCTGCTCTCCTGGCCAATCACTTTTCTGCCCTCCTGGCCAGTCACTTTTCTGCCCTCCTGGCCACTTTTCTGCCCTCCTGGCCAGTCACTTTTCTGCCCCCCTGGCCAGTCACTTTTCTGCCCTCCTGGCCAGTCACTTTTCTGCCCTCCTGGCCAATCACTTTTGTGCCCTCACTTTTCTGTCCTTCTGGCCAATCCACGTAACAGAGTTTTTTTTCCCCCACTGCCTTCTAAACGTCACAGAAGGAACTCTCCTGCGCACAAAGCAGACAAAGAACAGAGAAGGCGGACGACTTTCATTTTCCGACATTCAAACGGCATATTTTAATTCATTCTACCCCAAGACCGAAATCCTTAAATTTTGCCGCTGTGAAGACTGCATTGCAGTGCAGGACACAGACCGACCATGATAGTTCAAGGGTGATGCCAGAATAGCTTGGCGTCCGTAGGCGCCAAGCTATTCTGGCATCACCCTTGAACTATCATGGTCGATCCACATCTTGCTGTGGTGTGTCGCGGGCAGAATGAGTTAAGTTAACCTTTTTCATAGTGTCCACCATTATTATACGACATGCTAAGAACGTTAATATAGGGCATATTGCCTGGAATAGGTCGCTTTAACCCATTCAGCCCTGACGCACTACAGCAGGAGATGGATCGACCATGATAATTCAAGGGTAGTGCCAAGGGTCGGCGCCAAGCTAATCTGGCACTACCCTTGAATTATCATGGTCGATCCATCTCCTGCAACTGGTGCATAATACCATGCAGCCAGACCTGCTAGCCCAGAGATTACTGTCTAATTTCAACCTTCAACCACAGCTTGTTTTGTGGATTACAGAGCCCAAAACGTCTTTTGGTTAATGGTCACTTCTCTAGTACTGCTGTCACATGCACCGGGTCCCCCCAGAGGTGCTGCTTGTCTCCACTCCTTTACATCCTCTACACTGACGATTGTAGGAGTTGTCATGCTGACAGTTACATTGTCAAGTTTTCAGATGACAGCGCCTTACTTTCCCTTCAGCAAGGGTCATCTGATGAACATGGACCCTCATTGACTGACTTTGTTCAATGGTGCGATGACTCGTTTTTAGAGCCGTAACGTGGGTAAGACATGTGACCTTATTGTTGATTTTAGGATGAACAAGCAGGATCACAGTAAGACTATTATACATGATAAGGAAGTTGCCATTGTCCAGAAGTATAAATACTTCGGCACCATCTTCGATGATAAACTGAGTTGGGATGACAATACTGAAACTGTTGTGAAGAAAGGCCAACACTCAGAGATTGTATTTTCTGAGAAAGCTGAACTCTTTCTCTGTTGACAGGACCATTTTAACTTTGTTTTACAAATCTTTCTTAGAAAGCGTCCTGACTTTTTCGTTCATTAGCTGGTTCCCAAATCTTAGTGTTAAAAACAAAAACAGTCTTCAGAGAATTGTTCATCTCAGCTCAAAGATCATTGGGGAAGAACAAAGAAGTTTTGCCCTGTTCTGCGATCGTCAGATTGTAAGGAAAGGTACTTCCATCTTGGCTGATACTCACGTGATGACAGTCCTCTTTGAATTGCTCCCGTCTGGTCGCAGATACAGACAGCCATCATGTAAAACCAACCGCAGGAAACTGTATTTCATCCCTGTTGCCGTCCGACTCTTAAATATTTTGTAAATCGACACAACTGGTAAAAGTGTGTGTGCGCACTTGTGTGTGTGTGTGTGTGTGTGTGTGTGTGTGTGTGTGTGTGTGTGTGTGTGTGTGTGTGTGTGTGTGTGTGTGTGTGTGTGTGTGTGTGTGTGTGTGTGTGTGTTTATACAGCTGTTTCATCGCGTGGGTATCGCTGGCCTGGATGGACAGTTGTAGAGGGTGTAAGTGGAAAGTAAGACATTAATGTGTTCGCTGATAATGTCGTTAATAATGCTCTTTAAATTTTAAATAATGTTTTAGTAATTGTATTAGTTTAGAGTTTTAATATGTCTTAATATTAGCATTATAAGCATTACAGATTTAGTATATTAATATCAGGTACAAATGGGATATTAGAATGTCCTGATATTAATTAATGTTTATTGAATGACTTTTATTTGATTGTTCCCCCGTCCACACAAATGTAATTGCCCTTTAAGGGATAAATAAAGTTATTTGAATTGAATTGAATTGAATTGAATTGAATTGTCGTTAGATGACGCCTCCAAAGTTTGGGAAACTGATACGTGCGTGGGGTTGAATGAGTTAACTCCTTCTACCCCAACACCGAAATCCTTAAATTTTGCCGCTGTCCTCTGAAGACTGCATTGCAGTGCATGACACAGATCGACCATGATTGTTCAAGGGTGATGTCAGAATAGCTTGGCGCCCATAGGCGCCAAGCTATTCTGGCATTACCCTTGAACTATCATGGTCGATCCTTATCTTCCTGTGGTGGGTCTGGGGTAGAATAAGTTAAACGAACTGAACTGAACTGAAAAAAAAAAAACCAGTACAGGAAACTTAAAACTGATAAGGATGTTTTGATGAAATCGGCTCACACGTGACCCACAGCTCTGTTCCTTCATGTGACGTGTTATGTGCGTCGGAGCTAGTCTTTGTGTATACAGGACTTGATTCTGTCTTGTCAGTGACCACGCCACAACACTGCCTTGTTAGTGAAAAGCCTTCGGGCCGCACGACGGACTCAGTAGACCCGCCGCGCACAGACGTGCGCGGGCCGGCCACTGCGGCCGTCGTGGGCCCGAGGACATTCGCTTACTGGGTCGAATGCTCGCTGGGGGTCAAGTTTACGGCGGCTCTACTACGCGTTTGTTTTGGGTCAGACAATGACGCTTGAGAGTAACTTGAAGCAGTAAAAATCAGTTTCACTGAATGCCGGTTTCCCCAATGCGGACTGATTCCCTCCGTGTCGCACTGGGGCGTAGTGCGTGTGGGTGGGTGGGGAGGGTTGTCAGTCTACGTTAGAAAATCAACACCAGTTGCCGGTTAGGCCGGCTCAGCTCTAGCGATGGCCGGGTCTACGTACAGTAGTGCATTGTCTCATCACAAGCCTTGACCGTATTATGTAGTACAGAAGAACCCGTCCTGAGCGACTTTCCTTATGAGATCACCTGTCACTCAAAGACCGTCATTGAGGTGGCTGTAGTTGTGACTGTGGCTGTAGCCACCTAAATGATGGTCTTTAACGACAGGTATTTCGTTTTTCCCTCCAAGACTCCACTTTTAAGATCACATCTATGATAAACGCCTTTTACTGATGACTGAAATGCTGCCGTCCGGCCTTTCGTCAGTAACAAGGGTATACACATAAAAATAGCTTTATGTCAGTACCGGTGCACCATAGACAGAACTGACTGACCCCATCTGCCTGAGTGGGTGAGGCGGGAACTGAAACTGATGCAGTTTATGCAATGATGTAGATCAATCCTCGTACGCCTCCGAAGACTGGACGGTTGGTTATGAAGGTCTGTTCGCGTTTTGAACATGAGCGGCCCGGATTCGATGCAGCCTAGTGCTTACGTTCCAGTCGATGACGTATTCTGAATTTTCATGGTTGTTGCTTCCCATACGTACGTACGCCATTTAACTTTTAAATGCAGTGGCCAACCATACTACACGTGACGTTTGTACGATGCCACCGTCAGTACATGCACGTAGTAACTTACCTGTTCCGGGTCAGCAGTCAGTGTTAATCACAGAAACGCCGGGTTTTTCCATCAGCTAACAAGAGGCATAGATTCTCATGTACTTCAAGCAGGGGCTCATGAGAACTTATACCTCTTGACCGAGATACTGAGTTACTTTATTTCGTTACATCTGTTTCACTCTGCTGGAGGAAGTGACTATCATGATACAAATCTTTGAGTTGAGCAAGAAAAGAAGAAGGGGAAGTTGAGGGGTCAGTCCACTGAAGGCCACGGACCACAGTGGTGTTTCCGTACTGTCCAGTCTCTTAGCCTTAGTCAATCCCAGTCATCCCCTAATTGTTCAATTCCCTAAAAAGCACTACCGCCCACCAGCTGCACATTTGCCATGCACAAAATACCAAAAAAACCAGCACATGACCCGTCTCATTTCTTGGCTATGAAACTGGTTCCTTACCAACCCCACACCCAAGCACAGCTGAAATCAGCGTGCCCCTCAAATCACTACGCCAAAGGCAACTCAACATAGGCCCACAAATGTCCACTGGATAAGCTCAGGATGGTATCAATCAAAGCACCAAACATGTCTCCTCTCAGCTAACCGCAAATTTCCAGCAAATTCCCACATTCAGCCCAACTGCAAATTTTCAAACAAGGCAAAAATTATTTTTAAAAACACGGGACCTTGCACTGCCTGAACTTCCCAATTTAAATGTATACCGTGACCTGAAGTTGGCGTTTCAGAATCCTCAGTCAAAAACGAAACCCAGCAGTCTTCAGTGATACAGCCACAGATCTTATGAGCTCTGAGTGCAGCAGCCTTGGACGGACTGACCCGACTGATTCGGTGTTAACTCTGTCAAGGACAGTGCCGGCAGTGCCTTGACTAAGCGCCAAGCCGCTAGCCTGGCACTACCCTTGAGCTAAAGCCGTTTACCCATCCCCTTCAACTGACGCGGACTGTGTAAACCTGTGCTCCTCGGCTGATAGAGCCGCAAGGTAAGTTTTGACGTGTGTCCTCACCCAGGGCCGGATCTGCGTTTTGTCATTACCAGACAGTGACGTCACGCCTGTCAGCTCCGGTACCGCTCTCCGCTGAGAGAGAGAGAGAGAGAGAGAGAGAGAGAGAGAGAGCGTAATACGTCATCGCTATAACAGTATTTTGTACAGCCAGGACGCAGGTCAGAAAGGTACATTACCGTTGCTTCTGTAAAAATGTGAGTAACTGACTGTTGTGGATTGTAAGGGGAAAACGGCCTCACGCCTCCGATACTACAACTATTCAATAGAATTAAACTGTTTGAACTGTTGTTATTATATACAGTTCTGGACTATCATTGAGTTTCATAAAATGAAGGTGGGCTGATGTTATTTAGCACGTTTCAAAATGAATTAGAAACATGTGTCCGTTATTGATTGTTCCGCTTGGCTAGTTCAGTTTGTCAGTATAACCGTACACTCCCGTTTGAGTTGATACGACCTGTTTCGGATTTTAGGGATTTTCCGCTATCAACGGACGGGTTTGAAGGAGAGCCGATGTTCCGGCTTTCTGTCACTGGCAAGAGCTTTGGACGGACGGCCGACGGACGGACGGACGATCGGTCACCCTGAACACGACAAAGAAGACAAGATTAACTTGATCACTGCCGAGAAATATCAAACACCACCCAACTGCAAGAGGTATAGATGAGTCGTTATGAGCCCCCGCAGTCGCGGGGGCTCATGAGGATCTATGCCTCTTGCTGAAACCACCTTGTATCCATGGTCCTTTGGCGTCTGGGGATCTCCGCTTGCTTTATTCCAGGTTATTGTCCCACTGGCACTAGAAGTGATCGGAGACTAGCAGTTTTGGCGTGCCAGTGGTTATCAGCAATGTAGTTTGGCGTAGGTTATGTTTTTTCCCTCCTCCTTTCTCATCCGGGCTTGGGACCGTCAACGCCATCACGCACCCTCCGTTCCTCCCGTGAAAAGCTGTTAAAAATCCCGAAGCTCAACATGAAAACTGTCGGGGAGCGTTCTTTCACCTTTTTCGCCCCAAGTGTGTGGAACTCGCTGCCAACGGAAATACGGAATCTGCTCACATTGTCACAGTTCAAGGCTCACTTAAAGACTTTTCTTTTTTGTCGGGCATTTAACACTTAGCTCATATTTAGCTAACTGTTGACTGACTGCCACCTATTCTGATCCCAGAGGAAGTGAATGTAAGGTGTGGGGAAGGGATGGGGGTGGTTTAAAGTAGTGCATAATTGTGCGTGTGTGTCTGAGAGAGAAAGGGTGTGCTGTTGTGCATGCGCAGTGAGTCCAGTGTTTTCCTGGAGAACAGCGCTATACAAGAACTATGTATTTTATTATTATTATAGTTGGGGGATCTCCGGCGTTGAGCTAACACTGAAAGATTAGATCTTAGACACAAACTCTGCGATGACTGACCGTGAAGGAGTAAATTAAACGATGGTAGTTGGTGATAGACACCTCGCACCGGCTGCGCACAAGGCCGACATCAGTGCCCCGTTGTTTGTTGACTGTAACCAAATTTCAACAATGACGTAGGCGGCGTGAGGTGTTTCTACTTCAGTGTTCTCGTGCGCCAGGTTCAGTGCACTACACAGGCCTACACTAACCCTTTTAGACCCAAGGTCCCATTTCTCAAATTTTGGAGGTCAGTGTTGCCTAACGACTATGTACCAGCTGTAAAAAATGGATTGATCATGATAATTCAAGGGTAGTGCCAGATGAGCTTGGCGCCGTCAGGCGCCAAGCTCATCTGGCACTACCCTTGAATTAGCATGGTCTATCCATCTCCTGCTGTAGGGACTCGGGGCTAAATGGGTTAAAGATGGAACTGACAAGGCTGTTTGCGTTGGGGCGGCTATGCGGAGCTGATTACGAAATGTTCCAGTGTACGTCACAGTGGCTCTTTTGAATGTTCTAGTATTTCCTGCAGACGCGATCATCGCCCTTAAAAATGATGTCGGCATAACTACATGAGCCGACTGGCTGGCAGGATGGAATTATGGCACCAGGTTTACCACGGTAGAGTCGACGGATGTTCTTTAGCCCTTTAGGTCTGCGAGAGGCATAGATACACATGCTTTGCCTGATTTATCTCTGTGGATTCCAGCCGTTCCTCAAATCAAGTGCGTTGTTACGGATTATGTTTTGGATATCAGCCCTGCAGGCGTCTTGAAATTCTTACACTTTCAGAGCAAAAAGCGTATGGTTTAGAAGCGAAGAGGAAGCACGCTGAAGACGACAAATGGGCCATTATAGCTCAATGGTAGTGCCGGTTAGCGAGGCGCCTGCTGCTAGACAATACCCGCAAGCAGAAAAACACACACCGCCCATGATAGCTCAAAGATAGTGCCTGATTAGCCTGGAGCCTTCCCAAGCGCCAGGCTAATCAGGCACTACCCTTGAACGTTTGAGCGCCCGACTAATCATGCGCTATTCGTGACCTATCACGGTCGACCAATCTCTCCCAGCTGGTGCTGGTAGAGGAGAAAGGTAGGGCCCACCCGTTTACGCCTGAACCGTTAACTGAATTTGAACACTACCGTGGTCACTAATTGTCGATGTGGCTGTTTATTCTAGTGCATCGTAGCGTGTACTTGAGGGCAGTGACGCCTTTACCTGTACTCAGGGGGTTGATGTACCGAAAAGTACAAGGCTATCACATTGTGCCGCCCCAGTACCGAAATCCGCAAGTTTTGAAGTTGCCATATAAAGCCGACTGTCAGTATTGCAATTCTAGAGACAGATCGAGCATGATAGTTCAAGGGTGACGCCAGGATAGCTTGGTGGCACCACCCTTGAACTATCTTGCTCGATACATGTCTTGCTGTGGTGTGTCTGGGGTGAATGAGTTATGTTCAAATTAGTACACGCACATGATAACGGTATGCAGTTCTTTTAATCCATCAATCAATCAATCATTGAATCAATCAATCAATCAATCAATCAATCAATCAATCAATCAATCAATCAATCAATCAGATCATCTTCAGTTCATGTCTTGAACTCGCCCAGTGCCGATGTCAAGTGCTTCTCCTGAAAACTTGTAACACGAGACAGTTGTACTGACTCCGCTTGTGGCAGTGGTTCCGGTGTTGCGTGGTTCTGGGAGCCTATTTTGCGTTTGACGAGCGACCCAGTGCGCCAAATGCCATCAGGGCGACGTCGGACCGATGGTATTTGCGCACTGGGTATGTAGTGCATCTGTCCGTGTGTTCACTGTCAGTACAGAGGCAAGCGCGCTCTCGAGCTCCCAACACCGACTAATTCCACTGAGTGCACCTGCACCGTAACAGAACGTCACAAAGTTGTCACGTCAAAGTTTTGTCTCAAACTGAGGTGTTCACTCGATACTTGGTCAAAGGTCCTTTTGTTTCCAGGCCCCAGTCATTTGGAATTCGCTTCCGAAGCACATTCGTTATGCCCCGACAGTAATTTCTTTCCAAAGTCAGCTTAAAACACATCTTTTTCAAAGAAGTACCCAACGGAGAAAGAAACACGCTTAGAAAAGACGGGTACATCTTTTTCAGTCTCACTACTCTGTCTCACCAAATTCCAGTCTCTTTTCTGTTTCACAATAACATCATGATCCTGTGCCAGTCCTTGCTGCGATGGTTGTTTGTGCTTTGGGTGTGTTTATGTGCTGTTAATTTTAGAATTTGTATTGTAATATTTGTATTTTGTGTTGTTGCTGTCTATTGATTTGTGTTTAGGTTTTAATTTTGATTGCATTGTACAGCGCTTAGAGCCTGCAATGCAATGAGTTTGCGCTTTATAAATATTATTATTACTGATTATTATTATTATTATTATTATTATTATTATTATTATTATTATTATTATTATTATTTGGTGCGTCAGGCTTCGTTTAGGAAAACGTAACGCACCGCCTATGAGCTGGTGTAACATTTTGTCGTTATCTGGCAATAGTCAATATCGTTCATTTTCTGAAAATGGACGTGTTTCTGTCAATTAACGGCCGCGGCATTTCGTCAGCATGCACGGCATTCACATTCCGGCCTTCAATAACGAATGCTAACACATTCTGCGCCAGGACCGAAATCCCCTCAATTTTGAAGTTGCCCTCTGAAGGACTGTACTACAATTCTAGAGACAGATCTAGCATAATAGTTCAAGGGTGGTGCCAAAATAGCTTGGCGCCTGTAGGCGCCAAGCTATTCTGGCACCACCCTTGAACTATCATGTTCGATCCATGTCTTGTTGTGGTGTGTCGGGGTTGAATGATTTAAGTATACAGCACCTAAAGTTCAGCATGGGAAAAATAGCAAACATCACATCAACGCACTAAGAGACACCAGCGCTTTTAGTCTGTCTACTTGTGGGTATCGGGAGGGGTGAGGGGGGGGGAGGGGGATGGGAGGCACTTGAGTACACGGGTACTGAAAATCGCTAACGCTACTTGACTGACTATCTGGCCTGTCAGTCTGTACGTCTGTGTGCGCGCGCGTACTGACAGACAGTCACCACCCCGGCTACTGACTCACGGTGAATGTCCTACCTGTGAGTGCGCGGCGGCGTACCCACCTGAGCGGCCTAGCCAGAAATGAGGGGTGTAGGTGAGGCCGCGAGGGAATTAGAGCGAGCATGGTGTGCGGCGGGCAGGTGAGAGCGCTCGTTTGGCAGGCGTACAATCGAGTTATTCCACGCAGCAGCGCACTATATGCCTTCATGCAGGCAAGCAATCCTTTAACCTCTCCTTACTTTCCAACAGACTAAACACCCCGCTACCGCCTTCATTTGGATAATGAAAAGATTTAAGAAGTTTCTGCAAGAGGTATAAATCCTCATGAACCCCCGCTAGCTCGGGGGCTCATGAGGATCTATACCTCTTGCAGTCCCGGGGAGGGTAGTTTTAAGGTTTACCGGCTAATAGGAAGGACGACATAACTTGAAAGCAAAGCCCGCGCGGTCGGCACCCGGCTATAAAATGGTGCTCTTCGGCCAGTCTCAGTCTGTAGATGCCAACTGTCGGCAGGCAACGGACATAGAAGACAATACTTAGGCCGAGGAAATCCCTCCACGTGCAAGCCTACACGACTATATTAGCACGAAGCTTGGAGACTATTGCTTTAAAGAATTTAACGGAACTTAGAAGACACAACTCTGCCTGCAACGTTTTGTGAGTCTGACGGAGTGTCAGCGTGCAATAGACCAAATGGTGCAGAACTAGATCAGGCAAATAGGTGACAGGTACAATTACGCTCCACATCTATCACTCTCAATTTGAGGGATCCAGCGGTGTATTAGTGAACGACTCGACGTCTCTGGGACAAACCACTACATGTACAGTGCTCTATATGTCTACGGCAGACATTGCAAGTGCGAGAGCTCTGTCGCCCTCACTTTGAGGAGGTCAGCGTTACACGAGCGTATAACTGGACATCTTCGGAGGAACAACATACAGTATAATATCTGCGGCAGACTGAACCTACGGCAGTGTGATATCTGGCCCAGTGAAACCGGTGCCGCTACCTAGGAAGCTGGCGTGACGATGTTTGACGCCGCGGATTAACTTAAGACGAGAGCGCGACTCGCTTCCACAGGACGGGGTTGTGACAGTTGGGCTTGGCTTACACCTTCAAAGGCGCGGGGGAAACGGGATGAGTCGCCTTAAAGAAAGCTCTTGAAACAGATACCCCGGGTGCTATCTGCACATCGGCACTGACACGTCAGCATTTTCTGACCACACGGCTGGTTAAGGACAGTCAATGAATGACATGAAGAGATCGTGTTGGAGTGTGTGATGTCTGAACCGTACTACCACATAATTATACAGTCTCACGCGGCAGCCCGTGTTGGAGTGTGTGACGTCTGAACCGTACTACCACATAATTATACTGTCTCACGCGGCAGCCCGTGTTGGAGTGTGTGACGTCTGAACCGTACTACCACATAATTATACTGTCTCACGCGGCAGCCCGTGGCCACTCCATACAGTTCGGTTCACCTACAACAGTCCGAGGTGGCGACAGGTGACGATTTTGATCTGTGATCCGCCCAACACTTGCCCCTAGCCCTGCCCAGACAGCTCGCTTCCTGTGAGCGCCGTGTATCGCAAGTTTCCATCTGGCTGCTTTTTGTTTTGCCCGGACCCAATCCGCACTGAGCCGGGTCAAAGCCGACGACGTAACTCGAGGTCTTCAGTACCTGGACTGTGGGCCGCACATCACCTTACCGATCCCGGGGACTGACTGTAAGCCGCGTACACTACTGGAGACCGCTGGCAGGTCGTAGCCTCAGTGGTAGCGCACCTGATTATTAACAACAGTACTGACACTGCTACTAACAATCTCAGGACTAAATAGTTTACACTGACTGGACAGGCCGACAGCCAGTTAACAATTTTGACGACGCATAGGAATCAAAAGCAGATTTCACTGGCTTGCCACCTTTTACTAGACCCGTGTCTCTTCACCGGAAAGAACAAGGGAGGTAACGATGGCGCAGTTAGTGCTGTGGGTGTTGCTGCCCGTGTTTGCTGGAGCCATGGTTCTCTTGCAACCTGAAGGTAAGTCCATGTCAACGCGCAAAAGGCCATCGGGCCGACGTTGCCCGGATGGCTTTTGCGCACTGGGATGTCATTTCACTCACATTGTGACAAAGCCTGAACAAACTGAGAAGTGGAGCAGTTTTCTGTTCGACACTTTTTGCTGTCTTCTGCCGATCGAATTGACACAAGATATAAACACTTCACAGCAGACTCCTTGAAGGTTTTGTTCCGGGATGTTCCCCCGGACAAAATCTTCAATTTCTTGAAACAATGCAATATTATTAACAAGATCTGAGCATTCATAGACTATGTGACTTTCCGTATTTTGCCCTTTTTGAGAGTCTGTAGACGTTTCTTTTAAAGACTCGTGCGACATTTTAGCCTGACATATTTTTAAGGTATATTTACATCATGTAAGACCTTGCTTTTAGTCTGGCTGACCAGATTTTTACCCATCCCGCCGTGAGATGGCCTTGGTCGCCTGCTCGGCGTTAAACCCAAATAACTAACTAGTCTCAGTCTGTGCCTGCCTCTATCCCAATTTAATCCTTCTCTGGTTTCTCTGTTGGTTGTCATTTTGAAATCAGCGAACAAACAGGTCAAGTTCTATCGAAATGTGTTGTATTAATTTGTTCTTTTTAACCCTGTGGCTGTCGGTAGCGGTTTTTGTCGCGATGATTCCTGCAGGAATAACAACACCCTGACATCCTGCAGGAATAACAACACCCTGACATCCTGCAGGAATAACAACACCCTGACATCCTGCAGGAATAACAACACCCTGACATCCTGCAGGAATCATCGCTACAAAAACCGCTACCGAAACCGACGAAGGATTATCTTTTTCCTTTCTTTGTTGGGATTTTCTTCAAGTTCTATGCCCGAAGAACACAATTCGTTTATGTGACATTGTTCTCTTTGTATTGCCGAGAAAAAGTCAACACGATCCAACTGCAAGATACATAGATCCTCATAAACCCCGCACGTGCGGGGGCTCATGAGGATCTATATCTCTTGCTGAAACCGCTTTGATTTTATGTTTCTGGAACGTCTGGTGTTCTTTGGCAATGAATGAACTCATTCTAGGTGAACCACTTCAATAGCTGCGAAAGTGTCGTGCAGCGTCGCCGGCGGCAACGCTGTACAACGCTTACGCAGCTATTGATGCGATCGCCTTGAATGCGTTAACAACGATTGCAGAACATAATCTACGCCAAGGTCCCATTTCTCAAATTTTGGAGGTGTTTCCCAATGACTATGTACCAGTTGCAGGAGATGGCTTGACCATGATAATTCAAGGGTAGTGCCAGATTAGCTTGGCGCCTTCCGGCGCCAAGTTAACCTGGCACTACCCTTGAATTATCATGGTCAGTCAACCGTATTACCGTATTTGTTACGATCCTTCTGTTCAGACGAGAGAGAGGTATGGAAGACCGCACAGGCTATAACCGCTTTGGAGGATCGAGCGGATCGGGTGTACAGGGATCACGACTGGGATTACACGCCCCTGGACACTGTGGACCTCTCCGTCCTGGACGGCCTGCCGGATCTTCAGGTGGTCCGCCATAACGTGGATCACTCACTCACGGGCGCCATACACGGCGTCCACGACGGCGATTTCAGAACTGATCCCCTTGTGGACTCGGGCAGTGTTGACAGATTTCAAGACAAGACTGATAGCACTGAAGACAGACCTGATCATGTTAGTGACACTGATTCCACGCTGCTGACGGACGGTGGTGTTGTCTTGCCAAAGCTGAGAGGCCTTGAAGACAGTGACAATGGTGCATCTTTGGAGCTACCAGCAAGGGATCGACTGAATCTGTTGTACCAACAGGTGGCTAGAATGTACGGAGATGCATTGCTGGGCAATCAGCCAGCAAGGAACAGTGGACCAGTAAAGGACGTGAATGATCTGGATGGTAAGAATGGATGGACTGACGACATTGATGAAGACGATGAAAATGAGGACGATGATGATGCGGGAGAGGAAGAAGAGATTGTTGATGATTCCAATGATGATGTACAAAATGATGTGCAAGCTGACGACGAAACTGTGATAAGTGAGCAGCTTCTGGGCGGAGAAGCAGCGACTAATGACTTGAGTGGACCATCGCAGGTAAGGAGTTGTCTTTACCTGTTATTGTTTGGCATAGTCAAAATCATTCTTTCCTTCTCGCCTTTTGTGTCCGCTAAATCCTTGGAGATCTCCCACGCGGCTGTTCCTGAGATCCTGGTACATACCTAAAAGGAAGCAGCCAAGTCCCAGTACGCAAAATAATATCTTGCTGAAATCGGCCGCAGCGGGCCCGCGCACTGTGGCCGACTTCGGCCGGGTGGCCCATGCGTACCGGTAATTAGTGTGCGCAGTGCAAAGAAATTCCCGTCAGAGAAAGAAACACACTTAGAAGGGACAAGTACAACACAGTTGCATTGCACTTGTTCTTTGTAAGCGTGTTTTTTCTGTGTTGGAGACAACTGTATTGCAGTATCTTTCTAAGCGTGTTCCTTTCTGTGTTGGAGACAAATGTGTTGCAGTTTCCTTTTTAAGCGTGTTTCTTTTTGTGTTGGAACTATGATTTCTCCTCCTAGTGCACCTCTAGTTCCTGTTTTCGTTCTCGCTTGCAGTCATAGCAGGCTTCTTTCTCCTGCAAAGGCATAGATGCTCAGGAGCCTCTGCGAATAGAGAGGCTCATGAGAATCTATGCCTCTTGTTGGTAGGGACTATGACTAACATTTCTGTTTGCGGTTTTGCTACGGTGAATCTGTACACATGTTAGCGTTTCTGCGTCACGCACCATCATTTATCTCTTTGTAATTTTCTCTTGATTTGTGTGGATTTGTTTCTCCCCAACTTGTAGCCAAGGAGTTTTTAACCCTGTTACTGCCTGTGGCAATGCATTATATTTTTATATGGTAACAAAATGGTAACATATTTTTATATGGTATCACAGACTGAAAAACCCATAAGCTTTCCGGGTGAATAGCAGACACGAGTTTTGTCAGCAAGAGCCAGTAGGTCCTTATGGGTCCACGTGGCTGCTGGGGGTCATGAGGATCTGTGCCTGTTGCAACTGCAGGCTGTTTGCTGCACCTCGGCAGTGAAGGGGTTAAGTCAAATGCGAGACATACACGTCATCGTCTGCGACCGAGTTTTTATTTTCAAGAGGGGCAATTTAACATACTTGAAATCATGTAGGCAAGGGCGGGGGTGGGCTTGTATAAAGTTTACTCTTTAGTTCGTAATTATTTGCCGGAGGATAGCAAGGTATCTGGTCCAGGAGCAGACAGGTGGATGCCTCTACTGCTTAGTTTTGACAGGTAGCGTTCGACGGGTAGTGTGTATAGGGTGTGACCCCCGCCCGCCCATAACTTTACTCACTGATCATCGCCCTTGTATCGCCACACATACATTGAAACCTTAATCGTACTCCCCGTGTTGGTGAAAATTGGTATAATTTTAGAGACATAAGCAGACGATGATTGCAAGAGGCATAGATCTTCATGAGCCCCCCGCAAATGCGGGGGGCTCATGAGGATCTATGCCTCTTGCAGAAGGACGCGCGTGGACGGAGTGTGTATATGCTCTTGAAGTATGCCCCTCTCTCCAGCCTTTCATCTAATCTGCAGGGCGCCTTAGCTTATCTGCCATTCGCTTCTGTTGGGTTCTCCCGATTATTGCCGTTACAGTGCACAGGCCGACATCGATGACCATCCATCTGCGAAGGGGCATAGATGCTGATACGGTGCCGCAGAACCCACCGCGCATCTCGTGAACATCTCTTCCGTTTGCAAAAGACATAGATGGTCACGCGACTCTCCCCAGCTTTTCGGGGTGCCTCGTACGAATCTCGTATATTAATTTGTATGTCGTGTGTCTTCGGAGAGCGTTCGTTGAAGATTTCTCGAGAATGATAGTTCCAGACAATAGCTTGGCCCTTGTATGCACCAAAAAGTTCTGGCAGCACCCATGAACTATCATGGTCAATCTGTCTCTTGAAGTGGTCCCTGGACTATCATATACGGGAAAAATCCAGATTTCGACCGCATGTCTTAAGGTGTCAGTACTTCGTGCAATCCGAAAGGGCGTACATTGAAGCTTGGGCGTCTCTTGGCTCATATAGCTCTGTTTTCCAAACACCAAGGAGTTCGCTGTTAGATCGAGGCGAAATTAGATCATAGGAACACAGAGCTATGGCGATATGCGGCAGGAAGGTAGCGTCAGAGTGTATCAGTCGTATTGATAGAACATTAGTCGCGCAGATGACACGGGGCAGGACTTTTTGAACGCTCCCGATGATGCGGCTGTCGTCTGCGTGCCTTGGTTGTGTGTGGTCGCCACAGATTTGGACGAAATTGATGAAAAAACTCTTCTAAATGCAAGTGACGTAGATTTTCACGAGCCTCTGCATTCGCAGAGGCTCATGAAAATCTGTCACATGCTTGAACGGGTCAACTGAATTTACATCTGTGATTTTCATTGAAACTACAGACTTTCTCAAAGAGGAAGCTGTATGCAATAACCAGGGCTCTGACTCATTCCTCCAGAATGTATTATCTTTTTGTAAGGTTACTATCAATCCACACCGACAGGCAAAAAAATTGCTGCATTTTTTTAATCATCGGAAACAGGAAACACGTTAGTGTTTCCATGATTCCAAAAATGTCGCGTTTCTTTTGCCGCTCGTCAGTATATCAATAGGCGAACGTTGTCAGCATTGCTATTGCTTCGATTTGCGTTTGATTGTTTGACTGTTTGGGTTAAACGTTACGCGACACTGGTTCTCTCCCTCGATTCGCAACCGCTGCAGTAGCGAATGGTCGGAGACAACCGGTGTGACACTGTGCAAGCAACGATGGCGATCAGCACGGAGTAGGTTGGCGTGTGAGAAAAGCACTCTCAGCTCTGGACAGTGCCTCTCGTTTCCAAAACGTCATTGTGTCCAGCGCTGTAAGTAGCACTCTCAGCTCTGGACAGTGCCTCTCGTTTCCAAAACGTCATTGTGTCCAGCGCTGTTAGTGAAAGGGTTAAGGCTCAATATGTTAAAATGGCTCAAATTTGCCGATACAACGGGTTCTCAATGTTGTCTTGCTTCAACTTAGACGTTTCTACCCTTCTTTTCACAATCCTTGTGAGTAGGCGCAGGTACCAGCGGAGTTCCGCGGCCTTTTGCGTGTACCGGAAGCGACTATCCTGCGCACAAAGGCGAAAACCAGCAGAAATGTCTTTCATTTCATGACTTCAACGTTCCTTTCGTTCAACATATTTAACTCATTCTACCCCAGTCACACCACAGCAAGATAAGGATCGACCATGATAGTTCAAGGGTGATGCCAGAATAGCTTGGCGCCTATGGGCGCCAAGCTATTCTGGCATCACCCTTGAACTATCATGGTCGATCTGTGTCCTGCACTAGAGTGCAGTCTTCAGAAAACAACGGCAAAATTTGGGGATTTCGGTGTTGGGGTACAATGAGTTAAGACAGTCAGAACATTTATGAAGTAGATATTGCTATCTATTAACCCTTTACTGACTAGAGTAGGTCTCTTTAAGGGCGGCCGAGAGTAACATCATCAAAGGGTCTATGAGAAGCAAGACTGATTCCTTCTGTCACATAATAATAATAATAATAATAATAATAATAATAATAATAATAATAATAATAATAATAATAATAATAATAATGCATAGTATTTATATGGCGCATTTCTCATATTTATAATATAACTCAATGCGGAGGACATAGCCGCGAACTGAACCCAACAAGCACGCTCACGTGAATCACGCGCATTCCCTCACACACTGTACATAAACACAGAACATTCACGTGATGCTAAGGGCAAGCTCAAGCGAGCTACTGAATTTTTTTGGAAATTTAAATAATTTTTTATATTTTTGAAATTTTGATTAAGTGGACTGAAATTAATACCAAATTCGTGGGAGAGGAAACAGCCGGAGTACCCGGAGAAAGAACCCCCGACGGTCAACCCGAATTAACGGTGACACTTACTAGAGGAGAAAAGTCCGACGCCGTAACCGGGTATCGAACCTCGCACCTCTTGCGTTGGTGTCAGGCGCTTTTACCGCTGAGCCACGGACCGCCCCAGAATGTCTTCCTGGCTGGCGCGGAAATGGACCACGGACTGTGCCAGCTTTGAGCGATAGACCATCAACCCATTCTCTCCCTGACACACGACAGCAAGATATGGATCGACCATGATAGTTCAAGAGCGATACCAGAATAGCTTGGCGCCTATGGGCGCCAAGCTATTCTGGCATCAGCCTTGAACTATCATGGTCGATCTGTGTCCTGCACCGCAATGCAGTCTTCAGAGGACGACGGCAACATTTGGGGATTTCGTCCTTAGGGTAAAAATGGGTTAATAGTTAACCCGTATGTGCGTGCAGCCGCCGGTACCCTAGACAGTAACGGGTGGATGCGCGAGCAGGAAGGTTAAAGGTTTGTGCGCCAAGGTTACCCGGAGATCTCTGGCAACATGTTCAAGCTACGGGGTCAGACGGAAAAATACCCAAAGCATCTTTTTTTTCCCCACCTGTATATTAATTATACACACGAACTCAATACTAACACATTGTTTTAGCGTGCTTCATAATTTCGAAACGCTATGCCCATAACTCATTGTGCCCGAGGTACGAAATACCCACATTTTGGAGTTATCCTCTGAGTACGGCATTACAGTTCAGGAGACAGATCGACCATGATAGTTCAAGGGTGGCGGAAGAATAGCTTGGTGCCTATATGGGCGCCAAGCTATCCTGCCGCCACCCTTGAACTATCATCGTCCAGCCATATCTTGCTGTGGTGTGTCGCGGGCCAGATATGAGTTAAAATAAGTGTTTATTTAGTTAATTCGGGTGGACCGTCGGGGGTTCTTTCTCCGGTTCTTCCACCCCCCCCCCCCCCCCCACTTTGGTACCGGTCTCAGACCACTTTACAAATTTCAAATACAAGCGATCAAAAATCTCTGTAACTTCAGTAGCTGACTGGCCCTTCGTTTGTCTTGTACTGTGTTTGTTTTAAATGGCGTAAATCCGTGTCTGTTTCGTGAGTGTGTGTGTTTTGTTTCAGGCGCGGCGCTTTGAGTCGATTTCCCCAAAATTGAGAAAAAGCGCCTATATAATAACGGTATTATTATTATTATTTATTATTTTTTCTCGGAGTGGCGGGGGCGGGGCTTGTTAGGGCTTGCAGGTGCAGGTTCTCTACAAGGTGGTGGTGGTGGTAGTGGTGGTGATGATGATGATGATGATGATGATGATGATGGTGATGATGATGATCGTACATCGTGAGCGACAATGACCATTGGTTGGTTAGTTTGGGGTTTAAGGCGTCCACGGCACCGGAGTGATAACGGACGGCCAAAACGGGGCGGGTTTTGGGTGGGTGGGGGTGGGGGTGGGGGGTGGGTGGGTGGGTGGGTGGGTGGGGGGGGGGGGTTGGCAGACACAGCTATTGCCTGTCACTGCTTGACCGTGACTTCACGTGTCATTCTTGTAAGCAGGTGCGGCGTGTCCGGAGATGGCTAGTGACCACAGATTTATAATTCGCCAGTTCCATTGATACCTTTATAGACACGAGTGCGTATTTCACAGATTTATATCCGTTAGCTCTAGAAACACTCGTGCGTTTTTCTAAGGTTAACGTCAGTCTGTTCTATAGACACAAGTGAGCATTTCACAGATTTAGGTCTATATCCGTCAGTTCTAGACACTAGTGCGTATTTCACAGATTTATATTAGTCGGTTCAGCAGACACTACCTCAGTAGCGAAAAGTCTTTGTGCCCACGACGGCCGCAGCGGGCCCGAGTATCTGTGCTTACTGGGTAGTGCGCTCCTCACAGATGTACATCTGTGTATTTTTCTAATACCACGCTCAATGACACAAATAGTGGGTTCCTCACAGATGTACATCTGTGTATTTTTCTAATACCACGCTCAATGACACAAATAGTGGGTGAGTCCGAAATAGCTCAGGCGGTTAAGCGTCGAAGCAGGAGAGCGAGGGGAATCGCCGGGTGGTGGGTTCGAATCCCCGTCGCGGCCCCGGTAGCTGGACTCGCAATCCAGGGGAAAAAGACGGATTTGTTCAGTAGCATGTCCGTTGAAAGGTCCTGGTAAATCAAAGTGGCACAGTTGGAGTGCGCCTGAGTTGATCAGTGTTCAGGTTGTACTCCATAGGCAATAGATTTCCCTGTCCCCTATAACCCGCCCGTCAGGGCCGTCCATTATCACTTCGGTGCCGTGGACGTTAAACCTGGAAATAATCATCAATCATCATCATCACAAATAGTGGACTTAGTATCTTGTGTTGAGAAGAGAAGCTTGTGAGTGTCTTTGCGGTATGCTCTGAACTGGGACACCTCTAAACTTATTCGACAATACGATGAGGCAGTGAATAGGAGCAGCGCCTGGCTAAGGTGGCTATGTGTCTCGGGTGGCAGCCACCCTCTTCATTAAATGTCACCCCCAGTTTATGTCGTAATGCATCCAACAGCCTTTAATTCTTGGTTTCACTCGTGAGAAGAAAGACAACGCGAATCCTCGAGTGATAACTTACGTTACCCGTCGCACAGGCACATTTAGGTCTCTACCGCCCAACAGCAGATAAGTATATGTTCCTAATCATATACAGCAAGAGGCATGGATTCTCATGAGCCCCCGCAGTTGCAGGGGCACATGAGACTCTATGCCTCTTGCAGACAGATGAGGTCTGAGCGAGAGCATGTAGAGTACGTTACTTTTTATGACCCCGTGTTTAGGGAGACCTGATCATTTTGCGCGTTGACCTTAGGACTATCGGGGCCAAGACCCCCACGCCATAGCTTTTTTAAATGCGCGCTTTTTTCATTTGACCGATCTTAACTTAACCCCTTCCCTGCCAGAGCACAGTGACCTATACCCAAACTGCAAGAGGCATAGATCCTCATGAGCCCCCGCATTCGCGGGGGCTCATGAGGATCTATGCCTCTTGCTGAGACCACTTTGAATCTATGTTGCTGGGACGGCTGGGGCTGTTCGGCGTGGAATTAATACAGATTTTTAAAGAAACAAGATCTGCGACCACTAGCGGGTAGGGCGTTAACTTTGCGCCACTCTGTTACGGTATTACGGTACGCAGCAGGACATCAAACACCTCTGCGTAACTAGATTTGTTTACCCTTTTAAAAATAGAATTACGACAAAAGTACGCTCTTTTTGTCCCCCACCCGGGTCTGCCCTGGGGGACTTGGCTGGGGTTAACTACTTTTTAGTTCCCAGGGTCACCCTGGTCAGCCCCACACGGTGGGTTTTTTCCCCTCTATTCTGGGGCATGTGTTTCTGTCTACCCTTGGTACATTCACCTGTATTTTCCTTTTTTTAAACTCTCCCTACTGTCTGCCGCACTGCCTGTAGATCTTGATATTGGATGTGTGTTGCTAAATGGTCTGGTTAGGTTTATTTAGCGTATTAGACCGGCTGGCGACATACATTCAATATTCTGTTTAGTGGTTTTTTTTTTTTTTTTTTTTTTTTTTTTTTCACTAGCAGTGCAGGCGCGTTTTGAGAAAGTCTTGTTGCTATCGGGACGTTAAGCAATGTACAATCAATCAATCAATCTTTTTTGTGACATGTCTTAACCCTTAATCCAGGAGCACTACAGCGCCTGAAGGCGCCAAGCTAATCTGGCACTACCCTTGCATTATCATGGTCAATTCATCGCCTGCTGTAGTGCGTTGAAGGTAATGGGTTAATCAGCAAAAGACATAGATTCTCACGACTGCAGGGGCTCTTGATGATCTATAGGACTGCAGGGGCTCTTGATGATCTATGTCTCGTGCAGGAGGAGTAAGTTATTTGGGTTTAACGCAGAGCATGCAACTATGGCGGCCTTTGCAAGTGGAATTTTGTGTCGTATTAGCAAATCTGTGACCGGTCTCTCTGGGGTCAGCATGGTGGCTGACCCCTTTTACTTCACTGCCAGATTTCGGCGGCGGCTTTCATATCTTTGCGGTGAGGTCACTCAGGTGTGGGGATCACAGGTAAACCACCACTTAGCGGGACAAGCGATGGACAGAAGCGGTGCCTGTGAGGGTCAGGGTGTGTAAAGGCTGGGGCGGGAGGTGTAGTGCAGGGAGATTGATTGATTGATTGATTGATTGATTGATTGTACATTGCTTAACGTCCCGACAGCAACAAGGCTTTCTCAGGACGTGCCTGCACTGCACTGAAAAAAAATAAACAGAATATTGAATGTATGTCGCCAGCCGGTCCAATACGTTAAATAAACCTACGCCATGGGGCCTAAATAAAGCTAAGACCATTTAGCAACACACATCCAATATCAAGAGCTACAGGGAGAGTTTTATAAGACAAATACAGGTGAATGGACCAAGGGTAGACAGAAACACATGCCCCAGAATAGTAGAGGGAAAACCCCACCCTGTGGGGCTGACCAGGGTGACCCTGGGAACTAAAAAGTAGTTAACCCCAGTAGTGCAGGGAGAGAGAGAGAGAGAGAGAGAGAGAGAGAGAGAGAGAGAGAGAGAGAGAGAGAGAGAAAATCAATGAATCAATGAATCAATGAATCTTTATTTTACAACGGTAAAGATATTAACAATGCCAGAGGCAATGCCATTTTTCAAATCTGCCGTTGCTACATCTACAACAGAGAGAGAGAGAGGGCAGTAAACAGAAAAATGAACACCAGGACACCTAAACTATTAAAGTATTGCGTAGTTGCAGCAGGCTTCCAAAGCTTCATCTTGAAGTCCTGCGGTGTCCTGAACATCTTGCAGATCGGAAAAGATGTGTGCTGGGTCACGCCATATCAGCCTGCAGCATTCAAAGAAATTAATATGTGTTGACAAGTTTGACAAGTGTGTTGACAAGTTTGGCCAAAAAAATGCATGGTGTGATTATTCTTCTTACGGCCGTAGCAATCTCGCAGCCCGTTCTGTCACTCTGTAACCAGAAATCAATGTCCACACAAAGCACTGACCCACGTGTACGTGTTGATTGGCTTATATTATCTCAGCTATGTTGTCACGAAACAGGCGTGACTCCGGTGGATTAGGTGGCATAACGCGACCATTGTATGCGGTAAACAAGCCCAGCCCCCGCCGACCATATTGTGTTCATAACTTGCGTATTCTTGGACTAATCCAATTACTGCTACAGTGTGCTGGTCTGCGTTTTAGACCGTACGGCCTGCGGCTGTAAGATCCAAAATCACAGACCAGCACATGGAATAACCCATTTCGGCACTTTTCTAAATTCACGTCAGCTATTGTAACGTCTGCGTGTCGTGCGGAAAAGGTCCGCATGAAATGTTATTTTGGAATTGGCGTGCATTTGTCAATGGGAATGGCGATGAGAATGGCATGCACGAATTGTACGCTGAATGTTTCTGTCCGAAATCAGCCGATCGAAACGTTGACAACCAAAAGCGTGTATCACCGTTTTTTATGCACAGAAATGACCAGCAAACAAAGGACATGCTTGTTTTTTTTTTCAGAAGCGTGTGCATTTATTTATAGTACAGACGGGAAAGTTTGCGAGGTGAATGAATTGAAGTATTCGTAGCGTATGCGCGATATGGTGGCAGATAAGGGGGAGTGGGGGAGGGAAGGGGGGAGGGGGGAGGTGGGTGGCGGGCACAAAACATAGCCCGTATTCCAGACAAGCCGACGTTTCCGCTTTGATCACCGAGGCGTCACAGAACTTACGGGGGCATGAAGGCTGTTCAGGGTACCGTTACACAAGTCTTCCCCTCCACTCCCCCGATTTCGGCTGTCACGGAGGAAAAGGAGTTAACTTCTGGTCAGATTTATGCTCATGTACCCTCGCAACCCCGCTCATGAGAATCTATGCTGCTTGCTTGCTTTTTATGTATCCGTGTCCCATGGTTGGAATGCGTTCAACTGACGAAGTCACCCGGCGAACTAACGATCAGGGGTCGGTTGCATGAGTGAGCTTAGTCCTGCGCCAGTCACTAAACAAGGTGCTCCCGCTACAGCGGAACACCTTGCTTAGTGGCTGGCGCAGGACTAAAATCTCTCATGCAGCTGGTCCCAGCTCTGTGTCATTAGCAAAGTGTTTTCACCAAAGATCCTACAAGTCATAGACTGCCAAGGTTCCACCAAGCACTTTTCAGGTCACTTGTTTCGTCAGACAGTCAGGGCAGACAGAACTTTTCTTTTCTTTTCCTTTTCGTTGATTGATCTTGCTCACCCTGACATTTCATGGTACTGTCTGGCTGCAGCTCCAAACACCAGACGTGACCTTACGTGGGTCACCTGGCAATCTCAGCCCAATTGCATGACAACGTAGCTTAGATTCTCATACGATAAGTCCCTGAAGTCACTCTTGGGTTGACTGCTTTATCAGCCGACTCAGTTTCATTTTTTTTTGTCCCGCTGGCACCGCGGTGATTGGGGAGCCGAATCAGTGTTCAGAACTTGCTTGATAAACTAACTGGCTGACTGACTAGCGTACATTAGGCAGATGCACGCTAGCCATGATATACCGTCAATATACTCATCAGTCGACAGCAATCAAGGGGAGGCCATCTGGTGGCTCGCGAGCCACGTAATCTCCCCTGACCCCGTGCATTGTGCGCGTTGCACGAGCACCCCACTAAATAGTCCTACGCTTCAACCTCAGTGACACCGCTCTTCTGAGGAACGCTTCAGTCGATCTAACCCAGCAAGATGTATAGATTCTCATGAGCCCCTGCAGCAGTAGGGGCTCATGCGAACCTATGCCTCTTGCAGAAGAATGGGATTTTGCTAAATGGCCACTTAAGACCTGTCTGTCAGACGCCATCACCATTTGCTCACGAGTCACTGTCTCGGCTAGGACCTTGCGCAGTACATGATGTGCTTTCCGTACAGCCAGTCAGCAAATCCTAGTTTTCCTGTGACCGTATAGCACATTCAGGCCTAAGTCGGATCCAAATAGACATTGTTCGGAAATCAGAATATCGTTAAACCTTTTGCTGTCGGTAGCGATTTAAGTCGGATCCAAATAGACATTGTTCGGAAATCAGAATATCGTTAAACCCGTTGCTGTCGGTAGCGATTTAAGTCGGATCCAAATAGACATTGTTCGGAAATCAGAATATCGTTAAACCTTTTGCTGTCGGTAGCGATTTTTATGGCGATGATTCCTGCAGCAATCATCTCGACAAAAACAGCTACCAACAGCCAAAGGGTAAACATTGCACTTGTTTCGATGATACAGTGGCTTGCAAGCCATGCCCGGACAAACATGCGAAATAGCAGTTTGTCCTGGGGTTTAAACCATTGTTTCGTCCAAATTTCGTCAACTTGAGAGTTGTCTTGTGTGCCGTTTTCATCACAGCACAGGAGATAGGTCAACCATGATGGTTCAAAGGCTGTGCCAGTACTGCGTGGTGCAGAGAGGCTCTGTAGAGGCGCCAAGCTATTCTGGGCAACAGCGGCCCAAAAGACATATGCCAAGGTGAACACGTCTCTGTCGAGGTGTTGTACTTGTTCTTCCGCCCAACGCTGCAATTTTGAATTTATGCGAAGTACTTCGCGCAAGGTTTCCGACAGGACTCACATTTAAAAAAAAACCAAACAACCAAATTGATTGTTGCTGGGTATTTTATTTTTGTTTTTTATTTTTGTTTTCTGTCAATGCGCCGCGACCGTGGATCGTTGTTATTGATTTTGTATTCGTTGCACACTTTAACCCTTTTAGTCCCAGGGTCCCGTTTCTCAAATTTTGGAGGTGTTGCCTAACGACTATGTACCAGTTGTAAGATAAGATAATATCAGATAGTTTATCGCCATATGTTTCCGTGTAAAAAAAAACAATAAAAACATTGGAATTTGTCGTGATGTCAGTTATTAAGACTAAAATAACACACACACACACACACACACACACACACACACACACACACACACACACACAAACATAAACACACACACAGTAAGCTCTAAAATATGATTTAAGAGATGGATTGATCATGATAATTCAAGGGTAGTGCCAGATGAGCTTGGCGCCTTATCGTGATCAATCCATCTCCTGCTGCAGGGTTCCGGCGCTGAAAGGGTTAATCCGTTCCCCTTCCCCCGCAACTGCGGGGGCTCATGAGGATCTATACCTCTTGCAGCTGGGTGGTGTCCCATTTTCTTAACGGGTTATAAGCTGTGTCACGAGTTTCTCACGTTCCTTGACTGATGACTGGGTAGCCGCCCTTGTATCATGTTGAACTGAGCTGACACATAGACCCAGCCCTGTTTCAGGGCTCTTGTATTCAGGACGCACCGCCGAACTACAGAAACCTGGACGTTTAAGGTCGCAGTAAACGTGCCGCTTTGGCCATCGAGGTTCTGTGCCCTCTGAGAATCGGATAGCGGGAACACCACCCAACTGCAAGAGTCATAGAATCTCATGAGCCCCCGCATACGCGGAGGGTCATGAGATTCTATGACTCTTGTTGGGGCTTATTTGCATCAGTGCCCCTTGCTGTAGACAGACTGATTCAGCTGGAGCAGAATGTACGTGTGCAATGGTTTCAAAGCACGGTTTGTGGCCAGTAGATTCTATGACTCTTGATGGTCCTGTTTTTTCATCCTTTTGCCTTGCCTTGGACAGGTGGGGTTATTTAGCGATGAACGTACACGTACAATGATTTCGAAAGTCACAGTTTGTGACAGCCGGCAGCGACCAGGTTATAATTAAATTTAGCGCTTGACCGTGTGAAGATGTGTAGACGTAGAGGTACATAAGTGTAAAATGGCTGTAAGGTCGGTGTCTTTTGGCCGTCTAGGCTTGGCGTCCTCCAGGAACCTGGCTTGACTTCGGTGGCTGACCGTGTGAAAACAGGAAAGACGGATGACTTACCGGATGTCCCGTGTCTTTGGCCCCTCGTACACACGGATTTTCCAGTACATCCGCTTATAAACGATTGTTGTGGTCACGCCCAGCTGCCGTAAAAAAAGAAATTGTTGACTGTGGGAGTATTTTTTGTTGTTGACGTAGTGCATTGCCATTCACGCACATTACGAACAACACCCACATGCACTTGCTGACACTTTGTCTCTATTTTTTTGGGGACGGCTGGTGTTCTTTGGTACTGAAATGAATCAGCAACAAAAACAAAGCAGCAGCAACAACAACAACAACAACAACCACAATAACAACAGAAAGAACGAAAAAAAAGTAAGATGAAAGATGATAGAAATAAAAGGAGCAAAACTACCTTACCGGCAATCCGGTTGTGCCAAACAAATTCAGACCCCCCTCCCCCCCCCCCACCAATGACATTGGGACATTGGGTTAAATGGATTAAGTTGTATGTCCATAAGTGTCGAGGTATTTCTTCTGTTGTTGAGGTAATGTACGACATCAGCTTCTAGGTACATTGTCAGCTACATACCTTCTGGTGTCCTTGCTCCAGTAACAAGCCGACTCGTCAGTGTTTTGGGAAAACAGATCACGAGGTTAGCGTGTTAGCAGGTGTACCAGCATCCAAAGGCGCCCGTGGAGTTAACCCTTAAAGCCCTGATATGCTACGACAGGATGTGAATCGATATTGATAGTTCAAAAAACGTAAAACGTTCAGGGCTGAACGTCTTTTGTCCACCACGAAGGTGATTTCAAAGCAGGAACACCGAAAAGAGGCCTGAACAAATTTTGACCCAGCTGGGTTCGAACCCACGACCTTTCGGACGAGAGTCAAACGCTCAACCAACTGTTAGTCTTGATAGTCTTGATGGTCTGCGCATTGAGTTATATTATAAATATGAGAAATGCGCTATATTGTTACGATTGTGGTTGTGTTATCCTGTGAGAGCGTACATGTGTTTTTCGTAGGTAACGATCCGATGTTTATTTGAGCTATCACGGTTACGATTCACGTGTTTTTTTTTTTTTAGTAAGATTTTCTTTTATTCGTGAGTAGAACCGATTTTGTTTTGTTGAGTTTAGTCCGGAACATTCTAGAAAGGTCGCACTGTCTAGTGACATCGTAAGTGTCACGTCGGGTAGTTGGCAACACTTCGCTACATTTTTCGCTACTTTTTGTTTTCCTGTGCGCGTGAATTGAGCAGCTTTTATTTTGTTTTGGGGCGGTCCGTGGCGCAGTGGTTAAGGCGCCTGCCACCAATGCTAAAGGTGCGAGGTTCGATTACGGGTTTCGGCGTCGGATTTTTCTCCTCTAGTAAGTGTGATCGTTAATTCGGGCGGACCGTCGGGGGTTCTTTCTCCGGGTACTCCGGCTCTTCCTCCCCCTACACTTTGGTATCAGTTTCAGCCAACTTAATCAAATTTCAAATACAAACGATTTTGAATTTCCAAAAACTACAGTAGCTCGCTTGAGCTTGCCCTTAGCACCACGTGAATGTTCTGTGTTTATGTACAGTGTGTGAGTGAATGCGCGTGATTCACGTGAGCGTGCTTGTTGGGTTCAGTTCGCGGCGGCGCTTTGAGCCGATTTTCAATTGGGATAAAGCGCCTATTTAATGCGCTTATTATTATTTATTTTGTTTTGGGAATGTTCTCGTACCTTTTAGAGCTATCATGGAACGTGGTGATAGGGATCCCATACTTTTATGTTTTACATTTTGGCGACCCCGACGAGACATCTTCAGTTGGT
This sequence comes from Semisulcospira habei, assembly GCA_036245525.1. Classification (NCBI taxonomy): domain Eukaryota; kingdom Metazoa; phylum Mollusca; class Gastropoda; family Semisulcospiridae; genus Semisulcospira; species Semisulcospira habei. Next base: position 143,804,470 of record BTPG01000004.1, on the reverse strand, counting down.
TCAGTGGAAAGGGTAGCAGGAGAACACAGCCAGCAGTGAAAAGCAAAGATGGCGACATCGGAGATGGAGACATTCCTGAAAATTGGAAAGGAATGTGGACTCGAAGGAGCTCAACTCCTCGAGTTTGTAAAAGAGAGAGAGAAGGAGAGACTAGAGAGAGAAGAAAAGGAGAGACTGGAGAGGGAGGAGAAAGAAGAAAAGAGACGAGAGAGAGAAGAAAAGGAGAGACTGGAGAGAGAGGAGAAAGAAGAAAAGAGACGAGAGAGAGAAGAAAAGGAGAGACTGGAGAGAGAGGAGAAAGAAGAAAAGAGACGAGAGAAAGAAGAAAAAGAGAGATTGGAAAGAGAAGAAAGAGCCAAAGAGCGTGAAATTAGGAAACTCGAAATTCAAGCAGAAGAGGCGGAGAGGCAGCGACAACACGAAATTCATCTGAAGCAGATGGAGATAGAGGCACAGAGCCAGAGAACTAATGAAGCAACAGCATTAGCGAGCAGAGAACAAACAGCCCGTGCGCCAAAACTTCCACCTTTCATTGAAAATTCAGATAAGATGGACGCGTATCTGGAGCGATTCGAGCGCTTCGCAAATAGCAACAATTGGAAACAAGAGACTTGGGCTATTAAACTGAGCGCACTTCTAACTGGCAAAGCGCTTGAATTTTACACCTGCTTACCAAGAGAAGAAGCCGAAGATTATACACAGTTGAAAGCCGCCCTGTTGAGACAGTACGACTTTACTGAAGAGGGTTACAGGCGACAATTTCGGAACTGCAAGCCTGAAGAAGGAGAAACACCCGGCCTATTCATTGAGAGAATCAGAAGCTACCTGGAGAAATGGATAGAGCTGGCTGGCCTAAACAGAGAGTACCAAAACCTGTGCGACCTCATCATCAAAAAACAAGTTTTCAGCGCATGTTCTAAGGACCTGGCCGCCCACCTCAGAGAGCAAAAAGACCAGTCACTAAAGGCCCTGGCCGACTTCGCTCAAAGATACCTTGACGCTCACAACATTAAGTTCGGGTCCAGTAAGCCACAGCGTGTGTCTGCACCAGCAGAGGAAATCCACAATGTCAGAGAATTAGCCAATGATGTGACGTCATCCAATGACTTTGAATCCAGAGAAAAGCGAGTTACACCAGAGCTGATCGAATCTTTCAGAAAGAATGGACGCATCCCAGTAGGAGATGGGGCTACATTTTTACCAGTCTCAAACATCGCGCTGCCTGAGAATGAAGTGCCGAACATGCCGGTGGTGTCAGGATTCGTCGGCGACACACCAGTGAGAGTGTTGAGAGACACTGGTTGTAGCTGCATCATCGTGAGAGAAGACCTAGTAGCTGAAGACCAGAAGCTACAGGAGTGGACCACCCTCATTTTGGCTGACGGAACTAAGGATTATCCCCCTTGCCAAAGTCAGTGTCGACACCCCATACTTGACAGGAGAGGTGAAGGCGTTGTGCGTGAAGACGCCAGTCTACGACCTCATCATCGGAAACATTGATGGTGCCAGAAACGCAGACGATCCAGATCCAGAGTGGAGACCTGAAATATGTTCTGTTACCACGAGACGTCAAGCAAAGAAGAGTCACCAGACCATCCCTCTTAAAGTGGCGGACAACACAGAAGCAGCTGTCGTGAATAGGGACAGGCTAGTGGAGCTATGGAGAGGTCAAGACAAACCAAAATTGGCGCAATCGGTGCGTCTTGCTGATGACGAAAGACTAGACGACGAGAACCTGTTTGACATTAATGAACTCCGACACAAAGAGGATGTAGAAGATATCCAGTTCGGTCAGAATCTGACCCAGACTCAACGTGAAGAACTGCGCGTCCTGACTCAAGAGTTCGAGCATCGGTTTACACCTGATCCAGGGACAACAGACACCATCCTGCACGAGGTAAACCTGACGTCAAACGAGCCAGTTCGCAGCAAACCTTTTCGTCTTCCTTATAACACGAGGGAAGAATTGAAAAAGGATATCAAGGAAATGCTGAGTCTGAATGTCATCAGAGAGTCTAAGTCACCATATGCGTCCCCAGTTGTCATCGTGAAGAAACCAGATGGATCCAACCGAGTGTGTGTGGACTATCGCAGACTCAATAAACTATAACAATCTTTGATCCTGAGCCTATGCCCACAGCGGAAGAACTGTTCCAGAAGGTCAGTGGAGACCGATTTTTCTCCAAAATTGACCTATGCAAAGGGTATTGGCAAATCAAGGTTGCAGAAAAAGATATCCCCAAGACAGCGTTCGTCACACCCGACGGTCATTGGGAGTTCCTGAAGATGCCTTTTGGTATGGTGAACAGTGGTGCCACATTGAAGAGAGGACTGAAAAAGATCCTAGAAGATATGCAAAATGTGGTCTTTTACTGGGACGACATTTTGATCCATGCCAAAACTTGGGGGGACCACCTCAAAGCCCTCCGAGAACTGTTCCAAAGACTGTCAGATGCGAATTTCACCATCCGTCCAAGCAAGTGTATTCTTGGAGCTGACAACATAGACTTCATTGGACATAAATTGAGCGAAGGTTTAAAGGGACTACACGACGCCAACGTGCAGAAGATCAGGGATGCCCCGCGACCTACGACCAAGACGCAAGTCCGCTCATTTATGGGCTTGAGGAACTACTACCGGGAGTTCATACCAAACTTTGCGGCAGTCACAGCACCCCTGACTGATTTGCTGAGGAAAGGACAACCTAACGTAGTGAAGTGGGAAGATGCCCAAGAGCGAGCATTCCAGGCGGTTCGAGACATCCTAACCGAGAAGCCTGTTCTACACCTTCCTGACCCGTTGAAAACGTTCTTCCTGAGAACAGACGCCTCCAACGAAGGACTACTCAGTCTTGATGCAAGAAGATAACGGAAAACTCCACCCAGTGAGCTACGCCAGCAAAAAGTTGACCAGAGCTGAGAGAAACTACTCCACCATCGAGAAGGAGTGCCTAGCCATCATCTGAGGAGTAAGGCGATTCGAACTGTACCTTCTGGGAGTGCCATTTGTTCTCCAAACAGACCATCAGCCCTTGAACTATCTAAACTCTGCAAAGTTTACAAATTCTCGTATTATGAGATGGGCGATGTTCTTGCAGAATTTTGACATTAAACTATAGTCTATCAAGGGTTCGCAGAATTTTGGAGCGGATTACCTGAGCAGAGCAGTTTGAATGAACATTTCTGTGTCCAGAACATTTGTATGAAACATTTCCATGCTCAGGACTGTTTACAGGAACTGTGAGACGTTTATTTTAATTTGATTTTTGATGTGAAATTATATTTGTTTAGGGTTTTGTGTAGGTTTACACAGCCACAACCGTATTTTTGAAATTTGAGAAGAAATTTTTGTGAAATTTCATCCTTAAGAGGGGGTAATGTTACGATTGTGGTTGTGTTATCCTGTGAGAGCGTACATGTGTTATTCGTAGGTAACGATCCAATGTTTATTTGAGCTATCATGGTTACGATTCACGTGGGTTTTTTTTTAGTAAGATTTTCTTTTGTTCGTGAGTAGAGCCGATTTTGTTTTGTTGAGTTTAGTCCGGAACATTCTAGAAAGGTCGCACTGTCTAGTGACATCGTAAGTGTCACGTCGGGTAGTTGGCAACACTTCGCTACATTTTTCGCTACTTTTTGTTTTCCTGTGCGCGTGAATTGAGCAGCTTTTATTTTGTTTTGGGAATGTTCTCGTACCTTTTAGAGCTATCATGGAACGTGGTGATAGGGATCCCATACTTTTATGTGTCTTCATTATACTTTAGAATTTAGAGCTGAAGTGAGCAGCTGAGTTTTTGTAGCCTGTTATAGTTTTTTCTGGAGAGTTTATTTTAATGAGCTTCGGCTGCGTGTTTCGTTCTGATTGGTTGCGTTGTATGATTTCCGTAGAAGATTCTGGATTTTCGTAGTATATATAAGGAGGGCGCTGGGAAAGCCCGTTCGTACATTGTCTTGCTTTGTCAGTTGTAGAGACACGTAGTTTATTGCGAGAGACGCTGTGTATGAGAAACTTTGTGTTGCAGTGTGGACATTGCAAAAGAGACTTTGTATCAGTAGTTTGTGCATTTGAAAGTGCATTACTGTGTGGATATCGCATCGCTGAATTAAATATTGTTGGAACTGTTACTCCAGTATTGTCTACATCCTTAAGCCACGTGTGACGGATTGCAGCTGAACGAGGTTTATTTTAAAGAACTCTACGTGTGTGTCTGGTGTGTTTATCATACTTCGACTACAACTCAACCACGTAACATATATGAAATGAATACCATGTAATAATAATAATAATAATAATAATAATAATAATAATAATAATAATAATAATAATAGTTCAACGGTGATGTCGGAATAGCTTGGCGCCTATAGACGCCAAGCTATTCCGGCACCCCCCTTTAACTATCATGGTCATTTTGTCTCCAGAGCTGTGAGGGGGACCTCAAAGGATGTTTTAAAAGGATGAAATGAGTTAAATGTGCGTTGACATAAGACCATTGGGGCGGTCCGTGGCGCAGTGGTTAAGGCGCCTGCCACCAATGCCAAAGGTGCGCGGTTCGACTTTTCTCCTCTGTTAAGTGTCACCGTTAATTCGGGCGGACTGTCGGGGGTTCTTTCTCCGGGTACTCCGGTTCTTCCACCCCCCCCCACCCCCCACACTTTGGTACCGGTCTCAGGCCACTTTACAAATTTCAAATACAAGCGATCAAAATTCTCTGTAACTTCAGTAGCTGACTGGCCCTTAGTTTGTCTTGTACTGTGTTTGTCTTAAATGGCGTAAATCCGTGTCTGTTTCGTGAGTGTGTGTGTTGGGTTTCAGGCGCGGCGCTTTGAGTCGATTTCCCCGAAAATTGAGAAAAAGCGCCTATATAATAACGGTATTATTATTATATTTATTATACATTATAACAATTACTTCAGTTGATGTGTGAGGTGCTACTTGAAGAAACTAGTGCAATATATGTCGATTTGTGTCGAAAACAAGTATGTGCAATTTTTTTTTAAAAAGCTAGGTCTTCATTGTCATACAATGAGAATCTGTCGTTTAGCCGCATTTCCATGGACCCAGGACACTCTTTGTAAATGTAGGCTGAAAAGGACTGGATGAGGACGGACTCGTCAGGTGTCAGTTTTATTGGCCGAGGTGAAACCAGAACCATACATGACAAACCAAGCAGTTTGACCCTTCGCCAGTCGACACAAATGTTGTTTTTGAAATCATTATCACCTCAACGGCAGAGATCCGCAGCCGTCGACAGATGCAAAATGGTGTCAGCAAGAAGCATAGATCCTCATGAGGCCCCGCAACTGCGGGGGCTCATGAGGATCTATGTGTCTTGCAGCTGGGTGGTGGTCTATTTTTCTCGGCATTGAAGGGGTTAAACCCTTGTAGGCCCGACGCCTGAGGGACCTGGATAGGCCATCGTAGTTTTCAACAGACAGCTTTGGGCTCAATAAGTGAAGTAAGCATTTCAATCGTTCCTACAGTTTGTTTTAGTCTTCGGCACAAAATGCTGACTACGCGCAGTTTCATCCAGTCAGTTTAACCGCTTCACTGCCGAAATATAGGCGCCAAGCTATTCTGCCACCACCCTTGAACTATCATGCTCGATCTGTCTCCTGATTTGCAATGCAGTCCTTAGAGGATAACTAAAAATTTTAAAAAAAGGTATTTCGTACCTCGGGCACAATGAGTGAAACACACGAAGGTGATTTCAAAAGATGGGCACCGAAAAAGGGTCTGAAAAATGTTTGACCCCAGCTGGGTTCGAATCCAAGACGATTCAGTCGGAATAGAGTCGAACACTGTACCACCTCAGCTGCCCCAGCGCCACATTACTCCACTTCAGCCCTGACATGCGACATCATATGGATCGACCATGATAGTTCAGTGAAGGGTGGTGCCACGATAACTTGTCTCCAGGTTATTCTGCCGCCACCGTCGGACTGCCGGCACAGCGCGGCCGACCGATCACTTGAGTGTTGCTCGCACAAGCCCGGGCCAATGCAGAAAACCCTAATATTCAAAGAAACCCTTTCTTCCTCAGGTAAATTTACAAGCACTATAATTGTAGTAAATATTTGTACCGAAATGCTGCTGTAAGCACGGTTCTTCTTTAGGTACGCTAACCCTTTGACTGTCGGTACCGGTTTTTGTCGCGATGATTCCTGCCAAAGGGTACCCCTAAAAATGCATTATTTTTGGGAGCATCTTCGCACTGAAAGCTGCACCCAGCATCTGAAGCTGGGAGGACAGTGACACTAGGTGAAAAGTGCAGACCTGCGGACAAAAAGCGTATTGTTTGTATAAAGCACACCGCAGTGTTTTGCTGCTAGAGTACACACTCCCAACCTGGGTACTTCATTTGTTGAAAAAGACCCACGATCGGCGGCACTAAAAGCACTCACCGCAGGTCTCTGGTACTCGCAGTCAAATTTCGGCCGTCTGCAAGAGGGATGGGTCCTAATGAACCCGTGCATTCGCACGGGTTCACTAGGCCCCATCCATCTTGTCGACTGAAGTGGAAGGGTCCCTGCATCCACGTCCATTGCCAAGTCCAATTTAGGTCTGTGTTCCACGGAGAGAGAACGACGTCCAAGCGGAAAATCTCTGACCTGGAGATCTGGTCCGCTCACCCATCAGATACAGGCGGGGGTCTGCAGGCTTGCTTTTACTCACGGCTGGCACTGTCGGCTACCATTTAGTGGACCAGGACTCAAACTGGACGTTGTACCTGAGGTGGAAATCCCCACCACACTTGCATCTCCACGTGCAAAACGTTCATCCCTCAGGTCCAAATTCCCGAATGTGATTGTTGAAAAATTGCTCGTACTATTACTTTATGTTGTAAAGTAACTTCGAAAATAGCAAATGGCAAAGCCGGGGCATCCTTTTTTTTCCCGACGTTGTTATATCCGAAGTTTGTTATAAGCGAAGTAATTGACACAAGAAGAGTGCTGTCGAGGTGCCCACTTGAAAGCTCTCTATGCCCAAGGGGTCAGTTTATGGATGTAGGCCATTTTTATGGCACGGTGGGGTTGCCGCTTCTCACTGGACGAGAGAGAGAGAGAGAGAGTCCAAGTTTTTGGGACCGAGTGAGAAACAAACTACGTCCTTCTACCCGAGAACATGAGAAGACTAGTACGTACCATGAGAAGACGTAGTACGCACCATGAGAAGACTAGTACGCACCTGATGTTAGTCATAAGGACAGTAATGACAACTACGGTTCAAGAAAAAAATGAGTCTTGGTGCCCTCTCTCTCTCTCTCTCTCTCTCTCTCTCTCTCTCTCTCTCTCTCTCTCTCGATTTCGATCGTTCTACTTGGCTGGACCCTTTGACCCCTTCCTTGCCAACGGACACGCATTTTATTTCTGAAATCTGTGTTCACTGAACGACCAACAGCCGCAACTGTCCAGAGATCACGGACACAAAGTGATCTCAGCAAGAGGCATAGATCCTCATGAGCCCCCGCTACATGAGGATCTATGCCTATTGCAGTTAGATCGCGTTCAGTTATTTCGGCAGTGAAGCGGTTAAACTGACTGGATGAAACTGCGCATAGTCAGCATTTTGTGCCGAAGACTAAAACAAACTGTAGGAACGATTGAAATGCTTACTTCACTTATTGAGCCCTATGGTCGGGGTACTCGACTTTCAAAGCTGTCTGTTGAAAACTACGATGGCCTATCCAGGTCCCGCAGGCGTCGGGCCTACAAGGGTTTAACCCCTTCAATGCCGAGAAAAATAGACCACCACCCAGCTGCAAGACACATCTCTATGCTTCTTGCTGACACCATTTTGCATCTGTCCACGGCTGCGGATCTCTGCCGTTGAGCTGATAATGATTTCAAAAACATTTTTGTGTCGACTGGCGAAGGGGTCAAACTGCTTGGTTTGTAATGTATGGTTCTGGTTTCACCTCGGCCAATAAAACTGACACCTGACGAGTCCGTCCTCATCCAGTCCTTTTCAGCCTACATTTACATAGAGTCCAGGGAAATGCGGCTAAACGACAGATTCTCATGAGTCCCTGCAGCAGCAGGTGGTCATGAGAGTCTATGCCATATGCCTTTCGCTGACCGACAAAGCTCAACTCCAGCTGTCCTTAGGTTCACGGACAAGGTTTTATTTTGAGTGATATGATGCGTACAGTGCTACTTCCGGCCGCACACCGATGGGAAAAGTGCAAACATCTGACTTCATCATGGCGAAATAGACTGCTGGCAGCGTCACCATTCACAGCTATTGATGAGGACAAGGCCTATTTGAACTGAGGATCTCCCTCGTTGACCTTTGCCCGCACACCTCCTTCGTGTAAGCGGTGCAGGTGTAAAACTGCTGATAGGTGTTCAGATGAACGAGAACAAGCGACTGCTTAAGTTAATGATACTCTGTCGCTGATAACAAACGGTAACTGCGTCAGCTATTTGATAAGTTCGGGTGCAATAATCGTGGACTGGAATTTGGATGGGGTACACTGTTAAGGTGTGCACATATGAAAATCGGTCCGATCTCTGACAGTAATAGGGAGATGAACTGGTCAGCTGCCACGATGCACTAGACGAACGTCACGATGTGCGCCTGCATGTTGTTCGGAAGAATCCATTTCAGGATTAGACACGATTTGATTCAGGCATGAGGCACAAGTCCTCATGCGGGTCCCTGTGTCCCACAGGGACCCATGAGGATCTGTGCCTCATGCAGACGAAAGGGATTGACTATTACCGGCTCAAAAGCCACACACATGTAGCAGAGGTTTTGCCTGATTCGCCCCACGTAGACCACTTGCCTGGAGAGCGCGGCAGCAATGATTCACTCCCACTCAAGTGATGTAAGAGAGAGTGGAGGGCCGCTATAGGACCAGACAGTCCTCAAAGTCTCGCGTTTGTTGAAGATATAGTTATGACATTCACTTCCGAGATACAAGCCGCCGGTAAGTGTCGTAGGGTCGAGAGAACTGAGATGATGTCAAGACACAAGGGTCCAGAAAAAAAGAGTTCACAAACTTGAATGTGCCGCGTTAGGGTTTAGCCCCAACGTTTAAGCCCTTGACCCGTTGCCTGTCGGTATTGCTTGTTGATGTTCCTGCTAGAATCATCTTGACCCGTTGCCTGTCGGTATTGCTTGTTGATGTTCCTGCTAGAATCATCTCGACCCGTTGCCTGTCGGTATTGCTTGTTGATGTTCCTGCTAGAATCATCTTGACCCGTTGCCTGTCGGTATTGCTTGTTGATGTTCCTGCTAGAATCATCTCGACCCGTTGCCTGTCGGTATTGCTTTTTGATGTTCCTGCTAGAATCATCTCGACAAAAAGCGCTACCGACATCCTAAAGTTTAATCACTGAAGAAGGTTGCTATCTAACGGTGCATTTTTCGCTCATGACTTCCCCCTAATCTGCGGCGGTAACGTGGTCGTAATTTTGTTGCTCTAAATTGACCATTTCAAGTGCCTCCTTCTGTGCTGGCTCAATGGCGTGTTTTTGCGATGGAAATTGTCCACTGTGACTTCTGTATTATTCCAGTTCTAGTGACCTGAACAGATCGTGCGGCGTTTGCCATTGTCAAACCCATTAAGTAACCCATCTATCCCTAACCATCTAATCCGCATTTCCCAAATTGTGTAGTTTCACCTAATACATACAAGCTGCAGTATAATTCCAGCGTAGTGCCAGATTAACTCTGCGCCATCAGGAGGAGCAGATGCGGGGGCTCATGGGGTTGTTTGCCTCTGGTTGAGACCAGTTTGTATCCATGTTTGTTTTTTTCTTTTCTGGACGGTTGTGGCTTTTGGTCGTTAATGAACACAGATATCACAAACCAAACCAAATGTGTCCAACGGCAGAGATGGGTAAAGTCCCAATGCGCAAAAGGCTATCGGGTCGACGTTGGCCCGCGCACGCCCGCTTTTGCACATTAGGTTTCGATTTCGTCTGTCTTCCTCGGGTGCCCAGAGTCGAGTTTAACTTTGGTTTTGTCTTACTGCAACACGGCGATCATTGAAACCTAAGGCAAGCTGGATTTGAGACCATTTCTTGTGTCAACCTACAGTGTCTCCAAGTGCCTTTGATCTTGCCCGCCAGACTACTTGTTCCTTCGCCTGTCGCCGGCACACAAACGTGTGGCGATAGTGACTTTATGACTCACGCCCCGTTACTCCATTGTTGTCCCGATCACCTCTACACAGTGACCAAAATTTCGCTCACCGAGACGCACTGACCCACTAAGAGCAGGGTGGGAGGAAGGGTAGGTTGGAGTATGGGGTGGGGAGTGTTACAAGGGTTGTCCAAAGTTTGGCCTGGGTGGCCGGGTAGAGAGAGAGAGAGAGAGAGAGAGAGAGAGAGAGAGAGAGAGAGAGGGAGAGAGAGAGAGAGAGAGAGAGAGAGAGAGAGAGAGAGAGAGAGAGATATCTCCCACAGTGTGGTGACTCATAGCGGTGTGTATTAACGGTATTATTATTATTATTATTATTATTATTAGTAGTAGTAGTATAGCATTGCAGGACACCATCAGTTCAGGCCGGTCTCGTGTTGCGTACTGTGGTAGGCCCGGGTGGGATAGTGAGCAAATTACGGGTTTGGTCAGGTCACGTTGCTTCCAATTTCAGTCGACCTCGAGAAAAACCGGCGCAACTTGAGTCCTCAGTCAGCGGTGGCACCTAGCTTTTCCCCCCTTTCAGTTGTAGAAATTAACACGTTCACTGCAGATGGCTTTCATGAAAATGTGTGTTAACCCTTCACTGCTAGTTGACGCATATTATGTTTCGGAAATCATTATGTTTAATATTTTGCTTCTGAAATCTCTGTTAAACATAGTTCAAGAGCCCCAACAGTCCAAGGAAAAGGAACAGAAAGTGGTGCCTACAAGAGGCATTGATCCTCAAGAGCCCCCGCGACTGCGGGGGCTCGTGAGGACCTATGCCTCTTGCAGATGGATCGTGTTGCGTATTTCTCTACAGTCGTGGTAATTAAAGGATGCTGATACATTGGTTGTATAGTCTTATCTAGGTCCCTCCCGTCTCGCTCGGTGATGCGATATGAGCCGTACAATAGTCGGATTATCGCCCTTTGTCCCTACCGCTCTCACGTTATATACTTACATCTACATTCCGCGTCTGCCAGCCACGCACGTAGAATCCGAATAAGAATCGACCCGAATAAGAATCGATATAGTTTTAAGTCCTTTCCATCCTCTTAATTCCTAGGAGGCAGATTTTGTTATGAAATCGTTGTAAATTTATACGTCAAAGATTTCACACCTTAAGAGGGAACATGGATAAAAGGTGACTTTAGCAAGAGGCATAGATCCTCATGAGCCCCCTCCCCCCCCCCCGCAGTTGCGGGGGCTCATGAGAATCTATACCTCTTGCAGTTGGGTAGTGTTCAATTTTTTTGGGCAGTGACCGGGTTAAGGTTTATTTTCTTCCCTGAGTTTTGCGTCCAAGTTATTTTTGTTGTCGTCTGTGAAGTATTTCTTCTCCTGATACAGCTGGTAAGATAAAATCTCAAGACGAGTCATTTCCCGCGCTTTGTCTTTATGTGATTAGGTTCCAGTCCGGCTGAGGACTGCCACTGTTCTGAACTGCCACTATCAAATTGTAGTCTCGTAAAGTTATGCAACTTGGGACAAAATTGAGTTTTTCTTATATCATTTTCGGTTTGACCATGGGTGGCGCTTTTTGTTCAGGTCAGTGATTCCTGCAGGAATCACCTTCACAAAGCTTGAAGAGCTACGAACAGACAATATATGATTTTATATAAGTTCTGGTTTTATATAAATTAGTTCACGTTCGCTTCATGTTGCAGATTGCTGGAAAACTGTATCAAGGTGCAACAGCCGACGGATTTGAGGACTGGAACCACCTCAGAGTTTCCTGTGAGTACCTTTTTAAAATTTGAAAATGCAAGATTTCCAGTTTTCATTTTTTTTAAACTTTATGTTTTGGTGGCAAATGTGTATAACCTGTTTGACTGTGAACCACATGATTGTATACATTGAAAAGTTGTAGTCCGGCAGAGCTATTCACTCCGTTTCTTACCCAATTTTGATTTACAGATATCCATTTAAAGTAATTTAATCCTTTGGCTGTCGTTAGCGACTTTCGTCGCGATAATTCCTCTCGGAATCGCTACCCACACCCAAAAGGTTAAACGTACGCAAGCTTAGTCCTGCGCAAGCCACTTGCTTAGTGGCTTGCGCAGGACTAAGCTCACTCTTGCAACTGGTGTCTGTGGCTGAGCAAGGAAACGTCACAGTGAGTACAGGTGCCCGCTAGAGCCGCACTGACCCGGTGTGAGACAAAGCAAAGGCGCAGCGACCATAAAACAATTAGTGAAGAACGCCGCGAGCAAGTCCCGCGAGTCTAAGGGGCGGTAATGACGACAGTAGATTAGCCCAACCTGCTCAGGCACCTACATCACAGCGGGGAGGGAGCGGGGCGGTAATAGGCGGACGATTTACGAGAACACCGGCTTTCCAGCACGTGGTTTACGTTTAACGTTCAGCCTCGGAGAAAAAAAAAAAACAAAACCAAAAAAAAACAAGGGGCGAAAACTATATTTTGTTGGGCGGTTCGGTCAACATGTGATCTCTGCGCTCCTAAAGGTCCATACGCGGTCCACTCTACCCATCAGGCGTCTTCCCAGCATTCCTTTCGATATCGTACCAATATTGATCTGGTTGACGATGGATCTCGCGTGTCCTTTTACGTCTGCCCAACGCCTGCTGCCTTTCTCCACACCCCTGGACATGCCTTATCAGATTTCTCACCACATCTGATCTGCCAATCCGTAGTCCCTGTGTGATTTCTGCCTTGCCAGCAAGGGTGTCCACTCGATCATTCCCCCCCCCCCGGCCCCCCCCCCCCAGACTCCAGCATGTCCTGGGCAGTAGGCGGACCCACGTAACAACTGAACGTGAAGAAGGACACGCAGAGTACTAGTACAACGGCATGTAGTCATAACCCAGTAACTTAGGAACAGGGGTTAGTTCCATGAGCGAGCTTAGTCCTGAGCCAGCCACTAAGCAAGGTGCGCCGCTATAGCGGCGCACCTTGCTTAGAGGCTGGCGCAGGACTAAGCTCGCACATACAACTGGCCGCAGGTCCTCGCGCCTACGTCGGTCAGCGTACTGTGCCCGCGCACAACAGGTTCAGTGTCAAGCTGTGTTGGTAGTCCGCCTCAAACTTCTTCTGCAACACATTTACCTCTCGGCCTTTCGTAACCGCCACAGTGCAATGTTCTGAGACATCGTGGGCAGTTGCATGAGTGAGCCTAGTCCTGCGCCAGCCACTAAGCAAGGTGCTCCGCTATAGCTGGGTGAGTGTTGTGGCGCTATAGCGGAGCACCTTGCCTAGTGGCTGGCGCAAGACTAAGCTCATTCGTGCAGCTATCTCGAGGTTAAAGGTTAACCTATGAAGACCTATTAGCCATTATGAAAAAACGCAAACTGAAGTGGTATGGGCATGTCACGCGTTCAGCAGGGCTTGCCAAAACAATCCTGCAAGGCACTGTGCAAGGAGGACGAAGGAGAGGAAGACAGAGAAAAGATGGGAGGACACTATCTCAGAGTGGACAGGACTGAAGCTTTGCGATACGTTAAAAATGGCAGAGAACAGAGAGGAATGGAGGGAGCTAGTTGTCAAGTCATCAGTGGTGCCCCAACGGTCGGAAACACTACGGGATATAGATAGATAGATAGATCTCGAGGTGGTTCAGTTGGCACATGTTTGAGTCTTAAAACCTGATGACTTCATGCGCTTTAGACACCGATATGTGCATAAGTTTTGCTGATCGTTTACTAACAACAGTCAAAGATTCTCATGAGCCCCGGCGGATGCAGCGGCTCGTGAGAATCTATGCTTCTTGCAGCCAGACTGAGCTGGTTACGGCACTGCGTTAAAAAAAATCGGGCAGTCCATGGCTTCCGATGTCTGCAGAACGTGCAGTCTTCTCGTTCCATTGCCGACTACTTCTGCTCGACGACACAGCGGGAGGGACACAGGCAAACCCTAACCCTGCGGCCGCCTTTGTCACAAGAGACATGGATGTACATGGACCTCTGCAACTGCAGGGACTCACGAGAATTTATAGCGGCAGCCTTTTGCTGGAGGGAATCACATAGCCTATTTTACTGTCACTGCATCCGTCATTGATTGCATCAGTGCGCCTCGGAGGAAGGAATATGTTGGGTGGTAAACCTGTGGGTGCAGTGCAAGCACGTACGCACCGGCGAGACAGCTGTACTTGGGGTGATCAGATGGGTGCAGAACTCGGTCCTGTAGGTCGCTTCCTGGGTGACGCACATCATAGGCACCTGATGAGTGTGTTGATGTACAAAATACGGTTTCTGCGAGTCAGGAATCAGCCCCCGCGGGCACGGCACACATACTCAATAGTTCAATCGATACGGTAGTATCGATACGGTAATATCGATACTGTAGTATCGATTCACGGTACTATGTCGCATGTGTGCCGTGTCCGCGGGGTCTGACGGACTATGTGTGCCGTGTCCGCGGGGTCTGACCGACTATGTGTGCCGTGTCCGCGGGGCCTGACCGACTATGTGTGCCGTGTCCGCGGGGTCTGACCGACTCGCAGAAACACGTACTCAGTTCGACGCTCATCAACACGCACTCTTAATAATAATAATAATAATAATTACGGTATTTATAAGGCGCTTATCTTATAATAATTTTAACTCTAAGCGCGGATTCACAACTCGCACACGCATGCGCACGCTTTAGACAATGACTCACTCCCACAAATAGTGAAAAAACATTACGACGGTCAGCTTGGGGTGAGGAGTGTGGTGATATAGTGCCTAGAGGCGCCAAGCTATTCTGGCACCACCCTTGAACTATTTTAGTCAAACTTATTTCACACACTGGTGTATTCCGAAAGATAAGGGTTAAAGGGTGCTGATACATTGCATTGTCTTATCTAGGTCCCTCCCGTGAACGCAACGTTGTAATGAAATGACTGCAGAGGCTCATGAAACTGAATGCTCGCCTCCTGCTGGCAAAGGTCAACTGTGGAGGGTTTAACCATCAAACTCCCAGAACTAAATGACTTCCATTCAGAGGAATGGGACTCATTTAGTACCGGGAGTTCGAAGGGTTAATCTATAGGCCCACAGAAAACATTCGTAGCGCGGGCAAAACTTCTTTCCCGAGCCTGAGGACAGACCACTGAATGCGTCAGTTTCGTGCTTTTTCTGACCTAGTTCTGCCTCAGGCATAACCACTATTATTTATTCCATCCTTCTGCGGTAGACTCGCGTGGTAGTCCGGTACCAGTTTGCCGCAAAATGCTTCGTTTTGTTTTTTTGGGTATCCAAAATAGTTTTTAGTGCATCGGAAAGATAATAATTCCCTCCATCACATCTGAATTATGTAGAAAAATAAATTATCGGAAAACAGAGTTATTGAGCATTTATTACGTAGATCTAGACCTAGCCGTGCTGTGCTGGAATCAGCACTAGAAAACGCTTCATTACACGAAAACAAAAACATAATACAGCGCGGGTGATAGGGCCAGACTGTTAGATCTCAACCCTATTGTCATTCATGTTGCCTGAATCTTGATGACTGGAAGAGGGTGTGCACCAAAGTTCCTTTTCCTATGGAAAAAACGCTGCTTGTGGTGTCACACCCACCAAACGCATGCCCAAAAAGCAGCAGTTTGCAGATGTTCGGGCTGCCTGTTTCTTTAACTATCTGATCTTGAGCAGCCTTAATGTCCCATGTGTGATCTCCATTGAACATGTAGATCTTGCTGTGGAATGGTCTTGTGTGCGCGAGCAGCATCACCAGCAAATCGGTGTCTTGGCCAATCAGAACTGTTGGACACTGAAGTGCACACTCCAACGTTGTTTTGATGATGCTGCAGTCCGCGTCTGCAGTTGCCTCGACCACGCTAATCTCTTTGTCTTGGAGAGCTCCTGCAAGCGCTTGAATAAATCTCCCTTTGTTGCTTTCATTGGACAAGAAGCTCTCTCTAGATTCTCTGACGAGCATGTCTGGCTCAAACACAATGTCACATGAAGTCTGTCGTCCGGATCGTCTCCTCAGGTGGGCTACATCTTTGGTAGAATGACCTTGGCCATACCCATCAAAAACGACGACTGCTCGGCCATAGTGCCTCTGAACGAACTCTACATAACTGCTGATCACCTGGGCATATGTCGAGCTTCCGGTCCATGGAAGTCGATGCAGGAGGGCTCCTCCATCAAGAACATGCTGAAGGTCTTTCTCTGGCAGTACATGGACTGATTCTTGCTTGGTTGCTTTGAAGAGAAACTTTGCTAGTTCCCCCTTTCGAGCTTCTCGAGGTAGACCACTTGTGTCAAACAATGCTGTCGGTGTATTTGTAAGTTCGTATTCAAAGCACTGTGGTAGCTGCTCGGGATTTACCTGTGCCACCTTCACAAGTCGTTGGAAGAGAAGGTTTGGGTCTACTGTGATTTGTTCCCCTTTACTTCTCACAGCTGACTTTGTAGCCATTGTGATGACCTGATCTGCCTTTTTCAGCTTGATGTCTGCAAGGGATGAGCCCAACATCTTGTCAACCATGATTTGGCCCAGTTCTTTGGCATTGTCAGCATTCACAGCTTCATCAGCCTCCCTCCCACTGGCAATGCATCGAAGTTTTGTATCATTGGTAAAGGGGTTTCTCTTCATAAAATAGTCAACAAGTTTCTTTGTGTCACTGTGGTCCCTCTCTAGCCGTGCTGTGCTGCAATCTTTATGACTTTCATCTTGAGTTGAATCAACCCCAGTGACGACCTGCATGACCGAGTTAATATGTGCACTTGCAGGCATGCTCAACAGCCATGTCAGACGTTCTGTTTCCCCCAAGCCAGATCCTCTTGTCAACCCTCCACTTGTCTTCAGACTCTTCATCAGCACTTGCTCTATGAGTAGGTCTGTTGGCAGGCCTGCCCAATACCGATCGGAGCGTCGGATGCTGTGGTGTCCAGCCATAAACATTGCGTACACATGCTTGTTTGTCTCCTTGAGCTCCAGCATCTGCTGCAAGTAAATTCGAGCGCACTTGAGGTAGTTATTATGTCCTGTTGCTGCAAAATATGGCAGCATTTCCTTAACACCCTGGAGGTGCAGAGGAAAGTTGCCTGTTCGTTCCGCTTTGAGAGACATTTTCAAAATGTCGACCATGTGCAGGTACTGCAGCCACAGCTTGCTTGTTCTGGATTTCAGCAGTTCGGCCTTGTGCTTCTGAAGCTGATCAGTAATTCTTTTGATTGCTTCTTTAGCCTCATTCTCTGTTGACACATCACCTTTGAGACTTGCATCAATGAAACTGGCTGCAGTATCGAGATCTTCGTTTCCTGTCGTCGGTTGTGCTTCGATTGAGAGACCCGTGTCTTCATCATGGTCATCGAATGACATGGGCATTGTGGATGTTGAGGCCGCTGGCATTGCACACTCCAAAACCTGGATTGGCCATAATGTTCCTGCAGTCTCTTCTTCATGTGTCTCTTTGAGTACGGATTTTTTGATGAAGGCAGCTTAGCTTTCATCATCTCAACGAGTGTGTTCATTGTCACTTCCTCTGTTTCCTTATCGAGGAACTGTGTGACATATTCAAACGCCTTTCTCTTGTCCTCATGTATTCTGGTACCCGCAAAATGAAGTTTCTTTGTCGCTGGCATTTGGTTTGGTTTCTTTGCCTGAAACGCATGTGGAATTTGCTTGTGGTTTCGAAAGTTTGTGTAGCACACTCGGTGATACACAACATCTTGAGCGACAAGATCTTGTAGATATTCAACCTTGGCCTTCACCTCTCTTGCCCACCTGTCACTGGTTCCTCTCTTGCTGCAAAAATCCAACAACCTTGGCTTGAATTCCAATGTTCTTATTGGTGTCATTTGATAGTGATCATCCTTTGATCTCTTTCTCTTTGGTTCGCTTCCATTGTCACAAAACAAGCACTTTGCTCCCAAACCACTGGTGCCAGAAGCTATGTTAAGTCCAGACAACCTGCGTTTTCGAGGTGATGGTGACTTCTTCAGCTTTCTCATAGCTTTTTTCACATAGTGTTTGTTTGTGAATGTTTGTCTGCAAGCAGCGTGCACGAGATCTCCAGGAATCGTGTGGATGTCTTCTTTCCTCTGCTTACTGACTTTGTTTATGGAATCGCATCCTTTTTGTGTAAGCGTCACGTTTTCCTTTTTTTAAAAACCTTTCCTGCAGATGACACACACTTCGTCTTCGTCTGCCTCGTAAGCAGCAACTTCATTTGGTTCCTGCAACAATTCATATCAAATGGTAATCAAACTGAATCATTCTGAATTATAACACTCAAAACTTGTACAAAGACGACAACATGGGTGGTATTAGTACACCAGTTTGATATTATACCCTTAAAACTGTTAAAAACCGCAAATTAATAACTTCAACGCTTTTGTCAGCATCAGCTTGCCATACAATTTTAAGTTTTGCCAGCGCTGTAGAACTGTGCGCAGGGCAGTGCCACAAAGGCATGTAGTATCATGTGTAAGAGTGCTCTTGCGTCGTTAGCAAGGAATCTGCTGGACACTTTCGAATATTTATTATATTGAAATAATCAACCCACTGAAGAAATGTTGCAAAGTGTCACCTTTCCTGCTCTCTCTCTAATCAAAATACAGAAACACGCCATTGAGAGAAAAAGATGCATGTACTCATAACATTGTCTTGACCTGTAGCCGACAGCGTCTGCTTCTGACCTACTTAGCCATCACTGAAAACCGGCAAGTTTAAAACTCATATACGCTTTTAAATACCTATATTTTTATAATGCAAACTCAGGGGAGCAAAGAAAATGTTTGCTTACCTCAAAAGACTCCGTGGGTTGTAATGATGGAGAATATTCCATCAGATCATCTTCAGAATCGGTCTCCATGACTGTGAGGTCACGCTGACACAGTGTTGAATGGGCGGAGTTACAGCAAGAAAATTCCCGCGTATGACTAGCAAAATGTGCCACTACTGACATGCCGTTTTTGCAATTTTTTAATTCGTTGTATCTCCTAATTGCGATAATTTTTTTTTTTACATAACGGTAAGATTGTTCAACTACCTAAACTCTTTAGATTTGCCTTGTTTTCATTTTGGATACCCTAAAAAACACCTCAAAACAAGTTGGTCTTCGGCTATGGTGCCCTTAGCCTCAATAGAAGATTTCCGAAAATGAGACGTACAGTCACTCCGCCACGGCCCAGGCATGCTACTTCCACCTCCGCCGCATCAGTCAGATCAGAAAATACCTCACTACCGAAGCTGCCACCAAACTCGCTGTCTCTCTCATCTTATCTCGCATCGACTACTGCAACTCTCTCCTTTCCGGCCTTCCTCACTCTACCACTCTCACTCTCCAGCGCGTCCAGAACAATGCTGCCCGCCTCGTCCTCAGAAAGAAAAAATCCGACCACAGCACTCCCCTGCTCAAGCTCCTTCACTGGCTCCCCATCCCCCAACGCATCCAATACAAGATTCTGTCTCTCTGCTACAAATCCCTGAACAACTACGCTCTTACTTATCTCTCCAACTTACTTCACCCCTACACTCCTTCCCGCTCCCTCTGCTCCGCCTCCGTCCCTCTCCCCCTCCTCATCCCCCGCACCAAACTCAGCACTTTCGGCTCCCGCTCCTTCTCCGTCTACGGTCCATCCACCTGGAACACTCTCCCGCTCTCTCTCGTCAGAAACACTCTCTCTCCTCCTTCCAGTCCGCCCTCAAAACTCACCTCTTTCAACAGTTCTAGCACTATATCACCACACTCCCCACCCCAAGCTGACCGTCGTAATGTATTTTCACTATTTGTGGTACGTGAGTCATTGTCTAAAGCGTGCGCATGCGTGCGCGAGTTGTGAGTGCGCGCTTAGAGTTATAATTATTATAAGATAAGCGCATTATAAATACCGTAATTATTATGATTATTATTACGTGCTTCGACACAAACAGTGGATTAAAAGACCGAGAAAAAAAAAAACATGGCATGCGATGGGATGTTTGTCCAGGCTTTTCACTCGTTGTGCCCGAATTAAGAAATACCCACATTTTGGAGTTATCCTCTGAGGACAGCATTACATTTCAGGAGACAGATCGACCATGATAGTTCAAGGGTGGTGGCAGAACAGCTTGGCGCCTATAAGGTTTGTCATCAATGACAGGTTAACCCATTCAGCCCCGACGTCCTACAGCAGAAGATAAATCAACCATGATAATTCAAGGGTAGCGCCAGATTAGCTTGGCGCCGTCAGTCGCCAAGCTAATCTGGCGCTACCCTTGAATTATCATGGTCGATTCATCTCCTGCAACTGGTACATTGGTGGACAGTCGTTAGCTAGGCGACACATCGACAATCTGGGAAATGCGCCCGCGGCGTTAAATGGGTTAAGTGTTCAAAGTTCAAGAGGGCTCCTTCTCATGAAGCCATTTTGAACCAGTTCCGTCCGTTTGCGTTTCTATAAATACCCCCACTGCGCTTTTTTTTTTTTTACCCTGCTGACTCCTGCCATTGTTTAGTCTATCGGTGTCCTGACACACTGTGACGCAAAAACCACTCCGGCTGCAAGAGACTATGGTAGACTGTCATGTGCCCCCGCATAAGCGGGGGCACATGACAGTCCACGCCTCTTGCAGCTCAATGAGTGTCTGTGTCTCTTGACTTAGTTTGACGATAATCTCTCGCCTCTGACGTACTTTTATGAGGATTAGTTCTAGTCGAATTTATGCCTGTAGGTGACTCGCTTAAAGCGACCTGCCCCATAAAATAAAGGGTTAACACTTCGCAATATCGTCTATACAAATGATAGTAGAATGTCTTGGAATACAGGCTGGACAAAAAAGGCTAACTTTAACAGTTTAGTCATAAAAGGAAAGACTGTCTTGCTCGTCTTCTCCTTTTTGCGTAGGAGAGTGACAAGTTCCACCGACTCGCACTATGGGCAGTAGACAACCTCTGTTGCCTGTGTCTACTCACATAGATTGTGAAAAGAAGGACAGAAAAGTATTAGCTGAGGCAAGAGAACATTGAGAACCCGTTGTACCGGCGAATGCTAGCGATCACTAAGCCCGTCGTGGGCCATATCGCTTTAAAGCCCGTCGGTGGCTTTTGCACCTACGGTCTGACTGAGCCATGATGTCCAAACGCAACGGCTCTAGATGTACTGAATCCATGAGGATCTCTGCGTCTTGCTGGACTCCATTTAAGTCGGTGCTGCTCGGACGGCGGGGACAGAGAGGAGATCTTGGTGACTGGGCAGTCCGTCTACTGACGTGCTTTTGACGTCGCTTCGCGACCATTGAAGTTGATGCCTGAGAGTGCTCATACGTGATAAAGTGTGAATGGAGAGCACTCGGCGGAAGACTCACAGTGTTTTAGGGTCCCATCTTGACAGCACGATAATAATAATAATAATAATAATAATAATTATAATTATTATTATTATATTTATAAAGCGCAAACTCCCTGCAGTGCAGGCTCTAAGCGCTGTACAATGCAAACCAAAGTTAAAAACTAAACACAAAATCAATAGACAGCAGCAACACAAAATACAAATATTAAAATACAAATTTCAAAATTAACAGCACATAAACACACACCAAAGCACAACCAACCATCGCAACAAGGACTGGCACAGGGTCATCATGATGTTATTGTGAAACAGAAAAGAGACTGGAATTTGGTAAGACAGAGTAGTGAGTTTTCTTCTTAAATCAGAATCAGATGTGAAGACAGCAGGTTCAGATCTTTTATATATAATAAGGAAAGACGGTAGGTTGCGCCCCTTTACAGTAAGAAATACAGGTGCCGTAAGGCTGGATGGCCCCGATCAACGCGTCATGCGCCCACGTAGCAGTCGTTCTGTCCTTTGCTCCTGTCCACCGGCAGTCGCAGTGGAGATTGTTTTAATGATTTTTTTCCCCCCGAACCGAAGCATATTCCTCAGGACGTGGCACCCAGTGGTGGCCTACCAGCACCAAGTTAAACCCTCTGATATGAATGCTAAAGAAAAACAACTTTATTTCGTCATTTCCTGGGTGTCCTGTTTTTGCTATCACGAACTTTTGAAATGAAATGCAGAAATGCACGATAAGGCCGCACGTACCTCCTGACTTTGAGTATGAAACTTTATTAAATCAGGCACACGTATCGCATGCACGTCCTTTGTGACGCAAACGCCGTCTGCGAGACCCTTAGATCCTCACGAGCACCCGGCAGATGCCAGGACCGCAGACAGTCAGAAAATATTTGCAAGAGACGTGAATCGTCACAAGCCCCGCACATGTATGCGTGTGGATCGCGTTCTCATCAGATGGAGAAGTCAGTGTATCGGCCTTATGAGTCGTTGCAAGGGGCATAGATCCTCATGAGCCCCCGCGGATGCGGGGGCTCATGAGGATCTATGCCCCTTGCAGAGGGCCACAATTTCTGTTGAAATTTTCTACGTGGGAAGCGCGCATATCATATGCACGTTTATCATCGAAGAATCGCTACTCGGCGCCTTTTGCGACTGAAGGTCAGACTTGTGCGAGAAGCCATGCATCCTCTCAACCGATTTCACGTGCACGTACACCGTAGTTTACTGGGCCCCCAGCGTGCAATGGAATGTCATCTTTTTTTTTCTAGAAGGGAAGCTGGAAGCTTGATATTGTCGCCGTGGCTCGTTTAGGGCAAGCGACGCGTGAAGGGCTTAATCTGCCTAACACGTTTTTTTTACCTTTCAGCAGTCGGGCTCACCTTTCACTAAAACCTCTCTCTCTCTCTCTCTCTCTCTCTCTCTCTCTCTCTCTCTCTCTCTCTCTCTCTCTCTCTCTCTTATATTTTTACCATTTAATTAATTATTTTTAAACCATGTTATTTATTGTAAATGCCCGATGCACATAACATGCAAACACTGATTTTAGTTTACACATTTATTTCCCTTGTAAATGTATTATTACTTTGTACTTTTCCCCACCCGGGTCTGCCCTGGAGACTTGGATGGGGTTAACTACTTTTCTTCTTCTTTTTTTTCCTCTTCCAGGCAGTGTGCATGTGTGTGTGTGTGTGTGTGTGTGTGTGTGTGTGTGTGTGTGTGTGTGTGTGTGTCTGTCTGAGTGCTTGTGTGCGTGCGTATGTGCGTGCGTGTGATGTTTGTGCGTATGTGCGTACGTGTGATGTTTGTGTGTATGTTTGTGTGTGTGTGTGTGTGTGTGTGTGTGTGTGTGTGTGTGTGTGTGTGTGTGTGTGCAAGGACATGATTGAAAACAGGTCTATGCACCTAATCATTTATCCTTGAAAAATAGTTTCATTTCTCTCTCTCTCTCTCTCTCTCTCTCTCTCTCTCTCTCTCTCTCTCTCTCTCTCTCTCTCTCTCTCTCTCTCTCTCTCTCTCTCTCTCTCTGCCATACCTTTTGACAAAATCCAGACCAAAACCTAACTGTTTTAGCAGGTTTACATAGATCATCTTCGAAATTTCCCAAGGCCAGCGGTTAAACCAATGTTGTCGGGACTAATGGAAAATTAAAATAAATTAGGTCCAATGTTTGTTGACCATCTATCCTTCTTAGACGTGTCTTGAAATCATCCGCGTTCAAAAGTAATTTGCAAGAAAACACGATGAAAGCTTTGTTCACACGGACTATACACGTTTTGAAAATTATCTTGACTTTCAGCTCCAGCCACACGGGACCGCCCCAGACGCAGAGTGGCCAGATCCGCCAGATCCAGACAGACCCGCGCAAGGCGTGGGCGCGCGCAGAAGAGAACACGTGAGCTTAAGCGGCGAGGGCGCATGTCCGAACCCCGGAAGCGGAGTCAGATGCGTGTAGACGCGCAGGTGGGTGTCACCAATGATACGTTGGTAATCTGAGAATGTTTGCCCGATATCATAGCCTGAAATGCTTCTCCGGGAGAGGATATCACATCGATAGGCACTAGTAAAAAATAAACAAGGGCTCTCCAGCCGTTTTATTGGCTAATTTCTAAGCCTTTGAATGTCGGTACCCCAATAGTAAAACGTTTTCGGGCCCACGACGGCCGCAGTGGGCCCGCGGATCTTTGCCTACTGGGGTAGCGTTTCTCATCGTGATTTCTGCAGGAAACGCTATACGACACTTTCGCAGCTATTGATGCAGGGCGCTTTGAATGAGTTAACCCCCCTTTGGCATTCAGCTACCGGTACTGAGAACAGCATCTGTTGTTGCAGCATGTGTTGTTGCAGCATGTGTTGTTGCAGCATGCACAAAGGGGCAGATTACAAATTGGAATCAACGGAAACAGTTTAGTGTTCCCCATGATTTCAAAAATGTGGCATTACTTTTGCTGGTCAGTATACATATACACGTAGAATATGTTTAACGACTATTCATTATCTGCGTTTTTGCAAGAACTAAATTTATACTTAACTCATTCTATCCCAACACCGAAATCCTTAAATTTTGCCGTTGTCCTCTGAAGACTGCATTGCAGTGCAGACATAGATCGACCATGATAGTTCAAGGGTGATGCCAGAATAGCTTGGCGCCACTATCATGGTCGATCCTTATCTTGCTGTGGTGTGTCTGGGGTAGAACGAGTTAAAATAAATAATAAACAACAACAAACGCCAATAAATTCTGTCGTCCAAATATATTTATTCACAGTTTTTATTTTACCGCCGTATTTTTCCTGACTATGATCAATAGCTACTGAGTGCTATTAATTGACCTTTACCTCTGTTCTGACGACATCAGGTGGAGGTGCTGGTGGTGGTGGAAAACTCCTTATACCGCCATTTTCTGGCCACCAACCACAACAACCACCAGGCCACCCTCGCCAGGATCCGCCGCTACTACGGCATCGTGTTTGCAATGGTAGGCAACGCTCGGCGTCTGCTTCCTTTCCTTGCCTTTTGTTTGGAGCGAATCATCATTGCAGTTTCGTGGATCTACTGAGTCTAAACCATATTTCGCTATGCACATTTCTTGTAGAATTCCTACCCATTCTTGGCCCCTCTCCCCTTCCCGTTTTGTACTGTCTGCACTGCCTGTAGCTCTTGATATTGGATGTGTGTTGCTAAATGGTCTTAGCTTTATTTAGGCCCCATGTGTTAGGTTTATTTAACGTATTTGACCGGCTGGCGACATACATTCAATGTTCTGTTGTTTTTTTCACAAGCAGTGCAGGCACGTCCTGAGAAAGCCTTGTTGCTGTTGGGACGTTAAGCAATGTACAATCAATCAATAAAACCCTTCCCGTTTTGTAAAGCGCCTAATCACTAGCCCACGACAAGGATTCGAGTCCATGACGCCCCACGTTTTTATCTTAGATAAAGAAACCAACTCAGTGCGCAAAAGCCATCGGGTCGATGTCGGCCCGCGCACGGCCGTGCTAGGGCCAAAGGCGGCCGACGTCGACCTTATGGCCTTTTACACAAGAGAATTCTTACAACTAACCTTTGGGAGGTCGGTAGCGATTTTTGTCGAGGTGATTCCCTGTAGGAATCACCTCGACAAATAGCGCTTTCCACAGCCAAAGGGCTGATAGGCCGAAGTCATTTTTTGTTAATTTGATTGCCGAGCGGCATATCCCTTGATATGTGTCAGTGCTTGACTCCTCTAGACAGATGTCGGCCGAACTGCACGTAAGTTGCAATAGCCAGTACCTGCACGTCATTGTCCCAGCGGCTATTGTCAACCCCACGCAAACATCACGCTGCACTGCGGTTGGACAGGAGGTTGGCAGTTACTGGCTTGGACAAGTTTCTTGCGACTGGTGGCTGACCACGAGTAATTTTTTTTTTTTTTTTTTTTTTGTAGATCCAAATTTAGCTCACCTTTATTTTCGGCCCACTGTGCATTGCTGATATTACTTTTGCATACATATTTGTAACTCACTAACTGACACATTGTGGTTACAGGTTGACCAGCGGTACCAGACGATTGACCATGACAAGCTGTCCATCGCTGTCAGAATCTCCGGGATTCTCATTGCTGAAGTAAGAACACTGACAGTAGAGCAGAATTATGTGAACGGAGCAATGCCTTCAGTAGGCCCTAAAGGCTGATCCAAGCTGATTACATGTCACCGTAAAGAACCCCTCAGTACCGTCCGCGATACACGATGATAGGGATCAACTGTGATAGTTCAAGGGTGGTGCCGGAATAGCTTGGCGCCTAAAAGCGCCAAGCTATCCCGGCACCACCCTTAAACCATCATGGTCAATCTTACACCTGTACTGGACTTCAGAAGACAAATTTTAATATTGGGAATTTCGGGCGTATTGTTCTGAATGTTAGTTTCATTTCACAACTGCTTGTTGTCTAGTTGTAACGATGGAACCTCGGTCGGTCGGTTGGATGCTTCGGAATTTAAACGTCCACGGCACAAGCATGAATATGGTCGGCCGGCCGCCTCAGCGGTGGGATATGGGGGGGGCAGGGCCATTGCTTACGGTGTACTGACGACTTGAACACAGATCAGTTCAGGCGCACTGCGAATGTGCCACCAGGACCTTTTAACGGACATGCCATTATAAAGAGCCCGTCTGTTCCTTATAAATACATACCTCCGACACTACCCCGCTTTCGGAGAGTACAAAAGGCACAAATCCCCGTGAACGTTCTACCCCCCCACCCACCCTCCAACCCCGGTCCCCCGCCTCCCAGCTCCGCCTCACCACGTTGGTCCTTGAGGATCTATGTATCTTGCTGGTGGATGTGTTTCGCTGCACCTGTGCCTCTTGTCTCGCAACCCATTACTTCTAACATACTATCCGGATTTCGCAACCGCCTCCTCGCTCTGTGGGCGTGTTAGTCACCGGCACCACATGTTAGTCAACAAGAATGAAGGCGGCATGTTGTGCTATGCCTGATTCATCATCCTCACCTTTTAACCCTTTGGCTGCCGGTAGCGGTTCAGTTTGTCGCGATGATTCCCCCTGCAACCCTTTGGCTATCGGTAGCGGTTTTTGTCGCGATGATTCAGTCCTGGATGGAAACATCGCGACACACAACCGCTACTGACAGCCAAAGGGTTAACTCATTCAGCCCGGCGAACGTGTTTCCCAAAGTTCGGAGGCACCATCTAACGACTATGCACCTGTTGCAAGGGATGGATCGACCATGATAATTCAAGGGCAGTGCCAGATTAGCTTGGCGCCGACAGGCGCCAAGCTAATCTGGCACTACCCTTGAATTATCATGGTCGACCCATCACCGGGGCTTAAAGGGTTAAGGATATCAACCAGCAGCAGGAGGTATATATAGATTCTCGCGAGTCCGGGAAGATCATGTGCGGTGGCTTCTTACATTTGTAAGAGTCTTTGTCTTTTGCTGGAAAAGTAGGGCTCTCAAAGGACAGGGAATTGAGTGCTAAATTTTGACAGGAAGACCTTGCCTCGGGTCACTGACCGCTTTCTAGCCGCCTCAGTTGCATGAATTCAAGCGTAGTCCTGCGCAGGCGATTACGCAAGGTGCTCAGTCGCAGAGCATCAGGATGTTAACTCATTCTACTGTGCCCAGCATCAATAGCTGCAGAAGACGCTGTCGTATAGCGTTGTCGCAGGCAACGCTATGCGACACTTTCGCAGCTATTGATGCGGGGCCCCGTGAATGAGTTAAACTCGTAGCGGAGCACTTTGCCTAGTGGCTTGCGCAGGTTTTGAGCTCCATTTATGCAACTGACCACTAACGGCACAGGTCCTGACGGCCCCGCCCCGCCCCCGCCCACCACTCCTCCCCCCCCCCCCTCTCTTACCCTCCCCCTGGCCCTGTG
>BTPG01000004.1:143769233-143771733 GCA_036245525.1 Semisulcospira habei | reverse complement strand
TGCACGATGGAGACCCGGGGATCGAGCGGTGCTCGCTGGACGGAAATTACGTCATGGCACCAGTGGCGACCCCTCAGGCGGAGAAACTCAAAAACGCATTCTACTTCTCCCCGTGCTCCATTCAGCAAATGCGCAAACTCCTGAGGTAAGACTCTTTTCCTCACTGGTTCACTGCGCAAACCTTCACCAATATGGCCCCGACGTACTACAGCGGACAGGAGATGAATCGACCATGATAGTTCAAGGGTAGTGCCAGCTTAGCTCTTTTGTACCTTGCGGTTGGAGTGTCTATCTATTTATTTACTTATTTTATTTGATTAAGTGAGTGCGTGCGTGCGCGCGCGTGTGTGTGTGTGTGTGTGTGTGTGTGTGTGAGTGAGTGAGTGAGTGGGTGAGTGTGTGTGCGTGTCTCTGTGTGTGTGTGTGTGTGTGTGAGTGAGTGAGTGGGTGAGTGTGTGTGAGTGTGTGTGTGTGTGTATGTGTGTGTGTGTGAGTGAGTGAGGAAGTGAGTGAGTGAGTGAGTGAGAGAGAGAGAGAGAGAGAGAGAGAGAGAGAGAGCGAGCGAGAGAGAGAGAGAGAGAGAGAGAGAGAGAGAGAGAGAGAGAATGTGTGTGTGTGAGTGAGTGAGTGAGTGAGTGAGTGAGTGAGTGGGTGAGTGTGTGAGTGTATGTGCCTGTGAGTGAGTGAGTGAGTGAGTGCGTGAGTGATTGAGTGGGTGAGTGTGAGAGTGGAGTGTGTGTGTGTGTGTGTGTGTGTGTGTGTGTGTGTGTGTGTGTGTGTGTGTGTGTGTGTCATGAGTGAGTGAGTGAGTGAGTAAGTGCGTGAGTGCGTCATTCATTGATTCATTAATTCATTGATTTCAGAAAGAAGAAAGCGAGCTGTGTGCGTGACGAGCCCAAAGTGTATTACAGCTATGACATGACGCGGCTACCGCCAGGCCAGTTTATCTCCCCTGATCAACACTGCCAGCTGATTTACGGGCAACAATCCACGTTCTGTCAGGTAACTCTGCCAGTGTCAGACCCATCTGTCTACTTGGTTATTGCAGCTGACCAGCAATTTTAAGCAAGAACATTGATTTTTTATTTTACATAAGGGGAAATAATCGCACCGATAAGCAAAAGAAATGCAAGTTTGTCCGATCAATCCAGACCAAAAAGGTGACTGCCAAGCGTGTGAAATGCAAAGAAGTACCCAACGGAGAAAGAAACACGCTTAGAAAAAATGGTACAACACAATTTATTAATATTTCGGGTAAATACCCTTTGTCAAAATAGACAAACAAACAGAGACATTAGCCGCTACTTATCTTCATATGCAGAAGGAATGTGGCAACTCCGAGTTTGTCCGAGCTTTTAGTCCACTGTCAAAATACCTACAATTATTACATTCCTTTGACATCCGAACGAAGACTGTTCGAAGACCAGTATGCATGACAGTTTGGTGATTTAACCAATTACATCCTGAAGCTGATTTAACAAAAAAGAGGTTATTGTGATATACAGGCTATGTTAAAGATTAAGAGACAGATCAACCATGCTAGTTCAAGGGTGGTGCCAGAATAGCTTGCCGCCTCAGGCGGCAAGCTATTCTGGCACCACCCTTGAACTATGACAGTCAAATTTATTTCAAGGAATGGGTGTGTCAGAATAAAAGGTAAAACGGAGGAGAGCCAACGTTTGATTATTATTGAATATTTACTGTAACGCTGACTGCTTTTCCTCGATTGTGGAAAATCCACAAGATGGGATGAACCATAACCCATAAAGTCCCTTCTATATGAGAGGTGTCCTCGCTGTCAATGGTCTCTACCTTTTGTCTTTGAAGTGATTCTGATGTTGAATTATCTCCTATTGAAAAAGTCTCTCAGATCTGCCAATGCGTCAGTGAGTTCTATAAGAGGCGCAGGATATACGCGTCATTGATTTGTCATGACGTAAGTTTTAGTTTTTACGACATGAGTTTTATACTTTACGTGATATGAGTTTCACTTTCGCTTCATAGGCTTGAGAAAATTGTGACAAAACTAGAACTTCACTGTACAATTTCAGTCTTGTTATAATTTGTGTGAAAGCAGGTTGACTTTACCTAGCTACATGATATACTAAGTACACGGGTCACCTGCATGCTCTTCTGAAGGCACGTCGATGTGTGTGTGCATGCGTGCGCGCGCGCTCCAAACCATCTCCAAGAGGCATACATCCTTATGCGCCTGGAGATGCGCGCATGTTTGCCTGTGTGTGTGTGTGTGTGTGTGAAAGAGAGAGAGAGAGAGAGAGAGAGAGAGAGAGAGAGAGAGAGAGAGAGAGAGAGAGAGAGAGAGAGGGAGAGAGGGAGGGAGGGAGGGAGGAGAGAGAGAGAGAGAGAGAGAGAGAGAGAGAGAGGGAGAGAGAGGGAGGGAGGTTGGAGGGAGGGAGGGAGAGGGAGAGAGAGAGAGAGAGCGATAGAGAGAGAGAGAGAGAGAGAGAGAGAGAGAGAGAGAGAGAGAGAGAGGAGGGAG
>BTPG01000004.1:143730504-143768798 GCA_036245525.1 Semisulcospira habei | reverse complement strand
GAGGGGGAGAGAGGGAGGGAGGGAGAGGGAGAGTAAGAGAGAGAGAGAGAGAGAAAGAGAGAGGGAGGGAGGGAGAGAGAGAGAGAGAGAGAGAGAGGGAGGGAGGGAGGGAGAGAGAGAGAGAGAGAGGGTGAGGGAAGGATGGAGGGGAAGGGAGGGAGGGGGAGGGAGGGAGGGAGACTGAGAGAGAGAGAGAGAGAGAGAGAGAGAGAGAGAGAGAGAGAGAGAGAGAGAGAGAGAGAGAGAGAGAGAGAGAGAGAGAGAGAAAAAAAAAAAAACGAACGAACGAAAGACGAACGAAACTGTATTTTCCAAGGATTGAGATATTAGGCGCGCAGGCCTTTCTTACAATCTGTTCTTGCTAATCTACTTAAAAAAGGAATACCAACCAAACAACGAAAACTAACTAATAATAAACGTCACACACACGCATACACACACGCACACACATACGCATATACATGTACTCGTGCACATGCGCACTTTTGCACATACGTGCGCACATAATTATCTAACATATAAGTAAGTATGATATTTTGTGTACTATCAAAAACAAGTTAGAAAACAGAACAAGCAATTTGGAGGTAAGATGGAATGAAAAAAAATTAGCAAAAATTTAAAAACATGAAGCGTATTATGTCGAGAAACAAAGAAGAAGAAAGGATCAGCATAACGTTGTCTTAGAAAGGTAATCATGTACTCTACTTTTAAACGGAGAGAGGGACGTGGTTTGTTGAATAGTGGGAGGAAGCGAATTCCATAAAAGAGCACCTGAATAAGACAGGCTAGATTTGAACAGGTCTATACGGGGCCTTTTTAATAGAGAGACTGTTCCTGCAGGTGCTGTTTTTTTTTTCAGTTGGCGAAAAAAGCCTAGATAAGTAAGGTGGAGCTTTCCCGTTAAGAATTTTGTGCATCAGTACACATTTGTTTAGTGCGATGTGCTTAACCAGAGGAAGAAGTCCGATGGCCTGCGGCTTGGCATCAGTGGATAAAGACGGATCAGGGAGGATAAGCTTAGCAGCGCGCTTGTATGAGTTTATCTTCTTGAAGTGATTTTCACTGCAGCCATCCCATATTGTTGAGGCATAATAAATGTGTGGTTTAATGTAGGCATTACAAAATAGTTTGCGCGTCTTAAGGTCAATTATCGCTTTAAGTTTGGAAAGCAGAAACAACTTTTTGGACAAATGTTTTCTCATATAATATAGGTGGTTATGCCAGCTTAGATCATCATCTATTATTACTCCAAACAGGCGGTGTTGACTGACCTGATCAACTGGGATGGAGTCCAAAGAAAGTTTGAGTGATGGAGGTTTGAGCTGATGTTTCTGGCGGGTTGTGATAAGCATGCTTTTTGTTTTTGTGGGATTTACAAGCATGCGACTTTCATTACACCACCGAGCGACTTCATGCAGACTCTCTTGAAGACTATTTACAATTTCAGGCACAGTTTTACCAGCGGAATGTAATGTTGAGAAGGGTTCAGTCCCTGATATCTTCAAGTCCGCCATCGTCCGTCCTCTCCTCAAAAAACACAACCTCGACCCAAACGAACTAAAAAAAACTATCGCCCATTCTCCAATCTCTCTTTCCTGTCCAAGCTTCTTGAGAAGGTTGTTCTCAACCAGCTCAACCTCCACCTTGCCGACAACAACCTCCTCAGTCCATTCCAGTCTGCCTATCGCAAACACCACAGCACTGAAACAGCCCTTCTACACATCTTAAACGACCTGCTTCTCTCCACCGACTCAGGCAACATCTCCCTTCTTACGCTACTCGACCTTTCTGCCGCCTTCGACACCATAGACCACTCTATCCTCCTCTACCGCCTTCGTCACTCCTTTGGCATCACTGACTCTGCTCACTCCTGGTTTCTCTCATACCTCTCCGACAGACAGCAGTCCGTCACCATTGACGGCGTCTCCTCCAACCCAGTCACGCTCTCCTGCGGAGTACCACAGGGGTCCGTCCTGGGCCCGGTCCTTTTCACACTCTACACCTCCCCCCTGTCCAACATCATACAGTCTCACCACATACGCCACCACCTCTACGCTGACGACTCACAACTACTAGACAAAGACAAACTCGACAACACTCAGTCACTACTGACTCGCACGGCTGACTGCTATGAAGACGTGAAAAACTGGATGACAGCAAACAAGCTTAAACTGAACGACGACAAAACGGAAGCCATGTTGGTAAGCACTCGCCAGAAACTTTCCCAGCTCCCTCCCTCTCTCCACCTTCAACTCGACAGCACCCCCATCTCCCTCAGTGACTCGGCCAAAAACCTTGGCGTTATTCTTGATTCCTCTCTTACCATGACCAGCTTCGTCTCCGCCACTGCCCAGGCATGCTACTTTCACCTCCGCCGCATCAGTCAGATCAGAAAATACCTCACCACCGAAGCTGCCACCAAACTTGCTGTCTCTCTCATTCTATCTCGCATTGACTACTGCAACTCTCTCCTTTCCGGCCTCCCTCACTCTACCACTTCCACTCTCCAGCGCATCCAGAACAATGCTGCCCGGCTCGTCCTCAGAAAGAAAAAATCCGACCACATCACACCCCTGCTCAAACTTCTTCACTGGCTTCCCATCCCACAGCGTATCCAATACAAGATTCTGTCTCTCTGCTACAAATCCCTGAACAACTGCGCTCCTGCCTATCTTTCCAACTTACTTCACCCCTACACTCCTTCCCGCTCTCTCCGCTCCGCCTCCGACCCTCTCCGTCTCCACATCCCCCGCACCAAACTCAGCATTTTCGGCCCCCGCGCCTTCTCAGTTTATGGTCCATCCATCTGGAACACTCTCCCACTTTCTCTCCGTCAGAAAGACTCTCTCTCCTCCTTTCAGTCCGCCCTCAAAACTCACCTCTTTCAACAGTTCTAGCACTATATCACCACACTCCCCACAAAAGATGACTGTCGCAATATATTTCACCATTTGTTGTACGTGAGTCGTCTAAAGCGTGCGCATGCGTGCGCGAGTTGTGAGTGCGCGCTTAGAGTTATAATTATTATAAGATAAGCGCATTATAAATACCGTAATTATTATTATTATTTGAGTCGTCGGCAAACATGTCACACTCAGCCTCAGTACACGTTACATGTAACGGTAGATCGTTAACGAAGGTACAAAACAGTAGTGGGCCTAAAATAGACCCCTGGGGCACTCCATACTCCACAAATTGTTCAGAAGAACATTGTCCATTGACGTAGACTGTTTGTGTTCTTTTTGTAAGATAGGAGTTCAGAAACGAAAGAGCTGAGGGGCTCTTTTTGTTTAAGTAGGTGGCAAGCTTTTTCAATAAGATGGTATGATCGATAAGATCAAACGCTTTTCTTAGATCCAAGAAGACAGCACCAGCCACTTTATTATCATTTATGCTGTTGACCCATGAATTCACTATTCGTGCGAGTGCAGTGTGGCATGAATGCTTGGGACGAAAACCTGACTGGTAATGATAACATAGGGACCTTTTCTCAAGAAATTCCAGAAGATGTTTGTGAACATGCTTTTCCAGAGGCTTCGAGAGAACTGATAGAAGGGAAATGGGGCGAAAGTTATTAATTTCAGAAAAATCGTTTGCTTTAGGAACAGGCACTACTTTTGATTTTTTGAAAGCTACTGGGAAGACACTTTTTTGTATACATAGGATATAAATGTATGTAAGAGGTTCCACTATGTATGGTTGCGATAGATCAAGGATATATCCATTGATACCATCACTACCCAAAGACGTTCTCTTTTTTTAGGATGGAAATGTATTTGCTTACCTCGTGTACAGCAATATCAGGGATGACGAAAATATCATCTGAGGACAATCTTTGCTTACAGAACTTTGTTAGCTTCTCTGGTGTGGAATATATCGACTGATTGCGATTGCGAGAACTGAGTAAGTCTTTGGGGGCTGATAGAAAGTGGAGAGGTTTTCTGGAATGGTTTTGCACTGTTTACGCTTGTTGTTGGTAAGCGTATTAAGTGTTGTTCAGATAGAGGAAGGGTTTCTGTCTTCTTCGACTGTTTTGGTTACAAACGATCTCTGCGCCTCTCTAATTAAGTACTTAACTTTATTTCGCAATCTTTTAAATTAATGAAAGTTCTTTTCTTTCTTAGCCTTATTTCTATCATCCATTGCTTATTTGATTTCGTCGGTTATCCATGAGGGAGGCTGGCGGGATCGGACTCGCTTTCTTCTTACTGGCGCATGTTTGTTTAGCACCCCTAGGAACAGATCAAGTAAGAGAGAGACAGCCTTATCTGGGTTGGTACAATTGTACACATCATGAAATGGTGTAAGGCTAAGATCGTGTAGAAAAGCATCTTTGTTTAGGTTTTTTAAAAGACCTATAGGTAATGTATACATGCTGATCCCTCGTTTGTTTGGGCATCTTGCACGACCATGTACAGGTGATGGGAAAATGATCACTGACAGCTAGTGGGGGGACGCTGGGTCTCTAGTACTGACTTACAGTTGTTGGTATAAATGTGATCAATGAGTGTAGCGGATGATTGGGTTATTCTAGTAGGAGCTTGGACTAGTTGCTTCAACCCAAAAAGAGTTGTTGTCGATTGCCACGTGGGATTTGTTTTCAGTAAGTCATTGTTAAAATCACCTAACAGCAGTACATCTTTGTCAGTGTCATTCACTTTATCCATCATCTGCACAAAGTCATCATACCACTCGACAGTGGACGATGGATTTCTATATACATAACCCATTATAATTGGCGATGAGTTATTAATTTTTACTTCTAGCCATACACACTCAATCTCAGTTGACTCCAGATCATTACAATATATGCAATCGAGTTATGGACATAAACAGCAATCCCTGTATGTTTGAGGGTGTTTGGCTCACGACGAATTAAGGAAAAGTTTGGAATGCACAGATTTTCGTCGCTAATTCTTGAGTCCAGACGTAATTCCGTTAGCACAAAGAGATGGAAGTGTGAAGGCTGGTTTAAAAATATTGAAATGTCAGGAACCTTATTGTAAAGGTGAAATACATTAACGTGCCGAACCTTCAGCCCGTGGGCATGCATGTAATTGATTGATGGTGTACACATTTTGATGACGAAAATGTAAATATAAAGTTTTCAATATCCGAAACCCAGTGAAACAGTCCAGTCGCTGAAAGGAGTGATCTTGTGCGAAAATATGGAATAAACCAAATCCACTTATAATCACCACGACTGTCAAAAATAACTTGCATGATAGTTTGTAGAACTGTCTACTCGCATTCAGCACAACATGTTTGGCTATGCTCTATAATCACTAATCTTTACATTTAGTCCGGCTTACAAAAATGGTGTGAATGCCGGCCAGACACAAGTCAAACGCGCAACTGTACTGTACACAGGTCAGCCACAGTACAAATAGTCCAACGATTTCCCTAAACTGTCAGACTGCAACACATGTTGCTGTGATACGGCAGCATCGCATATAAACCAAAAGCATCGCAAATGTTAATGTCAAATCTATGAGGTGAAACTAAAACAACAGCACAGTAAACCGTTTCGTATAGAAATGTCACCGTTTGATCAAAGAATTGTCAGATCAGTGCTCGACACACTGAAACAGATTGAACTGACGAGAACTGGAATTTAAAAAATACTAATAACGCTTAGGGTTCACACACCTGTGTTCATAATTATGCACCACGCATTGCTACAAGTCGGACGGATGAAGGGCTAAAAATGAAGTCATATGATTGTTTATTTTCTTTTCAGAATTATACTGATGTTCACTAAGTTCATGAAAAACATGAAGTAAAATTAGTTCAAGTTGAGCCTACACCAAAAAAAAAAAAAAAAAAAAAAAAAAAAAAAGAAAGAAAAAAAAGAGAGAGAACTATTTTAACAGTCGTCAAGTAGGATGGGGTCCGGTAAAACCAACTCATTTAGGCCTGGAGGCGTGTTAGCTGAACATCCGATTTACGCTGGAGAGAGATGGACAACGATAGCACAAGTGCAGTAACAGATCAGATTAGCGCCTCAACGACGCAAAGGTAATCCGGCACTATCCCGGAACTATCATCGTCCAACGTTTCCCGATCAGGCATGAAGGAGTTAATCTAACCGAAACACTGAGGTATGTTTTATAAGTTTTTATGTCGCTACATCACTTCAAGATGACGCGCACAGTTGTTGGGAATGTTTTCAGACAGACAAAATGGCGCATTACTGTCTGCTGGGAGTGGGTGGGGCTAAATAGTTGTTCCAAGAGCAAACCTTGTTGGCTTAGGTGTGACAGCAAATATGAAACAGTATAAATGTAGACACCAATCGTCCATGTATCCGCTCTTCAGCCGTCGTGTGTGTATATGCGTGCGTTTGTATAATGCAAATTCTTAGGGACTATAACATTCACAGACTCGACACATCTGTAGTTTACAAGAACAACTTTACCTACATATTTCACCTGCAGAAAAGATCAAAGTCATGATAGGTCGATGTGTTTGTAAATATTAGTCATTTATCGCACACAATTGTTTTACAAGTTAACTCATTTTTGGGCACTAAAGTTTGAAAGTACCTAAGTATGCATTTTATACCACGAATACTATTGCGAATGACTTCTCTTTAAAGTAGAGGGCAGTTAAAAAAAAAAGAACGTGCAGGAATTCAGTACTGAGACCCTTTCGTGGGAACTCTTCCTGTCGGCGGTGTCACAGTTGCTGAGAATGTGAAGAGAGCGAGGACCTACAAATGCACCACGTTGACTATCAAACGAGGGGTGCGTGGTGCTGTTGTTAGTGCGAGTGGTGGGTCGAGAGAAGGGGGAGAGAGGTCTGGAGACCTTTTCACCAATGGCCCAAAAATCACACAATGGACCGTTTACAATTTCCAAGAGTAAGAGGCGCGGGAGGGTGTGTGTGTGGGGGGGGGGAGGGGGGGGGAGGAGGGGGGGGAGGGGGGGGGAGAAGGTGTCCAAACTTCCCAAAATGGTAAAATTACACATTAACAAATTTCCTGGGAGCCGTGCACCTTGGAACACCCCTCTCCCCCTGAATTTTGCTTCTGAATATGTACATAAACCTGCGTCGATAATGCTAGCTTTATCAAAGTTTTACTTCTGACGTGGAAAAACTAACTACGGTAGCTTTTATTCCCCCATTATAGAACATTTTCAACACACTTGCTGATATGCCTGCCCTTTGACCTTTGGAAGGAGCCAATAAAATTAATATGCATAGACAGTGTAATCCTACCAAAACATTTCTACTGGGGGTCTTACTGCAAAGTTCACATACGAACTACCTGTAATAGCAAAAAAGCCTTCTTACTTCCCGTGACCTTTGACCTTTACGAGAGGTTAACTTAGTAGAGCTGCAAACAAAAGTTGCATCATCAGTTTTTTCTTTGGCAAGTTTTAAAATAAGATTATAACTAGTTTCTTTACAAAATCTTCTATTATTGACTTTTGTAACCTTGACTTTTCATGGAGGTCAACGCAAATGACAATTAAAGCTATAGACAAATAGGATAACTGTGTCAAATTAAAAGTTTGTGGTTCTGATGGTCTCTCAGAAATTCAAAATGATAAAATCTGTCACAATTGGATATACACAGGATGATGGATGGATGAACCAAAAGTGGATCAGTGGCGGATGACTCATTATATTTAACTCATATTAACTCATTCTACCCCAGACGCACCAAAGCAAGATATGGATCGGCCATGATAGTTCAAGGGTGATGCCAGAATAGCTTGGCGCCTATGGGCGCCAAGCTATTCTGGCATCACCCTTGAACTATCATGGTCGATCCGTGTCCTGCACTGCAAAGCAGTCTTCACTGGACAACGGCAAAATTGGGGGATTTCGTTGTTGGGGTAGAATGAGTTAAATGAGAATATAATGCGTGCTAACCATCTCTCATGCCTTCATTTTCCTACAAAATGTAAGTAAAACTTGTAAAAAGGACATATTAGGCAAATGGTGCCTAATATGAAACAATGTGTCACTTTTTTTAAAACTGGAACTGCTTCTGCGTCAATTCGAGTTTTGAACTTTGGCTTTGTCCTAAGGTGCATCAAAATAATCTCTATCAAACCTGGTGTCGGATTGATCCTACCCTTCTTTGGACGGTCGCGCGAGACGTTTTTTGCTTAAGTGTTTCATACATGGGTCTCCTCCTCTAATTTCGCCCCACCGCGACCCGTCCTAAAAAGTCCCTTCTATAAATAGAAGGGCCTTAAAAAGAAACAAAAAGAAGAAAAATAACACAACAACGCGCTGTTTGTTGATGGTACGTTGCTGTATTGTAAGCAGGCCTTCTTGAGCAAGGGAGGGGGGGGGGTATGTTGTTTGTATTATATCGTGACTTTGATTTAACTCTGTGTTTGTAGGAGCCTGAACCGCTGACGGTATTGTGTGGACAGCTGTGGTGTCGGGACCCGCAGCTAGCCAACGCTTGTCGAACAAACTCCTACCTCACTGCTCTCCCAGGGACCAAGTGTGGCAATGAGAAGGTACAAGCAATTATAAAACAACCTTTGTTTTCATCCCTACGTTACACGACCAATCCCTTTAGGGCAAACCGTACCATGTGACCGAGCTACAAAAACCCATGTACCGACTAATGGCGGACTTTTGGTAGCCCTCTTTCTGACGCGTCTTGGATGCCAGTGTTGTTCCATAAAAGATCACCAAAACGTTTTAAAGTACCAAGTTACTTAGTGTTGTTCAAAACAACAGGAACACAACTGGAGACGGCAACGTCATGAAATATTTTAAATTACGTCATAAGTCTATTATGTATAAATGTATTTTCCTTTGACGTCAGTCATGTCTGGCGTGATCCAGCTCGGAAGATTTCTTCTTGATTTCTTTTATGAAAATAGTGGAGGAATGAAAACAAATACAATATTGCCGGTAACAGGGGCTTGCTAAACGGACCCTTGTAAGCCTTCGGAAGGTCAAAGGAGTCAATGTACCCCTCAGGCCTTCGGTCTTCGGGGTACAATGGTTCCTTTGACCTCCCTCAGGCCTACAAGGGTCCGTGTAGCAAACCCCTGCTACCAAAACCTTGTAATATAAACAACCTATGTCCATGTTTTCAAATGTAAATCACGTGGCGGTCGGGCCTTCTCCCGTGTTGGCCCCGCCACTTGGAACAGCCTCGAGTCCCCGCCCCTGTCCGAAACTTTCCTCTCATCCTTCAAATCACTTCTCAAAACCCACCTCCACAACGCTCCCTTTACTAGTCCATTTCAGTCCCCAGCCATGCTCAATTCATCACCTCTGTCACGTACGTTTGTGTGTGTGCGTGTGTTGTGTGTGTGCGGGTGTATGTGTATGTGTATGTGTGTGAGCGTGTGGGAGTGTGTGTGGGTGTGACAGTGTGTGTGTGTGTGTGTGTGTGTGTGTGTGTGTGTGTGTGTGTGTGTGTGTGTGTGTGTGTGTGTGTGTTAGCCGTTAGTTTTGTTCATTGTATCAGCGCTTAGAGCTACTTTTAGAATAAGCGCTTAACAAATCTCCTTTATTATTATTATTATTATTTAACCTCTTGAGTTAGTTATTTGGGATTAACGCCGAGCAGGCATTAGCCTCTTGAAGATGCACATCATATGCCTTATGAACGAATTACCGCTTAACCCACCACAGCAACTGGTAAATAGTCGTTAGGCAACACAGCCAAAATTTGAGAAATGGGGCCTTGGGGCTAAAAGGGTTAACTATATCTTATAATCGCGTATGTAAATGGGAGTGGCTAGAGGCAAAGAGCCTCTGAGCCCCCGCAGATGCGGGGGCTCAGAGGTTCTTTGCCTCTTGCAGTTGTATGGATGCTTTCGATTGTCAAAATGCAAACGCCCCTAACGCGTCGCGCAGGGAGATGGGTTCACCATGACAGGTCAAAGGGTATAGGGACAGATTAGACGGCTCGGCGCCTTGCAGGTCTGGTCAGGTTTGTCTGGAAAAGATTACAGTAAAGCCTATTGTGAGCAATCAATCATCATATTCAGATTTAGCCGCTCGGCGCCTTGCACGTCTCGTCAGGTTTGTCTGGAAAAGATTACAGTAAAGCCTATTGTGAGCAATCAATCATCATATTCAGATTTAGCCGCTCGGCGCCTTGCACGTCTCGTCAGGTTTGTCTGGAAATGATTACAGTAAAGCCTATTGTGAGCAATTATTTTATTTTTGCACGAAAAATGTGGTCTTTAAAGACAGGTGCACTGTCAAGAGAAGTTATGGCGGGCAAAACGTGTCACCTGTCATTAACGACCATCATTTAGGTGGCTACAGCCACAGTCACAGCTTACTTACTTACTTACGCCTGTCACCCCTACCCGGGTATAGGCCGTCGACGAGAGACCTCCAGCAACTCCTGTCCTGTGCTTCTCCTTCGATTCTACTCCAGGTGGTTTCCAGTCTCTTGATGTCTGCTTGGAGGTCTCGACGCCAGGAGTTTCTCGGCCTACCTCTTTTCCTCTTTCCCTGGGGGTTCCATGACAATGCCTGTCTAGTGATACTGGAAGCTGGCTTTCTCAGACTGTGACCGATCCATCCCCATCTTCTTCGCCCAATTTCATTCTCTGCTGTTATCTGCTCTGTTCTCTCCCATAGTCTGACGTTGCTGATCTTCTCTGGCCAGTGGATTTTCAAAATTCTTCTAAGGCAACTGTTCATGAAGGTCTGTACTCTGTTGACTGTGGTTTTTGTCAATCTCCAAGTCTCTGCTCCATATAGGAGAACTGCTTTTACATTGGAGTTGAAAATCCGGACTTTGGTGTGTTGTGACAGCTCTCTGGAACTCCACACTTTTTTCAACTGGAGAAAGGCTGCTCTGGCTTTACCGATTCGTGCTCTGACATCTGCATCAGTGCCGCCTTTTTTGTCTATGATGCTCCCCACAGTCACAGCTATAGCCGCCTAAATGATGGTCTTTGATGACAGGCTATCTAACACAACGGTGATCTCTCAAAACAGGTTCCGTTGTTGCACCATCTGCTTTACTCGCATGTTTCAGACCTGCCACCTGGGCGAGTGCCTCTCCGACGTCGAAATTCGGCAATCCAGACATCAAGACATTCCATCATCATCATCATCACCTCATGGCTCTTCTCCCGCCTCCTCCGATGCCCGCGGGGTGGTGGCCGGCAGCCCACAGTCACAGCTAGCAGACGGAGAGGCCGGACTCGACAACACGATCCCCACCCTACCACGCTCTGTGATCCGAGGTAGGGTGGGCCGGGGTAGACGGCGGGGCCAGAGGACAAAGACGGGTGGACAGAGGAACAAGGACAGGTCCAGGAGGAAGGGTGAGTGTCCAGCTTGCAAGGCACGGATGAAATCTGCATCATCACTTAACTAATTCGAGACGTGCCGCCTTCGGATACGCGGCATAAGCCGCGTATCCTGAGGCGGAACGTCTCGAATGAGTAAGTTTGCCAGAGGACCCAGATTCGGTGTTATTGTTTTATCCGAAGTTACTATGCCCATAACACACCGAGTATATCGAAAGCCGGATAAAACAACGCTTTTCAGAGGTCCCGAGGGACCTCTGAAAAAGCGTTGTTTTATCCGGCTTTTTTCTTAAAACGACATATATAACAAAAGCTTGTTTTCAGTGTGTGGACCTCTGAAAAAGTGTCGTTATACAGGACGCCGCATATAACAACGTCGGGTGTATCTACCCTTTTTCAGAGGTCCTTCGGGACGCCTGACAAAGCGTTGTTATGCCGGACTTTTGTTATATCCGATGTTTGTACACGCGAGGCCTGCTGTAGATGTTTTTACACGCGAGGCCTGATGTAGATGTTTTTACACGCGAGGCCTGCTGTAGATGTTTTTACACGCGAGGTCTGCTGTAGATGTTTTTACACGCGAGGCCTGCTGTAGATGTTTTTACACGCGAGGCTTGCTGTAGATGTTTTTACACGCGAGGCGTGCTGTAGATGTTTTTACACGCGAGGCCTGCTGTAGATGTTTTTACACGCGAGGCCTGCTGTAGATGTTTTTACACGTGAGGCCTGCTGTAGATGTTTTTACACGCGAGGCCTGATCGCGAGGCCTGCTGTAGATGTTTTTACACGCGAGGCTTGCTGTAGATGCTGTATCTTTAGTTACGTGGCTACAAGACGGCTAAGTGAGCAGGACTTAGAAATTACCAGTCAAGGATGATGTGCCGTATGATTATGTGGTAGTCTCTTGTTTTCTACCTTAGGGCTGTACGCCGTAAGGTCGAAAACCACAAACCAGCACACAAATATGTATGGTTTGTAAAATTGTGCACAACCCCCCGCACCCCCCCCAAAAAAAAAAAAAAAAAATAAAATAAATAAATAAAATAAAATTGTAAATAAATAAATAATAAATAATAAAATAACAAACAAATAAATAAATAAAGAAAGAAAAAAAGAAATAATAATAAAAAAAACAATAATAATAAAAAAATTAAATTACAAAATAAATTAAGTAATTAAAAATAAAATCACTGCACATTGAAGACAACATCACATGGCCGATGTTTACTGTGTTCAGGTCGCTGCAAAGTCAACCAGCCCGACGAAAACGTGGAATATTGCAGGGGGCTTGTCACCATCAACCCGGGGGCGTGCAAGCGGCGAGATATCAAGAACTATTGCTGTCGCACGTGCTCTTTTGACCGGTGAACACATTATCACGCCACAGCGTACATCAGTAAGAGTCAGTGAGCATATTTCACCACGCGTCAACCTACGTCATCGTACGATATCGTACGCCAACCTTTGTCATAGCTGATAACCTTCGTTAGCAGACACCAGACGACAGTGACATTCAAGAAATAAAGTGCAGGGAACATTTCCAAACCTGTAAGTTTGAATGAAAAACGTGGACACTCCGTTCTTATTGGATGCTGATCAATAGTGCCCCACCTGCGGTCATTTGGCAAAAGACAAGTATGTCCATTTTCCCATTGTTATGCAAGAGAAATATCGCTTTCCTCAAAAACAGACATACCGCCTTTTGCCAAATGACGGCACACTTGCTGTGCCCATGTGCCAAGATGACGAAGAGATAATATACTGACGAGCAAAAGAAATGCAACATTATTCCATTATTGGAATAATGTCGCATTGCCTTTTCTCTTTTGCTCGTCAGTATAGTTTATGGTTTCACAGATGGACTCGATGAATTGTGTAGTCAGACCTGAAAGAAGCAGACCGATTTTTGAGACTGTGGAATATTGACCACAATGTACAGACGATTATGTACTTCACGGACAAAGGACCACCGTGCGAGAAGTACCCGGCTTTGGCCCGTGGGCCTTTTGCTTGCAGAATTTTTCACAGTGATCCGGC
This sequence comes from Semisulcospira habei, assembly GCA_036245525.1. Taxonomy (NCBI): domain Eukaryota; kingdom Metazoa; phylum Mollusca; class Gastropoda; family Semisulcospiridae; genus Semisulcospira; species Semisulcospira habei. Next base: position 143,755,500 of record BTPG01000004.1, on the reverse strand, counting down.
AATCCGAGAAGACTTTCCAATCATGGTGATAGCCGAGGCGGATTTCACTCTGCTTCAGATAATGATTTCAGTTGTGATTCCAAACGGACATTCTTTTTAAAATTGTTTGCCAGACTCAATCCTACATTAAATGGTTTAAACCCCTTGTGCATGCAGCCTCCGGTGTTGTAAAGAGTATCGTTGGCTGCTATCACAATAGGGTTAATTTATTCAAAGCGCCTCGTGTCAATAGCCGCGAAAGTGTCGTTTAGCATTGCCGGTGGCAACGCTATACAACACTTCCATAGTACTGATGCGTGGTGCTTTGAATGAGTCAACCTGCTGACGTTGGCCATCAGTTCTGCCGTGAACGGGTGAGAAAGAGACTTTCAGAGTCTGGCTTTTGTCCATGGTTACACGAGTTTCACTTCGTACTTGCATCGCCGCCGAAACCGACTTTATCCGGCTGCGGCCAGTGCCAAATCCAGTCACACCGATGCAGTTCTCTCTTCACCGAGACGTCGGCATTGTCGACGTATGTTGGTACTTGGAACCAATCCTGTGTGAAGGACTAGGGGAGACAACATTGCCTTAATGCTGATGAACGGAAAGCCGCATATACGCTCATATTCATTAACTCATTCGCGGCCAGCCGCATCCGGATGCGCGGCATAAGCCGCGCATCCGGATGTGGCTGGCCGCGAATGAGTTAATCTCTTCCATGCCACTGCTATCCGCTCTCGGTCACTGACTCGTCGCAGAAGACAATGGATGCCTGTTTGAATGCGTTGTCAAGCGGCATAGATCTTCATGAGCACCTGCTGGGGGCTTCTGATGGTCTATGCCTCTTGCAGTTGGATGGTGTTCACTTTAGCTCAGCATTAAAGGGGTTTGAAGCAAAAGACTAATGTGGCTCTAAGAGCAAAAGACTTGTCCGACATGTTGACTGCTCGCACTTGGACATGCCATGTTGAATCGTGGTTTAGTGGCCTCCCGTGCCAGCCAGAACCTTTCGGTTTGTGATTGACTGACCTTATTGACAACTTCCTCGAGGACCTCTCACGAGAATGACCACGTGACATGGTCATGTGACCTAAATCACGCGACCCTACAGAATCTCCACTGATCTCTCCGTTCTCGACCTTCCAATCCGCAAAAGGCTGTCGGGCTGATGTCAGCAGCCTTGTCGGCCCTAAGGCCTTTGCGCACTGGGGTTTCCCTGCCCAGTCGTTCACTACAAATATCGTCACGTGACTGTTGTATACAATCCCATACGCTTAAGTCCAACAGGGATAAGTCGAAAAACGCTTAAGTCGAACCGAAAAAGAAAAAGAAAAATCTGCAGGGTTCTACTTAAGCATCGTCGACTGTATTAGTGTCCTCATGTTGTGGTGTGTTCCCTGCGGGGCGTCGTGTTGCTGTTTTTGTGTACAGACTGTTTCCTTTTGTGTATCGTCCAGCGCGTCATCTGCGTATTTAAGTTATCATTTTAACACATTGGAGACGCGCCGCATCCGGATACGCGATGCAGCACGTCTCGAATGAAATAATTCATAGATGTATATTTGCAACTGAAATCTGCACGTGAATATGATCCACAGCTCTTGCATATTTAATGAAACGTTTGACTGATTGACGATTTTTGTTTCTGATTAATTTTACGGTTATGTGCTTTGTGTATTGTGTATATGTCAGTTCCGTGCTGATCTGTGACTTTCAACCTTACGCCTCTAAACAGTAAGGTTTAAAATTGCATACCAGTACACATTTCTGGATAATGATGATGATGATGTTGATGATGATGATGATGATGATGGTGAGTGTTTTTGCGTGTGAGTGTATGTATGCTCATGTAAATGACAAACCTTCAGGAATCACCTCTATCAAACATGCTACCGACAACCGAAGGGTTGCGTATCAATGATGCAGTTTTCAAAGACAGTGACTTAAAGCATTTTATATGATATTTTTACAGTTAATAGTGTATTTACTGCTTATTTAACCCATATCGTACTGAGGCTAGCAGCTTCAAATTTGTACACTGCCATATGCAAGCTACATTATAGTACTTTTAGATAAGGATATAGACCAGTGGCTTTAGTTCACGGGTGGTGACAGAATAGCTTAGCGCCTAGAGGCGCCAAGCTATTCTGGCACTACCCTTGAACTATTTTAGTCAAACATATTTCACACACTGGTGTATTCCAAATGATAAGGGTTGAAACACATGTATGCCATAATACACAACCAAGGTAAAAGTGACTTGTGTGAGTGAAATATATTATTAACATATTTGCAGCAGTTAGTTTAATGTGCGTCCTTACAGACATATATAATGTTTAGTTCTGTGTTTGTGAAGGACTACTGTTTAGGAAGTTTATTTTTTTCACAAAATGTAAAGGGACACTGAGCCAGTATTGAGCATTACGTATCGTAACATCTGTGAGTTTTTTTTTCGAGCTTTATTATTATTTGAAGTGTCCTGCAGTTTACGCGTTGAAAGAACTCAAGCGTTGATCACACTGCCTCAAAGTTTCTGGGAAAAAACGCGGCTACGAGACACTGCCAGTCAGTCGAGCCGTCAAGACATTACACATTAGAAGATAGATCAACCATTTTAGTCCAAGGGGGGTGCCAGAATAGCTTGGCGACACAGGCGCCAAGATATTCGGGCACCACCCTTGAACTACTAGAGTCAATTTTATTTCAAGCAATGAGTGTATCAGGATGAAAAGGGTTAACACCTTCCCTGCCAGTGGACGCAGACTCGATGTTTGAAATGACCGTAGATTCATCATCTCAAAGACTTCACTCGTCAAAGGAACATGGATACAAAGTGATTTCAGCAAGAGGCGTAGATCCTCATGAGCCCCCGCAAGTGCGGGAGGCTCATGAGGATCTACGCCCTCTTGCTTTTGGATGGTGTTCAGTCAGTTTTTCTCGGCAGCCCGCACCTACGCAATAGTCCCGCCAGTAACCTCTAAACGTTGACACAATGCACAGCGACAGATGCCGGGATCGACTTTCGGATAAAGCCCAGGCGCCGAGCTCATCAGGGACTACGCTTGAGCTATCATGATCGTTACGACACTGGCTGTGTCCCACGATTCGCTACCGGCTGACCAGTGGCGGAGAAATCAGTGAGATTGTGACCGAGTCGGTCCTTCTGGCAGTTGGCGGGGAAAAGTATCAGAAGGCCAAGAAAACTGTGTCCAAACTTTGAAATTATCAACAGGAGCTCCAGTCAGCTGATCGAATGTGTACTGTTTGGAAATGTCATGAAAAGTGGTGACCGCTTGCGCTTAATTCCCAGGCTAAAGGAAGAACGAGGCTAGCCTGAGGGGGAAAGAGCTAGTAAGGGAGAGAACGGTGCTTCCGGTTATTTCCCTTACTTGTGCTTTTTTTCCTACCTATTTCTTACCTTGTGTTTGAAGTGCAATGTTTGTTCTGATGTGCGCTTTTGGACCAAAGGCTCTAAGCCAGAAGGCCCAATGGCACGGAACAGCAATGAAATATTAACTCATTCACCCCGACGCACGTATTTCCCAAATTTTGGTGTCGCGGGCATCTAACGACTTTGCACCTGTTGCAGGAGATGGATCTACCATGATAATTCAAGGGTAGTGCCAGATTAGCTTGGCGCCTGTCGGCGCCAAGCTAATCTGGCACTACCCTTGAATTATCATGGTCGATCCATCTCCTGCTGTAGTGCGTCAGGGCGGAATGGATTAAAGACAGCTTCTGTCGGTAAAGCGACGGTGTCGTCACGGTAAGGCAATTTACATCTGTGCAACATGTTTTACCCCTTTCCCTGCCGAGAAAAACTGAACACGATCCAACCGCAAGAGACATAGATCTTCATGAGCTCCCCGCAATTGCAGGGGGCTCATGAAGATGTATGCCTCTTGCTCGCATCATTGTGTATCCATGTTTCTTGGACGGATAGAATTCATAAGGTTGGGGGTTGCTTCGTGTTGAACAAACCGGTAACCGGATGTATCCATGTTTCTTGGACGGATAGAATTCATAAGGTTGGGGGTTGCTTCGTGTTGAACAAACCGGTAACCGGATGTATCCATGTTTCTTGGACGGATAGAATTCATAAACACAATCTGCCTGCAACTCCAGGGAAGGGGTTGACTTAACCCTTTTCATCCTGACACACCCATTGCTTGGAATAAAAGTGACTATGGTAGTTCAAGGGTGGTGCCAGAATAGCTTGGCGCCTGACTGAGGCGCCAAGCTATTCTGGCACCACCCTTGAACTAAAATGGTGGATCTATCTCCTAATCCGTAATGTAGCCTTCATAGGGCAATAAACCGATTTAACAAAATCAGCCTCAGGATGTAATGGATTAAGGGACATTGTTTCAGACAAGCTGTTGTCATGAGCATGTTAGAATGTGTTGTGGTTGGATTTTGCGTCAATAACTTATTGATTTGTGGTTATATGTTTTGCACTGTAAAGTGTACCTCAAGATACACATTCCCACTGCAAAGAATGACGCTGTGACGTCTCACTGGAGTGACGTGTGTGTGTGTGAGAGAGAGAAAAAGAGAGACAGTGTGTGTGTGTGTGTGTGTGTGTGTGTGTGTGTGTTTTGTGTGTGTGTGTGTGTGTGTGTGTGTGTGTGTGTGTGTGTGCCAGAGAGAGAGAGAGAGAGAGAGAGAGAGAGAGAGAGAGAGAGAGAGAGAGAGAGAGAGAGAGAGAGAGAGAGAGAGAGAGAGAGAGAGAAATCCGTCCTAAGTGTTCTGTGGACTGTGAATAATCTTTCTCAGTTTTGATACTTTTATATTTTAATACTCGTGAAGAGTGCAATATGACGTGTAATCTTAAATGTTGCCAGTGGTTTGTATTGATGCCTTTTTGTTCGTGACGTAATGTGATCAGTAAAGTGATGTCAAACGTATAGACATTTGTCTTACTTATTTCTGAGCTGCATGTGGACAAGAAAATAACCAACAAAGAAACACGTTCTGAATGTACGAGCACAAAACAGCAGACAAAGCAACAGAGCAAAAAGGTAGGCTGTCAAGCGTGTAGAATGCAGAGAATAACCCAAAGAAGAAAGAATCACGCTTAGAAAGGACAGTTACGACTCAATTCATTAATATTACGGGTTTTCTAAAAGAAATAAATAAATAGAGTTGTGTTCAAACAAGACGAACAAACTTCGCTGCGTATCTTATCAGTGCGTGGAGAAAGTGACCGACCGCTGAAGGATGTGACGTAAAAGAAAAGTAGAAGAGCAAACGAGCGTAGTAAATGAGGTAACCTAAAATGACGTCAAATAAAAGTAGCAAAACGACACAGCTCATACGAGGAAGAAGAGAGAGAAATAGAGAAATTATGTGCACGAGCGAGAATGTAAGTGCCCAATGCGCAAAAGGCCATCGGGCCGATGTCGGCCGCCGTTGCACAGTTGTGGCGCGGGCCTACGGCGGCCGACATCGGCCCGATGGCATTTGCGCACTATGCGTGTGTGTGTGGGTGTGCGTGTGTGTGCGTGTGTGTGTGTGCGTGTGTGTGTGTGTGTGTGTGTGTGTGTGTGTGTGTGTGTTTGTGTTCGCGCGCGTGTAGTATAAGCATGAATGTGAGGAAAGAGTCACACAGAGAGAGAGAGAGAGTGAGAGAGAGAGATGATGATGATGATGTTGATGAAACGTTTTTATTCAGTATAAAAAGTTTTAGGCATAGCAATGCAGATATTCCAAACTGTCCTGCTACTCTACACATATAAAAATACATCAGACGATACAGCAAAAGATAAAACATATATATAAGTAAAATGACCCATCCCCCCACCCCCATCATCAGAAAAAAAAATACAAAAAAAGTTAAAACAAGAGAGAGAGAGAGAGAGAGAGAGAGAGAGAGAGAGAGAGAGAGAGAGAGAGAGAGAGAGAGAGAGAGAGAGAGAGAGAGAGATTAGGCCTACTTTTGGGCTTTTACTTGTAGGCTGGGTGTCTAGTACGCAAAACCTGCTAAACACCAACCCGACGGCAAACTTTCTACGGTTGACGATGTTAAGTCGAACTTGCAGGGGAATATTTTTTTTGTTCGACTTATCCGTCGGGGCTCATGAGGATCTATGTCTCTTGCATTTGACAGTTGAGGGCGCGATCTGGGTTTGGGCGCCTGGGGTGGGGATTGGGAATGGATGACGCGGAGGAGGGGTGGGGGTGGGGGGGGGTAGGTGTTTGTGTACCCCGGGGGGAGGGGGGGGGGGGGCCAAACCGACATACATATATTTCGCTAGAAATACCATTTTCCGACGCATTAGTTGATACACATTTGAATTACTGAACAGAATAAAAATAGTACCTCACTGATGTTTGAGAGTTCAAATGTTGGTAATATCTAATTGCGTGGCAGCTGTGTTTGCCTGCTAATTACCGTCTGTTGTTGTAGTATCTGTTTTACACGGCTGTCAGCAAAACAGAAAACAGCTGTTATCGCTGGTTAACCCATTCAGCCCCGACACACCACAACAAGATATGGATCGAGCATGATTGTTCAAGGGTGGTACCAGAATAGCTTGGCGCCCATAGGCGCCAAGCTATTCTGGCACCACCCTTGAACTATCATGCTCGATCTGTCTCTAGAATTGTAAAACAGTCCTTCAGAGGGCAACTTCAAAATCGGCGGGTTTCGGTCCTGGGGCAGAATGGGTTAAACTAGGTCTGTCTTGAACTATTGCGTTTTTACTGGGAAGGTTAATGACAGAATGACGTTTGGTTGAATTGTTGATGATAATAACAGAAGATTACCGACAAAGAAAGAAACACGTTTTGAAAACGGCGAGCTGTTTTAGAAATACGTTTTGAAAACGGCGAGCTGTTTTAGAAATACGTTTAGAAAACGGCGAGCTGTTTTAGAAAATACGTTTTGAAAACGGCGAGCTGTTTTAGAAATACGTTTAGAAAACGGCGAGCTGTTTTAGAAATACGTTTTGAAAACGGCGAGCTGTTTTAGAAAATACGTTTTGAAAACGGCGAGCTGTTTTAGAAAATACGTTTTGAAAACGGCGAGCTGTTTTAGAAAATACGTTTTGAAAACGGCGAGCTGTTTTCGAAAATACGTTTTGAAAACGGCGAGCTGTTTTAGAAATACGTTTTGAAAAGACGAACACAAAACAGCTCGTTTTTTTCAAAGTGCGTTCGTTTTTTTACTTCTTTTTTAGGGGGTTATTCACATAATTTGGTGTGACTTTACCGACGATGATAGAATCGCGAATTATTGATTTGAAGTCCCTGTCTACAGCTGATTTGAATAATGCTAATGAAAGGACGCATAATGAAAGGACGCATAATGAAATGTGTAATATATTTTATACTGCTGTTCATGAACTAATTAACCCATTCAGCCCTGGCGCACTACAGCAGGAGATGGGTCGACCATGATAATTCAAGGGTAGTGCCAGATTAGCTTGGCGCCTGTCGGCGCCAAGCTAATCTGGCACTGCCCTTGAATTATCATGGTCGATCCATCTCCTGCAACAGGTGCCGTTAGATGACGCCTCCAAAATTTGGGAAATACATGGGTCGGGCTGAATGAATTAAAGATGCAAATGACATATACTAATATATACTAATATACTATATACTAATATATATGATAATTATACTGTTGTTATATAATTATACATGCACCTTTACAGTGTGGCGTAGAAAAGGCTTCAGCAGGGTTTACTAGTGAGGTTTTGTTTGCGACGAAAGAGTCCCAACAACAATCTAAATCGAAGTTGCAGCTTGTACCATAAGCATGAACAACACACCAAATATCTGCATAGCTCCTCACGAGCCCAGGGACTCCAAACATCTCCAAGAGGCATAGATCCTCATGCGCCCGGAGATGTTTGGAGTGTTGTCTATGCTTATGGCACACGCCGGTTATCCGCCATGATTTCGTTTTCGTTCGTTGTTGGGAGTCGATCTCCGGAAACGAAACTTCACGAATGTCGTGACTTCAATTTCTTGTATGCTATCTATCGAGCCAGCTTTACGACAACAATATGACAGTGCAGTTTTGAGGCGTTGAGGCTTTATACTGTTTTCTGGTAAATACGTCACTCGAGGAACTTTCTCAAGCTGGCTGAAGATTCCAGTGTCATGCAGGAAGGACAGATATATAGAAACAACTTTGTGGAAAACGCTGTGAGACTACTAAACAAGAATTAACTGCTTGATTGGCGATTTCACGGCCCTGGTTGTTTTAACTCTTGCAGACTGCCTTTTAGTGTGTATTGTGTGCGTGTGTGTGCGTATGTGTGCGTACGTGCGTCTGTGTGTGCGTGTGTTTTTGTGTGCGTGTGTGTGTGTGTGTGTGCGTGCGTGTGTGTGTGCGAGTGTGCGTACGTGTGTGTGTGTGTGCGTACGCGTGTGTGTGTGTGTGCGTGTGCGTACGTGCGTGTGTGTATGCATACGCGCGTGTGTGTGTGCGTGTGTGTGTACGTACGTGCGTGTGTGTGTGCGTACGTGCGTGTGTGTGCGTGTGTGTGTGCGTACGTGCGTGTGTGTGCGTGCGTGTGTGTGCGTACGTGCGTGTGTGTGTGTGCGTACGTGCGTGTGCGTGCGTACGTGTGTTTGTGTTTGTGCGTGTGTGTGTGTTCTGTGTGTGTGTGTGCATACGTGCGTGTGTGTGTGTGTGCGTGTGCACGTGCGTGTGTGTGTGTGTGTGTGTGTGCGTGTGCGTGTGTGGGCATACGTGCGTGTGTGTGTGTGTGTGTCTGTGTATGTGTGTGCGTGTGTGTGTGCGCGTGTGGTCATTAAGCCTATTCTGTGCCATTGCCCTCTGTGTTGTTGACATGAGTGTTTGTGATCACTGCTTGTCAAGGGGTTAACAACGCGCCTTTCTCGCCGAACGGTACCGTCAGTAGCAGTTACTCAACGCGCAAAAGGCCATCGGCCCGATGGCTTTTCGCGCATTGGGTTATATGGTGTTAACTCATTCTACCCCAACACCGAAATCCCCAAATTTTGTCATTGTCCTCTGAAGACTGTATTCCAGTGCAGGACACAGATCGACCATGATAGTTCAAGGGTGATGCCAGAATAGCTTGGCGCCTATAGGCGCCAAGCTATTCTGGCATCACCCTTGAACTATCATGGTTGATCATTATCTTGCTGTGGTGTGTCTGGGGTAGAATGAGTTAATCAGAACAAATAAGCTTGCGCGTTGGTGACATACTTACCCTTTTACATGCAATATTACTGGCAATGTCTATGCGTGGGAAAGATAAAACTCAACATTTCGGTCAATCGGGTCGCCGCGGTTTTTAAGGCTTTAGCCTATCCAACGGCAAATTTCTCTCCAGACGGATTGGACACGGGTGTCACAGAAATGTGCTGCTGCACTGATCAGTGACGTCTAGACCCGCAAGGTCACCGCCGGGCGTGTTGAAGCAAATCATAGGAAAGATTGGCAGATTGACACATGCACATATATGTCCACACACACACACACACACACACACACACACACACACACACACACACACACACACACACACACACACACACACACACACACACACACACACACACACACACACACACACACACACACACACACACAGTGACACACGCGCACAGGCACTCACACACAAATGCAAACAACGATTTGACCGGCAGTTCTACGTTGCGAAGCCCTATATGCTCTAGAATGAAAAGGGTTATGAAATCCCCCACCCCCACCCCCACCCCCCACCCCCCTCTCCCCGAAATAAAGCAACAGGGGCAGGGAGCCTGATCGAGATAAGCCCCCTAACGTCGGGTCTCAAGCCAAGAGGTAAAACCACAGACACATTTGCTGTCAGACGACAACTGGTGTAATGTTGCGACACCTTTGTGTTGCAACAGACGCGAGACGGACCTGTGGTTGGCTAATAACCACGACCTTATGTCAGTATTTGGTGTTTTTGGGCACGTATGGGTTGTCAGCATACTTCGCTGGAGGTACTGATTAGGCCTACGTTTTATGATTATTTTAACGCATTTGAGACGTGTCGCTTCCGGATACGCGGCATACATGCCGCGTATCCGGAAGCGACACGTCTCAAACGAATAACAATAATTATGTTTAACAAACAAATGAATAATATTATCAGTATTATTTTGAGCAGCATGTTGCTTGATATAGTGCCGATACTGAACAGGCAGATTTGATTACGAGACCCGAATCAAAATGTCCGAGTGGGCCGTACGACGAGGACATTTTGATCGGGTCAAGTAATCACATTTGACTGTTTTAGGCACTATATCAAGCAATTTGCTGCTCAATATAATTTATGTACCCAGTCCAAATCAAAACGTTACCTTCTCTTCGTGCCCTCCACTATATGCGACCATTTTAGGTTTGCATACCGAGACTATAATGCACGCCGAAACAAAACATATGCATATTCACAAAATGATTTTAATTCAGTTTAATTCATAAGCAAAGTTTAGCAATGAAACACCCATAGGCGCAATGTGGATAATGAGGAGCATGTTCGTTCGTTCCGCCTCGGATACAACAACCAGGTTGCAACCTCTATTTTCTGTTTTCCTTTCAATGTGTATAATAACTTGAAAAAGAAAAAAAAATGGTAGCAAACAAAACAAGAAAACATGACTCCACTATAGGTGCTATGTGAAGCAGACGACAGTTTTGTTGACGCAAGGGAACTAACTGTGTTGAGTGATTTTGAGCGTCTACCTCCTACGCTAATACAGTTTCGGTGTTGTTGGTTTGCATTTCGCGGCTCTAGTTTGCGTTACATATCTACAACAATGAAGTTTTCGCGTTATAGGTTAGTGTCTTAGCCTTTTGTACTCTTTGCATCGCGTTTTACGGGTTTCCACGTTTAATGCGAGTGTCTAAGCACACGCCGATGGCACGTACACGGCATGGACGAAAAACGTGAAGTATCTTCGGCATTGGTGAAGAACGGCAAGTTTAAAATGAATCAAAGTGTTAACGTTGTCATAATTGAAAAGGATGCATTAGTGTATCAGCAGAAGAGTATTTTGTGATTTATTTCGTAAGACCCTGGCTCGAGAATCCATCAACAACTTTGCAATCCAGACCAAATAGGTGACTGCCAAGCGTGTAATATGCAAAAAAGTACCCAACGGAGAAAGAAACACGCTTAGAAAAGACGGGTACAACACAATTTATTAATATTTCGGGTAAATACCCTTTGTCAAAATAGACAAACAAACAGAGAGATTAGCCGCTACTTATCTTCATTGGCAGAAGGAATGTGGCAACTGAAGGAGGTGACGTAAAATAAAAGAAAAGGAAGAACAAAAGTGCGGAAAAAGGAAAAATGACGTCAACGAAAAATCGTAAGAGAGAGACTCGGGAAGAACCTGAACACGAGAGACAAGAGTGTGTGCAAGCACGTGCAGGAGCAAGTAAAAGAAAAATCGTGTAGGTGAGGCCAGAGAAAGAGAGAGAGAGAGAGAGCGAGAAAGACGGAGAGAGAGAAAGAGAGAGAGAGAGAAAGAGAGAGAGAACGAACGGGGAGTACCCTTGGGCACGAAGTAGGCTGAGTGTCTAATACACAAAGCCTGCTAAACACCAACCCGAAGGCAAACTTTATATCACCTTCAAGTTGAGGACTACCTCGGGGAAAAACGGGAGGACCCCGGGAAAAAAAAAAAACCCAGCATTTAGCACGGTACACAACAAGTAATAAGTCATTGAAACAAAGCAAATAATCAAATTCAGTAATAGAATATTGGTATAAGTAGAGAGAAGGTAGTTGTGAAACCGTCTTCAAGGGTAACTCAAAAAATAAGGTGGGGAGGGGGGGAGAGAGACACAGAGAGAGAGAAAGAGAAAGAGAGATACGGGGGCGGGGGGGGGGGGGGGGGGGGAGGGGGAGAAAAGGAGGAAGGAGAAATAGGAGGAAGAAGGGAAAAGGAAAAAGCGTAAAGAGAGAAAGAGGGCTAGAGAGAAGTGTTAAAGGGGGTAATGGGGGGGGGGGGAGAGAAAGAGGGAGAGAGATATAAAAAAAAGAAAAAGGGGGTGGGGTAGGGGCGGAAGACAACCAGCCAGAACCACCAGCCCCACCCAACAGGCACCCACCAGCCCACAGAAAAACACACAGGCAGGCAACAAGACGAACACATACATCCCCAAGGGATGCAAACGAACGCCCTGCCCCAAAACCGCGTATCACTCCGTGTGCCGGAGACCGGGCTCCCGACAGGGAAAGGCAAGGGATCCAACTGAACGTACGGCCAGCGCTGAGAAAATCCCCAAGGGAAATGTACATATCAACCAGCGCCAACCTCACTTATCGGGTTAGTGAGTAGTAAAACCGAAGCGAAACAGTGAGGTAAAGGTACAGTTAGCAGACACAAGCAAGGTTAAAAATGTTAATCTTTCATATTCATCCCGAGTGGCGCCACAGTGCCCAGTTTATTAATCAGAAATTTTTCACGGTCTTTCCTGGCCCAGACATTACTGGCTTGCATAAGCCAGAGGCCTTTAACCCGAATGTCCGAGACAGAGTGGTCGGCCTGATTGAAATGTCGTCCGACCGGTCTGTTGTATTGGTACTTGACAGACTGAAGATGTTCTTTGAAACGGTCGTTGATGGTTCTTTCCGTCTCACCAACATAGAGTTGGCCGCATTTCACACAGGAGATGACATAAATCACGTTGGTGGTTTGACACGTGAAGTATCTATCTATGTTGAATTTGTAACGTGGACCATTCACCACGGTGGAAGGGCAAATAAAAGGACACGTCTTGCAATTAGGAACATTGCACGGAGTGGAGCCGGAGGGTCTGGTGGTATGACGAGGCTTGAGAGTAGAGCGAACAAGCATGTCCCGCAAATTAATATCCCTCTTGAAAGCTACCAACGGAGGTTCAGAAAAGATAGCAGCAGATTCTTGACTGGATGACAAAAGACCCCAGTTAGAAAGAAGGATTTTACGAACCGGATTGGTGTGGGGATGGTAGATCATGGTTACGATAGGCCTGTCACTATCAGCGGTAGGTTTAGTCTGCATTGTACTCGCGCGACTAAGTTTTTGTACCGTTTGGAGAGATCCTTGAACAACAGTATGTGGGTAATGTCTGTCGATGAAAAATCCAGCCATTTCTTTGGATTGAACATCAAAATCTGATTCTTCGGAACATATTCTTTTTAGCCGAAGAAACTGGGAATATGGGATGCTGTTTTTAGTTTTGGGGTTGTGAGAAGATCGGTAGTCGAGGTAGGAATGTGAGTCGGTAGGTTTGTAATGTATTGAAGTTTTCAACATTCCGCAGTCAATCCTGATGTTCATGTCCAGAAAGTCGACTGAAGTAGCTGATATAGTGTATGTGAACTTGATGGATGGGTGGAAGTCCTGCACGAAGTGAATGAAGTCTAAAAGTGCAGCTTGGGTCATGTGTGTAGCTCCTAAACCGTCATCGATGTAGCGTTTATACATCTCAGGGACAGGCCCGGTGTATTGCTGAAGAATCTGTTGCTCAAGGAAACCCATGAAAAGGCAAGCATAGCTGGGTCCCATTTTTGTGCCCATCGCTACGCCACTGCACTGAGCGAAGGTGACGCCATCAAAGGTGAAACTGTTAAGAGAGAGAACCAATTCAGCCAGACGTAGAAGTGTATGAGTAGGAGGTTGTTTATGACTTCTTTGGTTGAGGAAGTATGCAAGTGCATTGAGGCCGTCATTGTGCGGTATAACAGTATACAGTGAAGTGACATCTAGGGAAAACAACAGTTCAGGTTTGAAAAGTTGTTTCTGGTTGACTTGGTCTATGATCTCTAGAGCATGGTTGGTGTCTTTAATGTAGGTAGGTAGAGACTGGACAAAGGGTTGGAAGATGATGTCCAGGTATTCGGAGATGTGTTCAGTGGGACAGCTGCAAGCTGACACTATGGGGCGGCCGGGATTGTTGAGTTTGTGAATTTTGGGGAGAAGGTAAAAGTTAGGTTGCTTAGGCCGCTTTTTTATGAGGAGATTAGCTGTGGAAGGAAGCTCTCCTTTAAGAATCATCTCTTTGACTGTCTTTGAGATGCGCTTTTGATCAGCTTGGAGGGAGCATTCGTCAAGGTGTTGGTAGTGTTCTGGGTTCTCTAACTGTCTGTAGGCCTCTTTGATGTACAGATCTCTGTCCCATACAACGACGGCGCCACCTTTATCGGCTGGTTTGATGACGATGTCGCTTCTGTTACGAAGATTGTTGAGAGCGTCGAGTTCAGATTTAGTGAGATTAGAATGAGGAATGGGTTTGAACTTGAGTTGTCCAATGTCAGACATGGTCTTCTTAATGTAGCATTCAAGTTCAGGAAGTTTACCATGAGGTGGTTCTCTTCGGACAGGAGTGTCAAAACGATCAACGAAGATGTCACCAACCTTCTGAGTTCTCGGTCGATGGCCCAGGACAGCCATCCATCTAAGAGACCTATAGAATTTCTGCAGATCTCTGATGAGTTCGTATTTGTTTATAGTAGGCTGCCTTGGAATAAACTTTAAACCTCTGGAGAGGACAGCTCTTTCATTGTGTGTCAGAGTTAAATCGTCAGGAATGCACTGTACTAGATTCCTGTGAGGTGTAGTAGTACCGACCAAGGCGCAGTGGAGGTGCGTAGTGGTTACAGCGTCAGACAAAGGACTAGAGGGGTCTTTTATCACAGTAAGCAACGGAGTGCAAGTGGCATCAACGTCATGTAAAACGGAAGTCGAAGGAGGGGTGCCTCTAACGTCCAACGTGGGTGCGCAGGCGGCAACACCAATCTCTCCGTAAGCATCGGAGTTCACCTCTCCGGACGAAGGAAGAGAAGGGGCGGCGGCAACGTCCGACGTAGGCACGTGAACGGCAACACCATCCTGAAAACAGTCTTCAACTCTGGACAATGGCAGAGGACGGGCAGCTCGAACGACCAAAACAGGTGCGTGAGCAGCGCAACCATCCTGGGTAGAGTTATCGTCACTAGAAGATGTGTCACACTCAACAGGCTCCGGCCCGGAGGAGGTCAAAGATGTGGCATCAAGGGCAGCTCCATGGGTCAGCGACAGCGCTGGGGCACAACCGTCCAGTCCAGAAAATGAAGCCGATGTGGGGATTACGGCACCAACACCAGAACCACAGTCAGCACCAAGCGTAAGATACCAAGATAAGATACCAAGGGTACTCCCCGTTCGTTCTCTCTCTCTTTCTCTCTCTCTTTCTCTCTCTCCGTCTTTCTCTCTCTCTCTCTCTCTCTCTCTCTCTCTCTCTCTCTCTCTCTCTCTCTCTCTCTCTCTCTCTCTTTCTTTCTCTGGCCTCACCTACACGATTTTTCTTTTACTTGCTCCTGCACGTGCTTGCACACACTCTTGTCTCTCGTGTTCAGGTTCTTCCCGAGTCTCTCTCTTACGATTTTTCGTTGACGTCATTTTTCCTTTTTCCGCACTTTTGTTCTTCCTTTTCTTTTATTTTACGTCACCTCCTTCAGTTGCCACATTCCTTCTGCCAATGAAGATAAGTAGCGGCTAATCTCTCTGTTTGTTTGTTTGTCTATTTTGACAAAGGGTATTTACCCGAAATATTAATAAATTGTGTTGTACCCGTCTTTTCTAAGCGTGTTTCTTTCTCCGTTGGGTACTTTTAAACAACTTTGCGGGCCAGGGCCGCAAGGCTTTTCGGGAAGGAAAGTATATGGAGCAATCTCATGAATAATTAATTTGCTTGTTATGTAATCAGTACATGTGTCAAAGAAAGGGAAAAAATGGAGTGGGTACATACGTTTATATTGGATTTTATTGTATGTGTCAGTAAATGCTTGATAAAGTGCAGGCGACTGAACGCCACGATTCAGTGAGGACCTACATTCCTACTGTATAAAATACACTTTTAAAAAGTACGAAAAGGCACTGCAGTCACGCTCGGGGATCGGCCGCTCGTGGCTGAAGTATGTGTTTATCTGTCAGAGTTGGCATGTTGTACCGTTGCAGTAAACTGTACACTAACTTTCTTTTACAGTACAAAATAGGGCCAAATTCTGTTTTAGTTGGTCCGCACACGTCGGCCATTACACTTGAGAGAAAACCGTCATAACAATGCACATACGATTTTTTTTGGGGGATTTTAAAAACAAATTTACCTGTAAAATTCAATACACCTTAGTAGAATCTTTTGGAAGCAATCTCATTTTCTGTAAGAGTAAGGCGGTCAGATAAAACAGGCACGTGCCCCATCAAGAGAAGGGCAAAAACCGTCACCTATCAATAAAAACGATCGTTTAAATGATGGTATTTAAAGAACCATTACGCATAAATCTGGAGACAAATTTCAGCGCCATTTGTGTATGTTATGCCTTGTCGACACGCCTAATGAACTTTAGCAGCAGTTTAGACACGCAGCAAAAGCACACGCATAATTGTACTTAAGTTTATTCTACGCAGCTGTTAGCGTGCCAATCTATTTTTTATCTGTTTGTCATACGAACAGTGTTGTATTTATAGATCGGAGTGGAGTCATTGTCAGGTTACTTGATATACAGACGACGTGTGCTGAACTGGATTGTCCTGTGTCTAAATGAACTATAACTAGACCTTTGTGTAGCGTTTCGTGACAAAATGTTGCAGAAGTGAATCTTTGAACAGTTACGGCGGTGGTGGGCCTTTAATGACAGGTGATTTCTCCTGAAAAAGTGGTCGCTCAAAACAGGTTCTGCTGTATTTGACAAAGGTGTCACGGTAGCTCACTTATCGCTATATCACTCAGATATGTTGAATCAGCCAATAGTTTCCGGCAGTCTTTAAAGACACATTTATTCCTTTAAACGTGCATTCACCGTTATAATTATATTATTTCTGTTTTTGTTGTTGCTGTCAGTGAGAGCTGCCTAGTGTATCCTTTATTAGTTGTATGGTACACGTATATCTTTGTTGTGTGTGAACACTTCTTGTTGGTGTGTTTACTGTGCTAATTTTATTTTCCTTGTATATCTCGTTGCGTGAGTGTGTATGTTAGGGCATATATATGTGCTGTAGGATGCAAGGTGTGTGTATGTTAGTATGTCATTTGTACGGCGCCTAGAGCTTTTCTATCGAAAGTATAGGCGCCTTAAAAATATACATTATTATTATTATTATTATTATTATAGCCACAGTTCTCACGGCACTGCGGAGTTTTGGTCTCGAGCAAACATTTGAAATCGACTGAAGCAGTGAGGTATCTATGTTTCGCATAAAACGCAGCAAGGCACTACATAAAAGCTGTCTTATCTGTTGTTGGTCAGTCTTTCTCTACTCACATTATGTAAGGTCAGTTCTCCAGTAAAACGAACGTGGGCCCTAATTAACGCTTTGGCTGTCGCTAACGGTTTCTGTCGCGATGATTCCTGCAGGAATAACAACACTCTGACTTCCTGTAGAAATAACAACAGCCTGACATCCTGTTGGAATAACAACACTCTGACATCCTGTAGGAATAACAACACCCTGACATCCTGTAGGAAAAACAACACTCTGACATCCTGTAGGAATAACAACACTCTGACATCCTGTAGGAATAACAACACCCTGACATCCTGTAGGAATAACAACACCCTGACATCCTACAGGAATAACAACACTCTGACATCCTGTAGGAATAACAACACCCTGACATCCTGTTGGAATAACAACACTCTGACATCCTGTAGGAATAACAACACCCTGACATCCTGTAGGAAAAACAACATTCTGACATCCTGTAGGAATAACAACACTCTGACATCCTGTAGGAATAACAACACCCTGACATCCTGTAGGAATAACAACACCCTGACATCCTGCAGGAATAACAACACTCTGACATCCTGTCAGGAATAACAACACCCTGACATCCTGCAGGAATAACAACACACTCTGACATCCTGCTAGGAATAACAACACCCTGACATCCTGCAGGAATAACAACACCCTGACATCCTGCAGGAATAACAACACCCTGACATCCTGCAGGAATAACAACACTCTGACATCCTGCAGGAATAACAACACCCTGACATCCTGCAGGAATAACAACACCCTGACATCCTGCAGGAATCATCGCGACAAAAACCGCTACCGACAGCCAACGTAGTGGCCGTCTGAACCCGCCTACCTTTTCAACAACAACAACAACCATGTGGACAACAATAACAACAACAACACCAACAATAACACCAGCACCAGCACCAGCACCACCATCACCAACAACACAGCAACAACAACAACAACAACAACGACCGCAACAAGAACGAAGACAACAACAACAACAACTATGACAACGCCCATAATCACACGAATATCGACTGTGTCAGTGCTGGCCAATAGCTGTAAGGTTCCAGTTTACATTCCCTATTGCCGCTGAGCGCACTGCCGCCTGCCAATCTGCTGCTGTACTCGCAGTGCTTGGAATATTGCAAACGAGCGAGCAAACACTGTGACACGTGCGAATCTCCAACGGCTTGAATGTGTGCCCTGTCCATGTGTACTAGTTACCGCTGACAACAAGAGATAACAAGGTTGCGAACAAGGCTGTGATGTACCTAGGCCTTATCAGTAGGCTTATGCGAAAAGTACATTACTTTGGACTTTTTCTCGGCCATAGCACGAACACTGAAGAGTGCAGTTCTGTACTTGAAAATCCAGACAAAAATTTCTGTAGTCAAGTGTATAAAAGAAATACCCCAACGAGCAAAGAAACACGCTTAGAAAGCTCTAGTAGAACACAGTTTAACTCCTTCCCTGCCAACGTAGGTACATTTTCTTTCTGAGAAATCTGTGTTCACTGAACGACCAAAAACCGCAGCTGATCAAAAAAATCGACACAAACTGGTCTCAGCAAGAGGGGTAGATCCTCATGAACGCCCGCAGTCGCGGGGGCTCATGAGGATCTATGCCTCTTGCAGTTAGATCGCATTCACTTTTTCTCGGCAACGAAGAGGTTAATACTGTGCATAAACTGTGCCGCACTTGGCTTTCGGAAGGTGGAGGTGTGTGGGTCGCTTAGTTATAACATTCGTGATTGGCGTTTTTAAGTCTCTTCTATTTACAGAAGAGACCTTGTTCAGTCCTGGTGATACGTGGTTGCAATTTTTCTTTCATCCGCGTGATCCGTGACAGAAGTGCTCGTCGTGAAACATGAAAAACGACCAAAATAAGATCTTCGTGATCCGTGAAAGCGTCCAGTTACTTCAAAGTGTGTTGTCACTGATTCTTTTTTTTTCTGGTCAGCAATCTTTAACACCTCAGGAGCAGAGTATGGCCTGCCCCCTCCCCCAGCCCCCTCCCTCCCACCCCCGTCCCCTCCCCCGCCCCTTTTCCCCCTGAATGTGTGTGAACAAAATAACAATAGCTCTGTTTTAACCGGTTCAGTGCCGAGAAAATGTGAACACCACCCAACTGTCAGAGGTATAGATCGTCATGAGCCCACGCCTATTGCTGACACCACTTTGAATCCGTGTTCATGGGACATCTATTTTTAAGTCCCTTCTATTTATAGAAGGGACTTTTTAGGACGGGTCTAGTGGGGCGAATTTAATAGCATGTCCATGATGT
Organism: Semisulcospira habei; assembly: GCA_036245525.1. NCBI lineage: Eukaryota > Metazoa > Mollusca > Gastropoda > Semisulcospiridae > Semisulcospira > Semisulcospira habei. Next base: position 143,735,997 of record BTPG01000004.1, on the reverse strand, counting down.
CAAAGGCGGGCAGCCTAAACAATTGAAGTAACAAGATAAAAATTACGTCCTATAACAATTGAAGTAACAATATAAAATTACGTCCTGTCTAGTTACGCTAACCTTGCTGCTGAACGTACATTTGGCACATTTGGTATGTGCGTATATATGTATGTGCGTATGCATGTATGTATGTGTGTGCGTATGTATGTAAAGAAGAGAATCTCCGATATTTCTGTACACACAAGCTTGAAACTTGGCGAAATACTTTCTTAAGTGGGTGGCTAAGAGAGCCTCCGAGCATATTGTAATTGAATGTCTCATTGAACACATAAACACCCGTTTATAGGAAGTCGGTTGTCCCAGATTAGAGTGCGTAATTTTTGTCATATTTACTTAAACTTTTGCATATAGCTAGTTTGGAAAAAGACATTGGATGAGTTCGTTAGCCAGCTTTGTACCCTCTCAACTTCTTTAGTAAAAATTAAAGAGAAAAAGAAAAGAATTAAAACACTAAAAAACCTTGACTTCTAGAGAAAGTCAGACAGTGGCGGTGACGTAAAAGAGGCAACTCCGTCACCACGCAAACACTGACATAATACACTAAATATGACATCATTCTCTCTCTCGCGCGCGGCTCTCTCTCTCTCTCTCTCTCTCTCTCTCTCTCTCTCTCTCTCTCTCTCTCTCTCTCTCTCTCTCTCTCTCTCTCTCTGTCTGTGTTTCTCACGAGTGTAAATTAGTACCTTTAGTACTGCGTGATAAAAGTGTGTATGGTGCCGTATTTTCATAGCTTCTGTTGATACGCGACTGTCTTGCCCGGACTTCTGGACTTCTCTCACATTCTTTGCGGACTGGACTGAGTGTCTTGAGTGAACGCTGCGTTGGTGTAGCGCTTTCACTTACATTCCACTGAGTACCTCCGTGTCGAAGCTTTATTTAAGCGTTCTCACCTAAATCGGCGTTTATTAAGCCGTACTATAGACATTGCAGGAAATTTGACTGTGAACACTGATGGACTGTTTTATTTACAGCGATTTGTCTTATTGTGAGTGCTCCGCGGCGTAAGTTCTGTTTTTGTCGTCGTTGCATGTATTTATCCGCGGCAACACAAACAATTCCTAAACAGACGTGGAGTATTTTGACATTGCTCCTTCAGGGTAACGTACATTGATACTTCCCGCATACACTTCAGTTGTGGGAGAGTTTTTGGGGTTTTTTTCTTCTTTTTTTTTTTTCTTTCCTTTTCTTTTCGCAACGCTCAGCTCTTGTAATCCCTGAACGTTTGATTATCACATTAATTTTTGTCTTCATACGTTATTGTTTTTTTTTTTTTTATTGTTTTGTTTTCTCTTTACTTTGGCTTTCCATCTTTGATTGACGTTTGCTCAACCACCGCTATTGCAGTTGCTATTTTATTGTGAAACAAAATACAGCTGTTAGCGAAATACTCATGGCTAGAGGCAAACAAAAAGAACATAAATTACGAGTGGGTCACCTCAACGTTTTCCATCTTTATAATAAGGTATCTGACCTGTCGGCGTTTCTTAACAGTCCCACACCGTTCGACATTTTCGGCCTTACCGAGTCACGCCTAAATTCAAATATTAGTGATGATGCCGTGAAAATTCCTAATTTTAGTATCATGAGAAGAGATTCCACCTGTCACGGTCAAACAGGCATTGCTGTATACGTTCATCACTCTATCGAACGCTTAGTCCGTAGGCGTAAAGACTTAGAAACGGCTGAAGTAGCGTGTATGTGGATTGAGGTCAAAAGCCCGTACCGCTCACCGTCATTTGTTGGTTTTCTTTACCGCAATCCGGCGTCTAACTTCGAGTGGTATGACAATTTTACTACTAACCTAGACAAAGTGTATAAAGGGCAAAATGACGTCATTCTTCTTGGTGACTTTAATATAGATATGCTTAAACCCCATCCCGCATGGGACACTACATTTTCTTTATTTGGCCTAGTACAGCTAGTTAAATCCCCCACCAGAATTACCGCCGCGAGCTCTACGCTCATTGACCACGTCTATACAAACAAACCGCAGGCGGTGTCCGATGTTAGTGTCTCAGATCTTAGTGTTAGTGACCACTGCCCTGTGATTTGTTGCTGGTCTATAAAACTCCCCAAATTAAAGAAACATCGTCATACCACAACAACCTACAGGTCGTTTAAGCATTTCAGTCGTAATGAGTTTCTACACGATCTTAATAACACTCTTTTTGACGATGTCCTTCTCACAGATGATCCAAATATTGCGCTGTCCACTTGGTACAGATTACTCCTTGGAGTATTAGACAGACATGCGCCGATTAGAACAAAAAGAGTAAAGAGTGAGATACTTCCCCACTGGCTGACAACAGAAATAATGCATGCCATGTCGGTGCAAAATGACCTAAAAAGAGAAAAGAACTTTGATGAATTTAAAAAGCAGCGAAACCGTGTGAAGTCAATGGTGCGAGCCGCGAGGAGGGACTTTATCCGCAACACTGTCAAGGACAACAAAGATGTGGGTACTGAATTCGATCACTCGAGGCAATAGCAGTACGTCAACAACCATCCCCAATAATCTCTCCGCCGACACATTCAACGAACATTTTTTGTCTGTTGCGGATTTGATAACTACTCCTAGTCGTGATACAGAGACTGACATATGCCCCGATTACTTAGTTAATTTCTGCAACAGAAAAACAACTGGCACACTACCATTTAATATACCCATACTTGCTGTGCACGAAGTGGGCAAACTAATTAGTGACCTAGCTAATAAGAAGTCCTTCGGCCATGATGATATCAACCCACAAATATTAAAGTTGTCTGTACCATACATCATAGAGACCCTTACTTATATTTATAACTTATGTATTCAAAAGAATGTATTCCCTACAGACCTCAAAGTTGCAAAAGTCGTTCCACTGTCAAAATCAAAAGATCGTACTGACCCTAACAACTATAGACCCATTTCTCTGCTGTCAGTATTATCTAAACCCCTCGAAAGGCATATACATAAACACCTGTCTGACTACTTAGAATCGCGAAAGTTGCTACATTCGTCTCAGTCAGGATTTCGCCCTCGGCACTCATGTCATACGGCTCTGAGCAGATTAACAGACACATGGCTTTCAAATATGGATAATTTGCAGCTGACAGGTGTAATTTATCTTGACTTTAAAAAGGCCTTCGACTTAGTGAAACATACAATATTGATTTCCAAACTTAAGCATTATCTTCGAAACGACATGGCTGTTTCCTTTTTCATGTCATACCTCGAAAATAGAAAACATAAAGTAATTGCTAATGGAACCTACTCTTCTACTAAAGATGTTAAACTCGGGGTTCCGCAGGGGTCAATCTTAGGTCCTCTTTTATTTTGTATTTACATCAATGACCTGCCTCTAAGTCTCACCTACGAAGCAACACAGTGTGATATGTTCGCCGATGATACCTCAATCCACACAGCTAACAAAGACATACGTGAAGTTGAAAACGGCCTTTAAAAAAGTCTCCACGATATTATATCAGCATGGTGTAAAGTCAACTCAATGATTCTGCATCCTACTAAAACAAAATCTATGATTATTGCAACACGCCAAAAGCACCAGTTAAAACCTTTAAAGCTTAATCTATCACTCGGCGACGACATCATAGAACGGGTAGCCGAACATCGTCTTTTGGGGGTCACAATTGATAATCAGCTGAGCTGGCAGATGCACATTGACAATGTCTGTAAAACGGTCTCTAGAAATGTCTTTATGTTATCGAAATTAAAGTATTACTCAGATAGTGAAACCAGAAAATTGTTCAGTAGTGCACAAATCATGTCACATATAAACTACGCATCGACGGTGTGGGATTGTTGCAGTGATGTCCACTTAAAAAGACTAAATTCTTTACAAAGGAGAATGGCAAAATTAATTCTTCCCGACCCGCACTTGACGACCGAGGAAAAACTCAGTAAAGCTGGATTCCTGCCCCTTCAAAATCATTTTAAATATAACAAAGGGGTACTGATGTTTAAAGTGTGGAACCATGGCGCTCCAGAATATCTAACAGAGTTGTTTAAAAAATCAGATTCCTGCTATGGGAACATGAGGGGTCTTTATATTGTTCCAAAACCCCGAATAGATATATTTAAATCTACTTTGTCATTTGCGGGTTCCACACTGTGGAACTCACTCCCACATCACGTTAAAGCCACTCCGACATTATCTCGTTTCAAGGCAAGTCTTTATAGGTATCTGACATTACTCAAATAATAATATCTAGTTATTCGTAGACACACGAATGTACGTGTATATTCTAACAATCATGTGTATGTGTATGTGTGTGTGTGTGTGCATGTGTGTGTGTGGACGCGTGAGTGCGTTTGTGCGCGGCGTATGCGCGTGTTTGTGTTTAGTGGACTATATATTTTGTATTATTGTGCTTTGATGTCTCTTTTTATGTATATTTTGTACTTAATTAGTCGTAGTTGTAGCAACGGCAGGTACGAAAAATGACATAGTCACTGACTGTGTTAATATCTTCACCGTTGTAAAATAAAGATTCATTGATTCATTGATTCATTGATTCATTGATCTCTCTCTCTCTCTCTCTCTCTCTCTCTCTCTCTCTCTCTCTCCTCTCTCTCTCTCTCTCTCTCTCTCTCTCTCTCTCTCTCTCTCTCTCTCTCTCTCTCTCTCTCTCTCTCTCACTCTCTCTCTCTCTCTCTCTCTCACTCTCTCCTCTCACTCTCTCTCACACACACACACACACACACACACACAAACATGCGCGGATCTCCGGGAGGAATAGATCCTCCTGCGCCCTCCAGGCGCATGAGGATCTGTGCCTCTTTGAGATCTTTGGAGCGCGCGCCCATGCATGCATTAACACGCACACACACACATCGACGCGCTTTCAGAAGAGCATGCAGGTGACCCGTGTACTTAGTATATCATGTAGCTAGGTAAAGTTAACCTGCTTTCACAAAAAATTATAGCAAGACTGAAATTGTACCGTGAAGTTCTAGTTTTGTCACCATTTTCTCATGCCTATGAAGCGAAAGTGAAACTCATATCACGTAAAATATAAAATGTCGTAAAAAACTAAAACTTACGTCATGACAAATGACGTTTGACAAATCAATGACGCGTATGTCCAGCGCCCCTATAGAACTCACTGACGCATTGGCAGATCTGCGAGACTTTTTCAATAGGAGATAATTCAACATCAGAATCAGGTCAAAGAAAAAGTTAGAGACTATTGACAGCGAGGACAGCTCTCGTATAGAAGTGACTTTGTAGGTTATGGCTCATCCCATCTTGTTTTGTCATTGTGGTCGCACGAAGATTGCAGACACACAGTCAGCGGTAGCTGGCACTAAACGGGTTAACTCACTCGAGACGAGAGTATTTTTGACATTGCCCCTTCAGGGTAGCGTACATTGATACTTCCCTCATACACTTCAGTTGTGGGAGAGTTTTTGGGTTTTTGTTCTTTTTTTTTTTTTTTTTCTTTCCTTTT